>JBBPBS010000115.1:2638282-2727918 GCA_037974835.1 Cicer judaicum | reverse complement strand
ATATATTCTATTTCAAACTATATTCTATATATTCTATTTATTTTAAAGTATATGGTGAATAATGATTTTATACGTTAAAAATTAAATTACTCATTAATATCAATTTATTTTTTTAGTAACATTTAATAAAATAAAAATATATATTCTATTCGATAGAAAATACACAAATTTATTAAAAATAATCATAAAATATGAGTATATGAAAAATTATTAAAAAAGTTAATTCCAATTATTAAAATCTATTATCTATTATATATATTTAAAATAGACTCTTGATGCCACAACAACTTTTTTTTTTACAAGCTCTTGATGAAATATATTCAATAATTTTTACAACAAATTCTCATCATGCTCGCAATTAAAACATCATACTAATAAAACAAATAAATTTAGATTACGCTACAATATTGAATAGTCAATCATATTTATAAATTTTTATATCTTATTTTTGCATTTGTATTTTACATTTTATTTCATCAAATAAATACAAATATCATTATATGTTGAAAAATAAATTAACAATCAAAGATGAGTCAAACAATTATCCTATATAATAAGTTATCATACGAATTTTACAAAATATTTAAAAAATTCAATTAGATGATTGTCATAAACAAGATTTTCTCTCATTTAATTTTTCTAATCATATTCAATTATTACAAATTAATAAAATAATATTATAAAATAACTATATTTATAATACATAAAATATTATTTATAAAATTAATTAATTAACATCCGCACAGCGCGCGGGCCGTAATCTAGTGAACAATAGTTTAGGGATCTTTTAGTAGATTTCAATAGTTTAGCGATTAATTTCAAAAAAGAGTGATAACTTAAAAGATAAAATTGACGATGAATTCATCAATAAATTCAGATAACTTTTTATAAAAAAAAAAGAAATTATTCCATGTCCTTTTTATAAGAGAAATTTAGAGTTTTTATGTCATCATTAGTGTAAAAAACAAAATACATTATTAAAGTGTATAAATTTTGTCATTTTCTTTTATATTTTTTTATTTTTTATTTTTTGTATTTTAACAAACAATACAGTTTCTCATTCGAGTGGAGACATTAATGGATGGTATGAGTATATTTGAAAGATAAATTAACATCAAATTTCACGGTGTTGTTTTGGTTTGTGTATCTGTTTTGTACTATTTTTATAAAAAGGAAGAGAATGAGTCATGTAAGTATGACTCAATTAAAGTAGTAAAATATTTGATAAGTCAAGACGTAAATTTAAAATTCAGGTATCTCATTTTTTTCACCTTTAGTTCTTGAGTTTGTTTCACCGTAAAAAACAAAAAAGAGATTAATGAGTATTAGAAATATTTACTTGCATTAATATAAATGCACTTGGGTTGGCAATGTAAGTGACGGTTTCAAGTTTTCTCCATGTGGACTCTTACTTGATTTCCGTGGATGTATTGTTTTTTGGATACTTTCTTATGTGCTTTAGTCACTATACTTTCGATTGAAGCTAAAGCAACTTGTATTAACAAATAGTTCATGGACCACTTCCCTTTGAATTATTCAAATCATAAGATTTTTTTAGTATATTTTTGTGTTGAATTGGATTTGATTTACCAACAAAAATTGTTGGCATGTGGATTTTTTCTTACATTTGCTTTCTTAACCGAATAAAATGCATTTCTTGCTTTGACCCAAAATATAGGTGGGTCGCTTGTTTGGAATAAAATAAAGGGCTTATTCATCCTTTCTTCTAGGGAGTAAACAAATTCAAATAATTATGTGTATATATAATATATTATTTGACTAAGTGTATGTATATATATACATAAATGATATTTATAAAATGTATAAATCTAAGACACTATTTAATCCAACTATAAATGGATTGGTTAAAATTTATATGGTACATTAAATTTAAATAAGATCTACATTACTTAGTATACATAAAAAATGGACCTCTCAAATTTAATTCTTGTTAACATAGTTGAAGAGAGACAAATATAAATTAACTTGTAAATATTTTATAAACTATAAAATAAGTATACATAATGGGATCTCCACTATGAATTTTATTTTACCAAAAAAAATAGACATGTTTAACTATTAATAAATAAATATAATAATATTATATTGTGTTACATAAATATTCAATCATATTTAATTGCAATATTATTTTATAGTTTTCTACAAGCAATTTTCAAATAAATCTGGACATATCTACAATATATAAATTCATTTAAACATAAGAGGTGATAATACCTATAATCCTATCTTGCTCTATTGATAATTAAATTCATTTACTTTTGCGGCTTCAGCTTTGTTCTTTTTTTCCTTTATATAAATAAGTGTACCCAAAAAATACAATTACAATAATTCAAAGATATAGTAGTTTTTTTTATAGATATTTAACTATATCCCCTTCATAAAAACATCTATTAAACTATTAACATGAAATTAATTTTTTTATTATATTATCAATTTATTGTTCTAAAATAATTTAATTAAATAATAATACAAATTTATGGAAAAATTACTAATTTAACCTTCTTGAATTGTATGATCTTTTTACCTTTTTGAGTCTTCTTTATTTTATTTTCAAATATTTTTATGATAAAAATGTTACACCTTTTTTTTCTTTTACCTTAAATTAGTATGTTGACCTCATTGTAACGTCGAAGACTTTTTTGTTTTGCATGCTTGTAAAGTTATTTATTGATCAGAAAATTGAATTTCGTACCCCCAATTAAACCTACACCCCCTTTAAAAAAATTTAAGTTTGAACATCCCTAACCTCACCATAAAAACCAAAAAATTTCATCGTACCCCAACAATTTTATTTTTTTTAAAAAGTAAGTTTTTCACACAATCTCTTCACCAAAAATTTCAAGAGGAACCAAATTTTCGATAATGATTTTCAATACTAGAAATTTTATTTTTGAAATTTTTCGGAGTTTCAATCGAAAATTTGAAATTTTTTATATTTGTTTTTCAGTACCGAAAATTTGAAAAATAAAATTTCTGGTATTGAAGAATAACAATCGAAAATTTCAAATTTCTGTTGAACTTCCTAGAAATTTCATTCATCATTGAAATTTCCAAAACATTGTTTTTTTTTTTTAATAAATTTTTTTGTTTACATTTTTTTCATCCAATTTTTCTCACTGAAGGCCAGAGGGGCAAAAAATATCGTTGAACATTCTCGAGTTCGACCTCCTACACAATCAAATAGGAGAGCTGCCGTTGAGAAATGGAGAAAGAGGAACGGATAAATGCAACAGGAGGATTATAATATTCAGTTTGAGTTTGAGCAAGATCATGTGTTTAATGATCAAAAGGATCAGTAGCACCATCATAACGAGCATCACCATTAGCAGCCTAAACTAGGAGTGTGCAAAAAATGTGGTTAATTGGACTGCATTCATAAACAAGACTTCACTGCACTAGAAAAGGCCAAACCAATTAAATGGTTTATGAATTGCACCATTAATTTAAAAAGTTCAGATAAATAAACTTTTTAAAAAAACCAATTTGAACCATTTTCAAACCTTTTTGTATTAAATATCATAAAAGTATATTTTTCACCAAACACATCAAAAAAACTAAACCCTAGCCCAAAAATTCAAAGTGGTTGAACCCTAGCCCTAAATAAATTTGTCCTCTCCGACGTACTACTCTCTTCGACGACGTTGAAGCATATTCGTTGTCATCCTTGACTCGTATTTGTGGCATTCGACGTAATCATTCTCGTATATGTCACAAATTCGCCATCGCGTCTCAAGTTCTGTACCATCGTAAATGTTGCGCGCCATTTTTAATCGTTATCATTTCTCGTTTCTATTCCATTTTTCATTTTTGTGAAATGTATATCAAACAAAGTTTGATTTATTGCTCATTCTCTATTTTGGTGAGTTGGGGTTTTTATTTTCTTCTGATTTAGGGCTTTTCCTTCTAATTAAATGTTTTGTGTGTTTAGTTTGTACGATTGCTCAATAGGTGAAGGAACTATTTGAGTTATTCAAATATAGGTGGTTTTGTTGGTTGTTTTTGCTTGTTTCTTGTGTGTGTGACTAGTTATGATAATTGTTTAGTATGATGCTAGATTAGTGCATGTTTGGTCTCATGATCATAGCATTTGGCCATATATTTCTAGCTTTTAAGTTTGGTATTTTAAAAGCTTTTTATAGATTAGAATAATATTTTTAACTTGTTTCTAATCTTTGGGTCGAAATTGAATTATATTTTTATTATTTGTATTTTGACTCTTGCTTCTTCTGTAGGCGATAACTTGAGCTCTAGATATCGGATTGGAGCATACGAGCATACGTTGGAAAGATAAAAATCAGAGCTACAATTTTTGTGTTGTAATAATTTTAAATAGCGGCCCACTTGTTTTTAAACCCTAAAGCCCTAAATCGAGTATTATATATTGGGAGTTTTCTTTCTTTTCTACGGATGAAATTTTTGGATTCAGATTGCTACAAGAAATAAACACTTTTTATTTTAATTTCATGGAAGGCTAATTTTATAAGATTAATCCACGAGTTCAGAGTTTCACCAACACCTTGAGTTTTAGGTTACATTGTCAATTTCGCTTCTTGATTCTATTTCTGTTTATTTGATTATATTGATATTCTGATTGCTTAAATTGAATTTCAATAGGATCGATTAAATTCATTTGATAGAATTTGGTTTCAATTTCTAATGTAATTGAATTATAATTTTGCAACGCTTGATCGTTAAGTATAATATTTTGATGACTGTGATGCCTAATCCTGTCAAAGAAACTGAATTCACATATGATTGATTACGTTTGTTTGATCTATTCTATAATCAAATAAGAATAGAATCACAAATTAGAAATTAAACTTATTGATAAAATCTGTGATAGGTTTGAAACTCGAATTAGTGGATTAATCGTTTTGCTCATTTGTTAAAACAAAAATATATAAAAAAAACCTTTCTAATTTCAAATTTCAATTTGATTAATATTATTTTATCAAAAGTCCTTGCGTAACAACTCGAGTTATTACCTCTATTTACATTTTATCAATTGTATTTGACCCGTGTGCGACAGTGGATCAAATTGGCGCTGTTGCCAAGGACTCTCTAATAACAATATTAATTAGTTCTAGAGTATAACTAACCATCTTAACAATTGTGTCTCCGTGTTTTGTTACTCTACAGGTCGGATAGGCTAGTGCTAGCTCTTAGGCATGTTGCTAGTAAAAAAAACCCGGTCTCAGAAATCCCAAATTCCTTCGTTTAGACCCTTTTTTCAATTTTTAAAATTTTTCATACTCTCCAAATATTCCAAAAAAAATTTGCATTACTTTATTTGATTTTTAGAAATTTTTTGTGGTTTTTTTTTTAATATTTTTTGGATTTTATTTGATAGGGTTTTCGATTCTACACTTCAATTTTAGCAATAGGGACATTGTTGGAATTTTTAGAATTGTGATTCTGCATTGCATTGTTATAATGATGAATGACTAGGGCTAGTTCTGTAAATCTACACTCCCTTAAACATAAAATAAATAGGACATTTCATTTACGTCGTAGACTTAATAGAACTGCTAGGTTATGTTACAAGTTAGAATGATCTCAAGAAATTGTTTATAGAAAAGTTCTTCCCTGCCTCAAGAGCTTCTTCAATCAGAAAATAAATATGTGGCATTAGTCATATTGACAGGGAATCAATACACGAGTATTGGGAGAGATTCAAGATATTAGTGTCTACCTGTCCTCATCACCAAATTTCTGAACAATTACTCATCCAGTAATTTTAAGTAGGGCTTGCTACCTATGGATAGAAACGTTTTGGATGCTTGTAGTGGGGGAGCACTTGTTGATAAGACCCTAGAAGCGGCAAAGGCTTTGATTAGAGAACATGTCCATTAATTATCAGCAGTTTACAACTAGAAGCAATTCAATAGTGTTGACAAGAGGTGTGAATGAACTTCAAGCTTCTTCCCACAAGAATTTAGAAGGCAAACTTGACGAGCTTACATATTTAGAAAGAAAAAAAATTAGCAATAGGTAAAACTGAAGCAGTGGTCTGCGATATTTGCAATTCTCCAGAGCATCCTACATATTCATGTCATACTTTGCAAAGAGATCCAATTGCCGAGGCTCCTGAAGCATAAGCAGCAAATATATACAATCCTCAAGCCAACTATAACCGGTCATCTAACAGGTACAATCCTTGTTGGAGAAACCATCCCAATTTGAGATGGGGGAATTCATCTGCACAACAACAACAAAATATTCCTCAACAACAAAACAATTCACCTTCATTAGAGGACCTCGTAAGGAAGATGGTTGTCAAGAATCTCCAATTTCAACAAAGAACAAATTCCAACATTCAAAATTTGGAAACAAAGATTGGCCAGCCAACCACTTCAATTAATCAATTGCAAACTCATGGGTCAAACCAATTTCCTGCACAGTCCATAGTAACTCCAAATGCTCCCAATGTTAGTGCAATTATATTGAGGTCTGGGAAATCTGGTAAAATACCAAAGGTACCTGAAACTGCAGTGAAAAATAACAAGGTTGCTGAGGACACTTTGATACTTTTCCTTTTCCTCAACGGAAAGTGAAGACTAGGAAAATAGACGAGGAAAATAAGGACAACGAGATCTTGGATACATTTAGGAAGACAGAAGTGAATATTCCCCTCTTTGAAGAAATTAAACAGATTCCAAGATATGCAAAATTTCTAAAAAATTTGTGCACACACAAGAGAAGGTTAAAATGTAATGAAAGGGTAAACATAGGGCAAAATGTTTCAGCCCTCATTCAGCCCATGCCTCAGAAATGCAAAGATCTAGGAACTTTTTCCATTCCATGTACCGTAGGAAATAGTCAATTTGAAAAGGCTATGTTAGATTTAGGAGCTTCCATTAATGTTATGCCTACATCTATTTTTGACTATCTTGCCTCTTGGACCTTTATAGAGTACATGTGTTACTATTCAATTGGCGAACAGAGCAACGCTCGTCCTGCTGGAGTTGTGGAGGATGTACTTGTTGAAGTTAATGAATTTATATTTCTAGTAGATTTTTACATTCTAGACATGGAGGGAGAGAATAAGTCTAACACGTATCCCGATATGTTTGCTATAAATTTTCCTTCATTGTTTAGTTTTGATGATACTTATACATCTGAATTCTGTATAGATACTCAATTGTGCTTTGTGTGTGCTGACCATCGAAGTTGCCTTGCAAGTTGATCATTATGATGATATTGATATTACTACAAACATAATTGATTTTGCAAACTTAGCTTCGACCACTGGTGTTGTACCTTCCGTTGAACAACCACTAACTATAGAACTTATACCACTTCCTGAAAATTTGATATATGCATAAGCTATTGCAGATTTTGACAACCAAACTAGTTATTTCAACCAAACTTGAAGATGGACACGAACATAAGCTATTGTAGATTTTAAGAAAACACATGTAGGCAATCGAATGGACCATGGCTGATATTCATTGTATTAGCCCATCCATGTGTATGCATAGGATACTACTGGAGGATAGGATAACATCAGTCAGGAAGCCCCAAAGGAGACTTAACCCATTAATTATAGATGTTGTAAAAAAAGAAGTGATCAAGCTCTTGCAAGCAGGCATTATATACCCCCTCTCTAATAGTTTATGGGTGAATCTGGTGCAGGTAGTCCTTAAGAAAACTGGACTCACAGTGGTTAAAAATGAAAATAATGAACTTATCCCTACACGAGTGCTGAACAGGTGGAGGGTAAGAGACTAAAATAAGAAACTAGAATGGATCATTTTCCTTTACCATTCATTGATCATATGCTTCAACGGTTGGATGGTAAGTCATATTATTATTTTCTTGATGGTTTTTCTAGTTATTTTCATATCCATATTGCACTAGAGGACCAAGAAAAGACCACGTTCACTTGCCATTTCGGCCAATTTGCCTACTAGAGGATGTCTTTTGGCCTATGCAATGCTCCTAGCACTTTCTAACGCTGCATGATTAGTATTTTCGCTGATTGAAATAGCAGGAACAACAATCACTCGTAGGAGTGAGATGCCTTAAGAAACCTATGTTTTTCTGTGAAGTATTTGATGTATAAGGCATTGACTTAGTGAGTCTTTTCCTGTATCTTTTTTGTTTTGTCTATATTTTACTAGTTGTTGATTATGTTTTGACGTGGGTGGATGCAATAGCCACTAGGACTAATGATTCTAAAGTTGTTGCAGGTTTTATCAGATCAAATATTTTTTTTGCAGGTTTGGGATACCCCGAGCCATCATAAGTGATTAAGGCACTCATTTTGGAAATCGCACCATGGACTTTTTGCTTCGGAAATATGGGGTTGTGCACAGAGTTTATACATCTTATCATCCCCAAACTAATGGGTAAGCTGAAATCTTAAATTGGGAGATCAAACAAATCTTATAAAAGATGGTGCAACCACATAGGAAAGATTGGAGCCACTAACTTGAATAAGTTGTTTGGGCTTATAGAATGACCTACAAAACACAAATAGGAATATCCCCTTATCAACTTATGTTTGGTAAGGCATGCCACCTCCCAGTGGAAATAGAGCATCTTGCTTATTGGGTGGTCAAGAGTTGTAATCTTGAGATGGAGAAAATAGGTTTGGTGAGAAAGCTTCAATTGCAACAACTTGAAGAGCTTAGACTTGAAGCTTATGAGAACTCTCAAATCTATAAGGAGAAAACTAAGTACTTTCATGATAAGTTAATTTCTAGGAAGGAATTTTCCATTGGCCAACAACTTTTATTGATCAAATCCCATCTGAAAATTATAGCTAGGAAACTTCAATCGAAGTGGATTGAGCCTTTTGTTGTTACTAACGTTTTTCCTCATGGTGCAGTGGCAATAAAAAGTGAAAACACCGAGAAAGTGTTCAAAGTAAATGGACAAGACCTCAAGCTATTCCATAAGAGCTCTGTGCTTGAAGATGCTACCATAGAAGATCTCTTCTTGGAAAAGCCCACCGACACTGAAGTTTGAACAGGTAGCTCAATTTCCTTACTCTTATTTTATACTTGTTACTTTCATTGAGGACAATGTGTAATTTAAGTGTGGGGTATTATTTAGGGTTTTATTTAGGATTTTATGTGTAGGATTTTATTTGTTATATTTCAAAAAAGAATACAAAAAATAAAAAATAAAAAATAAAAATGGACAGACATTGCACTGCATTCGGCTGCATCCTTTTTCATCAGATTTTGTGTTGTAAATGTTGTGAGTTTGTTTGGACTGCCATGATTGGATAGTATCTTTGCATTCTTGGTAAAATGAATTAGATTAAAATGCTAAATTGTGTATCATTTGTGATAGGTCATTAACCTTTGTGACATTTTTTAGCCTTATTATGAATGGAATACATTTTTCCATCTTTTTTTCTTGCGTTATCTTACTCATGATTGCTAGATACCCAGAACTTGACTTGACTCTGGTCCGAATGCATATATTGAAATGACCTAGGCATTTGTTTCTTGTTAATTTGCTATCCAAATAAGTCTATCCTACAATTATCCATTTGTTTAAGCCCCTTTTAGCCTAATTATCCCATTCTTTGTTATATAGCTCATTACAAGTCTAAATGTGAAAAAGAGTGAATTGACCCGATCTTGGAGGATAAAGGAGTCTTTCCTTAAATAAGTGAAGGGTGCTCAACTTGTTTGTTTAAATTTGAAGGTTAAACAAAAAAAATAGGAAAAGAAGGAAAAGAAAAAGGAAGAAAAATATATATGGAATAAAATGAGTAAAAAATGGTTGTGTTGTGAGCAAATAGAGTGTGAGAATAAAAGTCGAAGATATTTTGTTGAGTTACTTCTTAATGTTGTTTTTCTCTCTTAATCATTACTCCTTTATCCTCTTTGACTTTCAACCCTAGTCTCCTTAGGATTATCTCACCCTTACCTTGGCCACGTTACAACATGAATAAAAGACCTTTTGATCGTTTTGTGCATATGTTTCAAATATAGACTATAGAGGCTTGTCAAGCCTATGGTAGTGATAGCTTTCATGATGTGCTCTAAGTCTAAATAGTAGCACAAACACTTTGAAAGAATTTTATATCCTGGGAAGACTCTATCATTTATGATGCATTCTTTAGTTAACTTGTCCTCTTGTTTGCCTTGGCTGCGATTAAAAAAAAAAAAAGAAGAAACTAATAATGATTGCCTTAAGCTATAAATATTTTTTTTGCTCTCATCAATTTGCATTCATAAGAATATGATAATATTTGGTATTTTAAAAGCTCTTTATAGCTTAAAATAATATTTTTAACTTGTTTCTAAACTTTGGATCGAAATTGAATTATAATTTTATTATTTGCATTTTGACCCTTGCTCGCTCTGTAGGCCATAACTTGAGCTCTCTATATTGGATTGACGCATACGAGCAGGCGTTGGAAAGCTAAAAAGTTGAGCTACAACTTTTGTGATGGATTAAAAGCCTAATGCCGAACTTTATTGGGCCTAAATTGCAGATTTCGTAATATGGACTTTTGTAATAATTTGAAATAGCGGGTCATTTGTTTTTAAATCCTAAACCCTAAAGCCCCAAATCGAGTACTATATATTGGGATTTTTCTTTGTTTTCTATGGATGAAATTTTAGGATTCAGATTGCTACAAGAAATAAACACTTTTTATTTTAATTTCATGGAAGGCTAATTTTATAAGATTAATCCACGAGTTTAGAGTTTCATCAACATCTTGAGATTCAGGTTGCACTGTCAATTTCGCTTCTTGATTCTATTGTTTTTTATTTGATTATATTTGTATTCTAATTGATTAAATTGAATTTCAATATGATCGATTCAATTCATTTGACATAATTTGGTTTTGACTTCTAATTTAATTGAACTGTAATTTTGCGATGTTTGATCGTTAACTGTAATATTTTGATGATTGTGATACTTAATCTAGTCAAAAACCCGAATTTACATAAGATTGATTACGCTTGTGTGATCAATTCTATAGTCAAATAAGAAAATAGTCACAAATTAGAAATTAAACTCATTATCTGAAACTCGAATATGTGGATTAATCGTTTTGCTCATTTGTTAAAACGAAAATATAAAAACGCCTTTTTAATTTCAACTTTAAATTCGATTAATATTATTATATCACAAGTCCTTACGAAATCACTTGAGTTATTACCTCTATTTATATTTTTTCGATTGTATTTGACCCGTGTGCGACAGTGGATCATCTCACGATAGGTTTGTCAAAATGACATTACATGGAGCTGTGTAAAAGAAAACAAATCGGGAATCATTTTGTTCAAGAAAAGATGGAAAGTATTGCAAGTTCAAACAACTTTGGTGATAATTGTTTTGATGATAGATTAATGTTTAGAGACATTACCTTTTTTGGTGATTCTAGTGGATGTGGCTTTTAGGAGTTCTTGTTCTTGATGGTTTCGACAGGAATAATTTATGTTATTTAGCCTTCTCAGTTATATATCTTGTCAAGAGCATGCTGCCAAATGTGCATAATACTATAATGGAATAAATTGTAGTTTCTTATTCTTACTTTTTACTGGTTTTGTAATTTTGGGTTCCCCATCTTCGCTTTATTGCAGAACCGTCTAGGCTGGTCGGGGACCAGGGTTTTGTTGATGGATCACTTGAAACTTGGTCGATGCCACCGCAGGTCGAGTTAGAGCTTCCACTCCCCGTGAATGATCCTCTATCGACTGTCCTGTTTTGAGATTCTAGCGTTGCCGATGTCACATATCATGTGGGTGGATCCGACCTTTGAGGAGACTGATCCCTTTATGGCTTATGTACCCTTAATTTTCTAAATTCTAATTTATGCGATTTTAAGGTATTTTGTGTTAAATCGCTTAGGCATTTAACTCAATTTTGTTTTATTTGTTAATTAAGTACCAAAAATATATTTTATTAGAGTTAATAATATGTTTAATATTTATATATATTTTAATATATATATATATATATATATATATATATATATTGAGATACGATTAAAATAATTTGTTGGAGAATAATTTAACTATGTTACGAAAAATTTAATATCGGGCTGATTTTTTTTAAAATGTCACTTGTTGCTAAAAAAATCATCTATCAAATTGAGTTGCGACCAGAGTAGATATTTTTATTAAATTAGCTTGAGATGTGAGTGAGGTGATGTGTATAAGAGTTTTAGATATTTGTTAGATTGATATTGGTTTTAATTGTATATATACAATGTTTAGTGTAATATATATACACACACACACAAAACACAAATCATCATTTTCCGTGCAGCCCTAGCCATCCTTCCTTCTTTTGTTTCTTCTGTTTCAAGGAAAAATGAAAACCAACACAAAACACAAATCATCATTTTTCTTCTAGATCTAAGCTTCGTTTCAAAAAGTTACATAATAAAAAGTTGCTTATCTCCACGCTACGGTGCTAGTGAGCCATTTTCGGAAGTGACGATGCAAACTGAAATTTTATTGTAATTAATCATGGTGCCGTTATCGGTTGTTAAAGCTATCAATAATGTAAGAGCTTCTTCCAAATTTTTATGCATATAGGACTTTAAATGTGTATTTGTGGAGGTGGAAATTTGTGTGCGAGATTGTGGAAAATGAATTTAATGTGATTTATGTGTGTTGTGGAGATGAAATTTGGTAGTTTATGTATAAAAATGTCAAGTTTTGAAATTGGGTGATTTATGTTTGAATTGTTGAAATTTAATTGAGGTGCTATATGTGTGTTGTGGAATTGAATTGATTGATTTTGGTGTGAATTGGCGGTAATTAAATTTGATGTGTTTGAGTTACGTAATTAGTTATTTTCAAATAAATGAGTTTGAACTGAAGTTGAAATTTAAAAAAAAAAAATTTAGAGTTGTTAAAGTTGTGTAAAAGTTTCAAATTTTAACTAAGTTAAAGAGTTTGAGCAAAAAGATAGATTGAAATTAAAAATGGTTAGAGTTTTATATGTTACTCTTTTAATTACTCTTGAATTGAGTTTAAAAAAAAAATTTAGAGTATTTTATTAACTCAAAAATTTCAATGCTTTAATAGTCGAGTGTATGTATGTGAGATTTGGACAATATTTATTTTATTTAGTTTTAACTAAATAATATAGATTATTTGATTTTAAAAGTTTGGTGTGTGAGAAAGATTTAATTTTGGAAATTTTGTTATGGTTGGATTAATTTTATTCTAAACAAATTATTATAAATATTTATGTTTATGTAGTTAGCTCCTTGAGTCTTAAAAGGAATGGAGACCGTTGGCACCGAGTTAACAGTGGAGAGAACTCTGATATATTAATGTTGTTGTGGTAATTAAGTTTTGATGTGATTGTGTATTCATAACTGATAATACGTGCTTTATGAATTTTATTGAGGAAAATCTGTTTTGAGTATACTCTGCGACAAGTTTTAAAAATCGTTAGTGTTAAATGAGTATTAAAAATGGAGAATATTTTAATAGCCGTATTTACTTAATGATTGTGGTGAAAAGAGTCAGAGTATGTTTATGCATTTCATAGTGCTGTATTTGAATACGACAGTGCAGTTTTGTTAAAAACTTCATTTTCAACTTTGTTTATGCGTTTTTTGACATATGAAAACCCTTTCAAGGAGTATCCTAAATGAAAGGTTATTTTGTGCATTTAAAATTTAAATGCTAAGTGATATTTGTTAATTTTGGTTGGTGACCCTTTACAATTATTGTGGAATTTGGGCTTTTCCCTCAGATGATACTCGAGTTCGTTCCACTGATTGTTACCTTGCGATAAAAACGTCGTTAGACTTCCCTCACCGAGATTCGCCGACTGCTTGGGTATACGACCCCATCTCAACCAGGACTACTTATACGGGGAGGGTAATAAGGATAAGTAGGAAAGCTGGAGCAGTATAGCTCGTGGAGCTCACTCGCGAGAAGACCGACTATTTGGTACAATAGGATTTGCGCTCGGAATGAGTGGAGCATGGGAAGATGCAGATGATTCCTCAGTTAGGGTTAAGGAAGAGGCCACCGTAGGAGCTAGAGATACATTGATTTGACCCGGGACTAGCGAAAATGATAAGGGGTCGATGTCGGTATAGCGAGAGATTGCAGGATTGTCTAAGTGGGTTGAGTAAGAGCTTCCATTTCCATTGAATGATCCCTTACCGACTTTCGTTGAAATAGCAGACTATTTTGAGATCCTAACGCCGCTGAAGCCACCTATCTCGTGGGTGGATATGACTTCTAAGGAGATTGATCATTCTATGGATGATGAAGATGAGGAAGTCACTTCGAGGATAGATGTTCGATCAGATGGAACTTGTGGAGTGTGTGGAGGTCACCCATGTTATTGTAGTCGCTAGGGTATGATCAAATTAGTTTCTTGTATAGGGACTTGATGTCTTTCTTTTGGTGGTTGTACTTATTTTATTTTGGGATGACAATAAATAAACTTATACGATCAATTGTCTTTTGTTTGGTGGGTCCATGTTCCTTCTTTTTTATGTGACCATGGGGTGAAGTAGCATTCTTGGGGCAATACTTTTGTACAGGTGTCTGCTGAAATTACCTCAGGGATATGAGTGATGCCGGATAGGTCTCATAGCCCCGGTGTATTTTGTTTAGTTGTATAATTTGGATTATCATCTCAAAAACTATTTTAGTTTGTTTGTAATTGATTATGCCTTTTGTCTTTGTGTTACGATGAGTTATTTTTATTATTTGTTTTTTTTAAATACATTCGCGTTGTTTAAAAATCGGGGTTTCACAACTGACGAGGAGGAGGAAGTTACTTCGAGGAGAGATGTTGCGTCAGAAGGAACTTGTGCAGTGTCTAGAGGCCACCCTAGTTTTGGATTATCATATTATTTTTTGTTGTATAAGGTGTTAATGTTTTTCTTTTGGTGGTTGTACTTATTTTCTTTTGTGATGATTGTATCTATGACCTATCTTAACAGTTGACTTTTTGGTGGGTCCATGTTCCATTTTTTTGACGTGATCATCCGTGGATAGCATTCTTGGAGGAGTAATTCTTTGCAGGTGTCTTTCGAGAATACCTAGGGGTATTAGCTATGTATGATATGTCTCATAGCTTCGATGTATTTTCTATTTGTATACTTTGGATTATTGTCCTAAAAACTATCTTAGCTTGATTGTATATATGATGTAATTATTTATGACTCTTGTCGAATTGTGTCACGACGTTTTATTTTATTAAGTTGTTTTAAAAAAACATGCACTCGCGCTTTTGAAAATTGGGGTGTTACACTCATCATAATCAATACCTTCTTTCTGGTTATACCCTTGAGCCACTAGCCTTGTTTTATTTGTTATAACTTTACCTTCTTCATCCATTTTATTTCTAAATACCCATCTTATCCCAATAATTGTTTGATTTAGGACACGAGTCCAGACTTGGTTCTTTTCAAATTCAATGAGTCCCGCTTGCATTGCTTCGACCCATGATTCATCTGGTTAGAAGATAAAAAAAATGGTGAGAAGAAAAGTTAAAATATGCAAGGAAAAGAAAGGAAATAAAATCTTAGGTTTTAACTAAAGTAAGCTAAGAACAATTTTCAAAAAGAACATAGGCAATATGATAAAAGACAAGAAAACATGGACCAAGATAGAAGATATGTGTATCACAAGAAAGAGAAAAGACTACAAATACAAACAAAACAGAATAAAATTATTTCCTAGACACACAAGGACAAATGATATGATAATTAAACATATAAGATGAACAAACAAGTACATAAAAAAATTGATTGAAATAAATTGTAGAGTACCTAATCGACGATAGACAAGGATGATTTAGAAAATTTGTTGTCACTCTTGTCTTACCAGAGTTTGTGATAGCGCTTCAACAAGTGTATTGAGTTGTTGCAAGAAATAATAAAATGGTAGTACCGAGTGTCGAACTTAAGGATTGCGTTTTACTATTTAATTATATTTAATTACTACAATTGAACAAATGGTACCCAAATTGATTGAAATAATATTTAAAATTAACAAGAGTAATAAAATTGATCCTTTATAATAAGAAAAATGTTAGGGATGAGTTTCACTTCGAACCCAACCTTGGTGTCTAATTTAATCCTAGTTACTGAATTCCTATATTGAATTATTACCGAATTCTCTTTATTATTCTTGCCCTAATGTCTTAGTGACAGAATCTTTAATTTCAAAGAAACTCCTAATTTCTTAGTGGATTTAAGATTAGAATTAAGCATTACCGTACAAGAATTATCTTGTTAAACTATTGTCTTTCAACTAATTTAATTGGTTTCATGGCCTGTATATATCCCTAGACTACAAATTCATGAATTTCTCATCTCAAGCATTTGTAAAGTACACTTCTGTTTCAAAATATGAATCGTAGAACATTTTAATGTTGATCGAATAATAAAAAACATTAAGCACATAGATGAGAAAAAATAATTCAATAAACTCATTCATATAACTAGAAATCAAATCATAAAAATAAGAGTTTCATCTTGTTACACTCATCCCTAAAAAAAGATTTAGTTACTCATGACATAGATAGAAAAAATAGAGATTAGAGAAGAATTAAAAGAAAGATTCATGAATGATTCTTGATAAAACTGCTTTAATGGTGTTAGAAACGGTCGTCTTTGAGTTTCTATGTTAGGCACAAGTCTCCCAACTTCCCAATAGTCAAAAAGATCCCTCAAAAGTGAGAAAAACGAGTTTTAACGTGTTTAGTTTCGGGTCCTTCATAAAAGTTGTAGCTATGAATCTTAGCATTCATGTGCATTTGGTTTGACTCTAATTGGACATCGACAAATCCAGATATGGCTGAAATACTTCACATAGGTCATGTTGATTTCTCACTAAAATTTAGCTCTACACTAAAACAAAGTAACAACGCAAAACTACGAAAAATATCTACTTAATCAAGGAAATAAGAACATAAATATTTCATTAAATCAAAGAACTAAAATAAAAAAAATATATCAAATAACTCCTTAAATTAACTATGAATAAAAGATAAATAAGACTAAAAACAATGAAAAATATGCATATGATGAAGAGTCATCAGTTTGTCAAATTTCCTTTCAAATGATCTTCTAACTAGATGCGGAGTTAGGTTGGTTATGATAATTATTTCTTCTGAATCAGTATTAGCATTCCTTTGATTTAGTGCTTTTGATTTCGTAGATGTGAGTCTTAGATGACGATTCAAGCACGCTATACATCAGAGACAAAAATATTCTCCTTGTTTAGATAGAGGGATAACTTCAAACCTTGCCATAAAATGATTTCTAAAATGGCTTTTTTTAGGTTATGATATAGCCATGAGTTTGACCAGATAATGAGATATTTAAACCCAATCATTATACATATTTCTCTCGTGGAGGAATTAGATGTTGTTATACATATTTCTTTCGTGGAGGAATCAGATGCTGACCTTCCATGAGAGTTTGGTCTTTTACTTGCAGTTTAGGCTTCTTTGAGGATAGTCTTGTTTTATAATTAATTCAAATATATCATTTATGGATCATATTAGATGAAGATGTTTGTCTCACCAAAGAATGAACTATCATCTTATTCTTACATCATACTCATTCTACTTCTTCCTAAAACACAATGATCAAATGATTGATTTTGTTTGATCTATCCATTTGAAGCATATTTGGATTTTATCTTGATTTTACCCAAGGATACTTGAGTGTATCATCCAATCTTTTTTATGATGAAGGACTTCAAATCATTACCATTCAATCTTTCGAATTACTAACTATTTCTAAAGGATTACCTGCACATTTCAATATACATCATAAATCATTGAAGTTTTAATAAATTTCTTTGTGTTTGATTAGTTTCTTTGTTGAAATGCATTATGATGTTTCCATTACTTTGCACTAATAACTCTATTGTATTAACTTATACTTTTTCTTATCATCATATAAATTTCAGTATTAACATGTTGACTCTTCTCACTAGTTAACTTATTCTTCCTTATTGAAGCATCAAAGTTTTGTTGAGATTGTAATTGAAGATTTTCAAAACTGCAACCAGAAAACAGAAGGAAAAAAACTTAAGAGAACTTTGATAACATATTTAAGAAGATCTTTAAGAAAGAGAAACATAATAGAGTTTCAATCTTAAGTCAAAAACTACACATATGATGAACTATTTTCTTAAATAATTTTAATCTAACATAATATCTCTGATACAAATATTACTTCAAGATGTTTACTTTGTTTCAAAGGATATAGTAAAAATCCTTTCTCATTTATATTCTTCTCTTTGAGCATTCGTTTATCTTAATCTAGAGATTATGTTTTACTAAAAATTTAATTGGAGAGTGATTGCATAAGAACAAACTTTAACACATATACTTACACTTCTAAAAAGAAATTATGCAAAAAATATTTTTCATGAGAAGACTTTGGTAAAACAAGTAATGAGGGACTTGAATTTTGTTTTGCCATTTATGAAAATTACTTGAGTAGCTTAACCAAAATATATGTTCTTTATCAAATAATTCAACTTGTGATCATCAAACAAGTTTAGTAAAATAAAGTTGAAAGATCAAGAACTTAGATTAGTGTAATAGAGAGAGAGAGAGAGAGATGGGACACAATGATTTTAATACTAGTTCATAACAAACTAGTGCTACATTTATTCCTCTCCATACAGAGAGATCTTGTCTCAAGATAGTCGAATACATAATTAACTATTTAAACAATAACATACAAGTTTTATTTACTCTTCCTCTTCAAGCTTTGAGTATTCTTATTTAGCCTCTCTAGAATGTCACCATTAGAATCCTTTTCAACTTTACGACAAGTTGATGTTCATGAGTATTGCTATACTTCTTTAGGTGTCTCTTATGGATGAAAGAGTTTTTGCCACTATCAGGCTGATTTATATTAGTTCCAAATTATGTTTAAATTGACGCAAAGTTTATTTCTCGGATTCTAACTCTCATTAAGAGAATATTATATTTGAAATCCTATATCAATTTAAGTGTATCAAACAACTTGATTGATTTTCATCAATTCTAATAACTTTATACTAAGATGATTATTACTTCATTCTTTTCTTTTGATGTGTTATAGATTGTTACATAAATTTTTTTTAACACATTGCATTTTTTATTCTCTCAGTTGTGCCTTCATATTGATCGGGTTCTAGTTTCAGTTGAGAATGTTACCATTGGAGATCTTAAATTAACATTTAAGGCAAATCAACCTTTAAGACATATCCAAATATATCTTCATTAAGAATACATATCTTAGAGAATGTCACTATTACATAATGTCGTGCGCTTTTTCACTCAAAGGATAAGTCCATCATTTACGAGCAGATGACATTTAGAATTTTGACTTCTTATCTGGAAGTTGACTTGAAACGTTGACCACATAGTCAACTAGTTTACCGAAATTATTAGAAGGAAATTCATTAGAGTGAAGTTGTATTAACAAATTCGTCGGAGGTGCTTTTATGTCGTGTTTACTAGAGTCAATCACAACTCTAACAAATTCTTAAGAGTCATTGTGAACTTGTTTAGTAGATTCTATTTATTTGTTCATCAAGGTATCTCACTTGTACAAGAATGTTGACTTTTATCAAAGACTTCATTTAGAGTTTTCTTCTTTCGATCTTTGAGTTAGATGATCAACATGAGTTTTTAGTCAAAGGCAGATAATTATTGTAGTGTTCCTCCATATTGTCTTTGGAAGATGAATCATTGACTTGTATTTCTTTTATCTTTAACGCTTTGACTCGGACAATAGATTATCATATGCTTTGACGCAATACTTCTTATGGCTATATTTTGACTTATTTTAATAGTAAACATAATTAGTTGTTTATTAGCTGATAATATTCTATGTTAAAAACACTTAGATTTTTCTTTAATTTACTCATAATTTAGGATACCTTAAAATTGATAGTCATTAATATAGTTATTCGTCTTCAAACTTAATTTGTACATTTAACAAATACATCTACAAGAGGATTGTTCTTTTTTGATAGTCTGAAAATTATAGCTAAAATTACTTTTGTACAAATAGTATTTCCTAATACATTATTCAATAATTAACTTTTACAGAGGATTCAAATTCTTACATATAACTTTCCATCAAAGCATAACATATACTGGAATTAGATAACATTTAAGTTGACGATGTAAAACACAATAAAATTAATGTTTGAATTAGAAATATGTTTAGTTTTTACAAAACACAATAATTTTTTTAATCTTTGTTTTATTTCATTTTCTCCTTACAAAAAATCAACATCTTTGGTTTTTAATGTCATATCACATTACTAAAGTGTTAATTATGTATAACAACAAAGCGGGATAAGGTTGGACTTAAAATTTTAATCTGATTTTAATAAAAAATATTATTTATTTAAATAATATTTAAATATTATTTATTTAAATAATATTTTTATTAAAATCAAATAAAAATAAAAATTATATTATAAAAACAAAATAACTGAATATGTAAATTAGAAGATTATAAATTTTTTTACTAACGGTTACAAGGGCAGAGTCGTTGTGTGTGAATATTTACTCATTGTGTTTGAATATGGGCAAAAATCAAAATCCACATCCTTCAAAATAGATTTTCTCTCTCATATTTGGAACGGTTCAATAGGGTACACGTAAATTCCACTATTTTGTCATCCCTAATTCTATTGTGGCAAACGGAGATCTAATTTGCATCTCAAACATGATCCGTTTAATTTTGGTTCAGCTGGAGAAGAAGTATATGGTCAATGTCGGTTTTGGAATATTAATTTTTGGTTGACTTTCAGGATGTTGTCACATAGTGGTCGGTAATGATTGAGAGAAAATCAAAGTTTATGAAAAATGATAAATTAATAGTAAGGATAGAATGTGAGACCAAATGTGAGTGTTTAGTAATCATAAAATAGATAAATAAATGATAAAACGTTTAGTTTTCATCTTAAATTATTTATATTAATATCAATACATTATAAGAGTTGTAATATTTGTAAAAGTGTGTGCTTGTGTGTAGAGATGGAGCCAGACTTTGCCTTCGTTTGGAATCAACAAAAGATAACAAAAACTTGCCTGGAATGAATCATATATATCTTGAAGGGCAGGGAGTATACGTTTGTTAATGTTGTGTGCTTCATATTCCTCACGGGAAGCACCAGCTTGATGAAGCTCAAGCTCCACTTTTTCTAAATTTCTCAATATAATAGGACAAAGTATAAGATGTTTCAATGGGTCTTCATCGTACGTATTGCAAACCACTACAACACAAATACATTATTCATCAATCGAGTGGCGGATCCAAAAAAAATTGTCTGTGAATGCAACAAAATAGTCTATAACATTTCAACTTCTATAAAAATAAATAATTTCACAGCAAGAAAATAAAAAATAGCTAAGTTTCTGAAAGTTGTAATTTCTCTCTGTGCATTTTCATATTTTGATATTGTTTTATAATTCTTTTGTCAATATTATAATATATATATATATATATATATATATATCCAAAAAATCACTCAACCATTTATATTTAATAATAAGGATTAAATAAATTTTAATACTTATAAAAAATTTCATCATTTTTAGTCCCTTAAAAACTTTTCTTTTTTTTTTTTTAATGATTTTTTACATTGATGTTTATGACGTATTTAACTTTCGTACAAAAATTTTGAAATTTTTTATGATGAATTAAATATGAATTTAAAAATTCATATTTAATTAATCATTTGTTAAAAAATTCTAATTTTTTTTAACAAAAATTCTTATAATGTTCCTACTATTAATACAAAAGTTATTTAAAAATTCAAAAAATACATAATAATTAGTATAAAATTAGAAATAAAAACTTTTAAGGGATTAAAAATTGATGAATTTGTTTATAAGGAGTAAAATAAAAAAAAATAATGAAAACTAAAAACTTATTTAATCCTAATAGTAAATAATCATATGTCAAAAATATAATTGTGTAGCTATATATGCATATTTATTATATGTATATTTATTGTTAAATGTTGGAAAAGAGATAAAATTAAAAGGATAAAGAGATAAAATTAGTGTCAATAAACCGGCAATTGATTTCGTAAATCGGCACTCTCTTCAATTTGGTCCATAACTATAAAATTATAATAAATAATGTTTACACTATTTTAAACTCACAAAGTTATTTCATGAACTATCATTCTCTCACCTATTTTTAAAGCAACTAGAAATCCAAATGATATATTAATAACAATTTAAGGATTACTTATTATATTTCTAGACAGAATGATAGTTCAGAGATTAAAATGATGGATTGTTTCTTACTATTCTCTATGATTATTTGTTTAAAATAAATTGTTATGGGGCAACATCTGTCTTCTTGTGTTAAAAATAATCGATTATGTATGTCAAAGGACACACAAACGATCTTGTGGGGACAATTTCCTCTACACTAAATAGGTCAATTTCCTCTACACTAAATAGGTGGATCCATTGAATTTTATTTCACATTAATTCACTTTTGGAAATGATGATAATATTAATGGAATATTGTTGGAAATAATGATGACGTTAATTAGAATTAGCGTTGATGTAAATTGAAAAATAAGGAAGTCTACTGCAAGAAAATACTCATTTTATAGTCAACTTTAAAAAATATTTTGTGGCAAAAAAACAAAACCTCACAAATTACTGACCGGAAAAAACTCTCACAAATACTAAAATTTAAATTGATTGTTGTTTGTGGTTGAAAAACCCTCACAATGGACTAAAATTTCAGCAGGATTTTGTAGTGGCCTAAGCCGTCAACAAATGACAACGTTGGAGCATTGTGAGGGTTTAAGTAGTCACAAAATCCTGCTGAAATTTTAGTCTACTGTAAGGGTTTTTTTAGCCACAAACCACACTTTTATGAGGGTAACGACCGCCATAAAGAAAATCTTATGTGAGGGTAAAGACTGCCACAAAGGAAGCCTTTCGTGATTGCCTAGGCCGTCACAAAATGACAACATTGGAGCATTGTGAGGATTAGGCCGCCAGAAAATCCTGCTGAAATTTTAGTCCATTGTGAGAGCTTTTTCAGCCATAAACCACACTTTTATGAGGGTAAAGACCGCCATAAAGAAAACTTTTTGTGAAGGTAAAGATCGCCACAAAGGAACTCTTTCGTCATTGCCTAGGCGACCACAAAGATAGTTGTTTTTGACTGTCTAGGCCGCCACAAAGGACCAGTGTTCTATAAATATCACTAATCCCCTCATTTTTCATTTCTACCTTTTCTCTAAATTTTTTCTCTACCTTCTCTCTAAATTTTCCCTCTATCTTCTCTCTAAAATTGTTTTTTCTCCAACTTTTTTCTCTATCTTCTCTCTTAAATTTTGGTAATTTTTATTTTATATGTTGTTTTTTAATGTTATTTTTAATTTGAAGTTATTTATTTAATAAATAATATTGAATTTTTTATTTTGACAATGGTGCTACTGTGTTTATTATGAAGAGTTGTTAGTTGTTTGTAACCTTCAAGTCAGACACTACCTGATATCAAGTAAATATGTAATCTATTTTTAATTATAGATTAATAATTTATATAATAATAATTAAAAAAATTATATGGTTATAAAATATTTTTAGACTTAATATTTTATTTTAGAATGTAGAATATATAATTTTTAGAATTGGGTATAATATTATTTTTAAACTTTAATATTAGTAAGATTTGTTAAAAAAAGTACTAGTAAAATATTTAAAATGTAAAATCTATACTAAAATTAAAATGTAGTTATTTTTTAAAATGTTGATGAAGTTTAATTTTCTAACTGTAGTTATTTTTTGTATTATAATTTATTATGTTAGTAAAATATAATTTTATGAAGAAATTATAATTTTTTTAGAAACAAAATAATACTTATGAAAAAAAAGATTTATAATAATGATCTAATCATAAAATATGTAATATTATAAATATACAATACTTTTATATTATTTCTCAAAAACATAAAAAAGTTCATCATTCAAAATGTTAGTAGATTTGTCCAAAAAAAAAATAGAAATTAGGTTGTTTAGATAATATATAATATATGATAAATAAAAATTTAAAACAAATATAAAACTTAATGATTGTAATGTAACTATTTTTACAAAAAAGTTATAAAAATTAATGATATTAATCTTTGTTGTTAAGTCATTACAAAGAGTTGTAGTTGAGTTTGTACAAAAATTTATATATTTTTATCGTCTCTATTTTGTTTTAAGGACTTATTTTATGAAAAGGTTCATTAAACATCATTTAAATTTTATTGTAGTTTATATATACAGAGCCGGCCTAAGGGAGAGAGGCACCTAAAGTCTCTGTTTTAGGCCTCGCTAAAAAATAATTTTTTATTTTAATTTTCATACAATATAGAGGCCTAATAATATATTATAAAAATTCTTTAAACTCTTTTAATTTTCAATTTTTAACATAATCATTATTAAAAATTTTAATTTTCAATTTTTGGCATAATCATTGTTTGAATTAATATTTGTGTTGATTGTAGTCAATTAAAATCATATATAATGATGCTACTATTTATGATGAGGAGGAGAGTATATAGTTGAAATAATATGAAAGGTATTGATTGTCATTAAGAAGCAAGATAAGAAAAAATTAGACATTGATGGATTAAATTTACTTGTAGAACTTAAAATTCTAAGAGAGATAATACAAGTAGAAAATGACACACCAATTGACATACTTAATTATATAAGAAAGCTAGATTCTTTTCCAAATACATATATTGCTTATAGAAACAATTCATGTAATTGTTGCTTCAGCATAAAGGTTTTGAAACTCAAATTAATTAAATTTTATCTAAGATCAACTATGTTATAGGAAAGACTAAATAACACACACACACACACAATTCCTCGTTTGTGGTGTCTTAAACTCTCACAAAAGACAGATTTTGTGGCGACTTTTCCCCTCATAAACACTTACTTTTTTAAATAGCTTTATCATTTGAGGTAGCTTAAGCCTTCACAAATTTTTGGCAGACTTATTTTTGATTGTGTAAGGCAGCCACAAATGTGTCTATTGTGGCTATGTTTGTTGTGTTTTTTTCCCCCTTTATGAAGTCTTTTGATCGTCACAAAAGCTTGATTTTCTTGTAGTGGTCCCACATAGGAGTGACAACACACACTAGTAGTACTTATAATGTGGAGGTATGAAACTTGAGATGTGCTCCAAGGTGTATCCCAGTTTTATGAAAGAGGAAGAACACATGTAAAATTGACCATCAAACACGTGCGCTGTCGTCGCTGTCCTTCCAGGTCGGGCTTGGGCATGGGCTTTTATCTCTCATTGATATATTAATTACGTATTTTACCTTCATCAAGTCAACATTCAACATCTGATTCAGTCTTCCTTCCTGAATCGGAACTGATGGATCACTAATTTTTCTCTAATCTAGTATGCGACTCAATCTTAAACTAAACTAGTCCACTAATCATTAAAATAAAATCTCCAGTACCTAGATTGGGGTGACTCAAAGTAAGCCAAAAAACACAGCAGTTTCAATTGATGGTCGTGAGGTAGGAGAGTCGAAAATTAACTGAAAGCAATGAGAGAAACATTGAAATTAAATTTGATTAATTAAATCAATGAGACAAGCATTCAAAAAAAATTAATTCATTTAGCTTGTCAAAAAACTTAATTTATTTACATCAAATATTATTTTTCAAAAAATTTGACGATGATTGATAAATTTAATTTAACTGCATAGTTTTAACCTTGCTAGATGTTTTTTTTAGTCACCTAGTTAAGTGCTACTGCTATATTCTATAGATATAAATGTGTAGTACTCCAATTTTGTCTATTAAAATATATTCATAATATATCATTTTTATACTGTTATTATTTTATTTATATTTATGAAATCTAAAAAAATAATAATAAAGATACATACATATATTTATGTATTCATAATTATTAATAAAAAAGGTATAAATTAGAAATAAAAATAATATAGTTAATTGTAATAAATAGGCTCATTTTATCTCATCAAATTATAATAAGTCAAACCAAATTTTAGTTTTAAAGTCAAATCAAATTATAATTTTAAACAAGCATATGTTGCCTTACTCACTCGTGCTGATGCACCAATTCCTTGCTGATTCACTAGCCGTATATCAAGGTTGTAACTATCTTGTACATGTTGTAACTAATTAGAGGAAAACATAATTATATAAGTCAAAGTGTTATAACTAATTAGAAAAATGATAATTTTATAACTAAACGTTCGATACAAAAATATGACAAAAAATAGTATGTAATGAATTAAGTAATGATGAAATAAACTCTCTTTCCCCTTAGCCATTGTACACATTACACATTATACAGAGCAAAGAAAAAAATATCTAAGTTTGAAAGAAAAAAAAACTAAAAGATAAAGTATGTTAGATCCATGTACAAAGCTAACCAAAGTTGCATGTAAAAAAAGCTCTTTAGCCCAACAAACCAGCTTTGTTCAGTAGATGAACATAATGAGATAAAAACAAATAAGGCTAAAACTGTGAATGCATCAAATACGCAGAAAAATCAGATTATGAGCAAAAAATGTTAAGGAAAAATAATTAGGATTTTGTAAGGAAAAATTATTCTACATAGTTTCATTCATATCTCATTGACATTTTTCTTTTTGTAAGGAAAAGTAAAACATAATGGCATTTTGCATAAATTTTTAGGATTTTGAGAGAATCATAAGGACTTTAGTCACGTGTTAAATTAAAGTGGACAATGGGATTGGAAAAAAGAAAAACTTTGCTTTTAAAGTTTAAACAACCTGATTTGAAAAGTTTAAGAGACATCAACAATCAAACGAAAACCATACAATGTGAGAGTTTCTTTCACAAATATGAGAAGATTCTAAATCTCTTGGTATTGAATGTGCAAACAGGGGCTCTCACGACACTAGCTAAATATCAAGACCCTCTTTTAAGATGTTTCACCTTTCAAGATTTTTTAGTTGACCCCAACATTAGAAGATTTTTCAACTATTTTAAAAATTAAATAAAATCAGTAGTATAGTTAGAATTTTATAAAATGACATTTTGAAGGAGTTAATATTGACTTATTTTGTAAAATAAAAACAACTTTTGTTTGAATTACTCTTGATTATTTTAAAGAAATTAAATTGAGTAATTCAAACAAAAGTCATTTTTATTTTACAAAATAAGTCAACATTAATTCCTTCAAAATGTCATTTTTTTTTTAAATTCTAACTATACTACTGATTTAATTTAATTTTTAAAATAGCTGAAAATTTACACCATATTTTACTATGTGTTGTTTTTAAGAACATAAAAAAACTCATTAGTGATTTATAATGGTACTAATAATAAATAAATAAAAGTCAAATGATGAAATGTCTACTAGTTTAGAAAGAGAAGAAAAAAATATAAAGTTTTTAAAGAATTATATCAATAATAAAACTCTTTTTGAAAATTTATCTAGATTTTGGATTCTATAATCGATATATTTGAGTTTAAAATTTATTTTCTATTTTTTAAATTATAAAATTACATTTTTTTATTAGGGATATAATGTTTAAGATTAGAACATGCTTCTAAAATCTTTAAAATTGCAAGTGTGTTATGCTTTAGACCAATTTTGTGGCTTGATAGAAATTGGGGATGTATCTATAAGTTGCTATTTTGTAGATTTATCAATTAGTGTAGTCCATTATCATAACCAATTATGTTATATACATTGTGTCATGTTCACTATTTTAATGTATATAACGATACGATTTTTGTGTGTGTAAGTTTTGAGAAAATAAGAAAAAAAATTGAAACAAGCGTTAACTAACTAAAAAATTTTCTATCTATCCATATATATATAGTTTAATTTTTTTTCTTTCAAATATAAGTTGAAAATAATAATTTTTATAGTGATCAACTGTTTAAAAATGTGTTTTTGATAATTAAAGTACTAGTGAAATTTTAGAAATCTTATAGATTTAAAAAATTTACGTGATATATTTTATTTTTATTGTATTTAAAAACATGATTTATTTTAATTGTTTTTATTTAGATGTGAATTATTGAAAAGTAAATTGACAAAATATTCTGAATTTTCATTGATTAATTTTTTTTATGATGCTAAATGATTAGTGACTCTTTTTAATAATTTAAGTCTAGAAATTAATTTTTTATAATGTTGTGTAACCTTGAAAGTGGTTTATGATTCAATTTGGTTTGGCAATGTATTGTATCTTCTAGTTGATGATTATTTATCTTATATGCTACTTAGAAAATATGTGCTTTAGTGTATTGTAATGTTTAAGTGATGATGATCTGCTACTTGGAAAATATCTGCTTTAGTTTATTGTAGCCTTTAAAGGATGAGGATTAATTCAAAAGAAAATATAATCGTGATCAATTTGGAGCAATTAGAGTTCTATGAGGTTATGTTACATTGTTTGAGGTATGAGATGACCATACAATTTTGGTGCTAATTTTTGGATTAGTTATGTCAATGTGTATATGATTAAGTAAAAATGAAATTGTTTGTGTTTCAAGTGTTCTAATTGTTGGGAATTAGTGTGTGGAGTTAGAGTAGTGGAGAGAATCTAAAAGTGGAATAGTTCTATATTTCTTCAAACGAATTATTGATTGTATACTGATGTTAGTGTCCATTCTTTTGTTGTTGTAACTAGTTGTAAATTACAAATAATTTATTGTGAATGTGTTTAAGTGAGTTTTTAACTAAGGAGTATGAGTTGTGGTGCTGCATTCACACTCCTGAACCATGTTAAAGATACTTTCAACTACCCATGTTTGAATTTGAATGACTACAATTATGTTTACCTTAAGTAGTTGACTACATGAGTAGGAGGGACTAGCTACCCCGATTATTCATTGGCGATAAAAGAGGAAACAATAACTCATTGTTATTATTGTTATAAATAAATGTTAATTTTTTTTTGGGAATAGTCAGAAACCATGTTCATCTCTTATAGAACTTTGAATGATTATGAGTCTTATGTGGCATTAATGTTGAATGCTAATAACTAAATACATGATGCGAATATTAAGTTGGTGGTGTGTAATTAAATTAAACATTCAATTAAGTATGTTTGATCTTCTAAGTAATTTGCTTAAAATTAATAAGGACATTGTATTAGTATCTTATTTGTCCTATATTATCTCATTTTATAAGGACTAGAACTATTGTATTAGTTCTATAAATGAACTTTGTTTATAAGACTTTGAAATTAAATTATACTTTGAGTGTGTTTAACTATATATATGAAAATATTTATCTTATTTTGCTATGATTATACACAAGTTTTTTTATAAGAAAAAAAATTTAAGTGATTGTATGTCATTAAATTTGTATATGCACTTTTATTTGTAATTTTTGAAAGTGTGAAACATTTTAAATGTTTCTTTATATGTCTAACTTTTGTGAAATTTATAAAGTAATTGTTATTAGAATTTAAATATTCTTTTAGGAGAGTAAAACTAGTAGAATATTGTGTGAGTAGATAGTTAAAGTTAACAATCCATGTGACATATTTTTGCTTCATTGAACTTGAGGTAGTAAATTTGTGGTTACTAAATCTATAAGTCTTATTTCTTTTGTAAATTATAGTGGGTAATTGTAATATTTCGTTCATGATTGAAATATTAGTTGCGATTGTTTAAAAGATTCATTGTGTCATGTTAGCCTATCATCCTAAGGTAATTGATTTTTGACATTGTTGTGCTTAAATGAGTAATGAATACCTTAAATATGTTTATAGACTAAGTTTGAATCTTGATGGTTGTAAGTTTGATATCAGTTCAGTTATTGTTCACTTAAAATTTCGAGGACGAAATTTCTTTAGCGAGCGAATAATTGTAACACCCTAAATTTTACAATAAACTATTTTATTAGTTAACTACGATTTTAAATGATTAATTTGATGTTAAAATTATTTTAGAATATATGATGATAAATTTTTTGACTAATTTTCGTTATATAGATATTTTCTATGATGTGTTAGTTTTATCAATATTAGATTAAATGAGAAATATAAATAATAAATATTATATTTTATTATTTAATATACTTTTTTTTAAAATAATAGTATTTTAGTGTAATATTTTAAAGAAAAAGATTATATGTGATTTTACGTGTACCTAATTAATGTAATATTTTTATGTGCCCTTGATTGATATTAAGTATGCAGATAGTTATATTTCAATTATTTATAACTATTTTCTATTTTAAGTTTTTTTTATTTATAAATAATTATCTTGGGATGGTAGAGATATTGTGTTTTATTTCCTCTCGTTTTATATACTTGTTATAACATTGTGATTTTGTATATATTTATTATGATTTAGTAATTAATATAAATTTTTTATGTGATATTTATTTATTTTATAATTTCGACTATTTTCTAAATGATGGTAATATTTTAATTTGACTATTTGGAAAAATAAATATTATTATAGGGATTATTTTGAATGTTAGGGTTTTTATTATTAATGTATTTTAAAAAATTAATTTTTTTAATTACGTCATTTTATAAAATATTAGTAATATTTTAATACTTAAATTATGTTTTATTTTATTTTATAAGTGTTGAAATAATAGTTTTGATAATTGTTTGTTTTACTTTAAATAAATATATATAAATAGAAGAAAGAATTAAAATGTGTTTTATTGATTAACCACATATTTATGAGTAAAATATAATTAAATAATAATAAAAATATTAATTGAAAATAACAAGAATGAATGGCATGAGAAACAGAGAGTAACCTGGACACAAAATAGGTCAGCCTTACATTGAGAGAAAATGAAGAAATACCCATTCATCGATGAAGGTCCCATAAATGTTTCTCTATTTCCATCCAAATTTTAGTATATTATTTGTCATATATCTGGTCAATTAAACACAATTTTCTAGATTTTTAACAACCCCAATTTCTCTCTAAAATACTCGACGTCTCCATTTGTAGAATTCGTTATTTTGCACCGTTCTTACTCATCGTAAGTCTGATTTAAGTGAAATCAACGCCAAAATGATTGTGTGAAAAGTAGCTGCATTATCCAATGATTGATTTTCTAATTTATGGTAATTTTCCTTGATCGAATTTTAAAATTTAGTTTTTAGAGTATTTTCTCATAATTTATTTTTGACGTTTACCCATAAACTATCGAGTTAGATCCATTGAAGGAAAAAAGTCAAAGAACAAATATTATTTCCTCGTGGAATCGTACTCGTGTGTGAAAGCGTCGAAATAAGGCAAGGGGTGAGAGAGAATTTGAAGTTCATGAGTATAATATATTGTGAGATGAACGAGAAAACCGTATTTCCCAACGATTCAATCGGGGCTCGCTACGGCAGTAGCCTTTTGAGAGATAAACTGATTAATGTGAAATAAAAATATTTATAAGGTGTTGATTGATTTAATTTTCGATACTTAATGTGGGTAGTTGATACTTGTCATTATTTTGATGTTGAATGTCGAATGATATTATATGCATATGTTTAATATGATGAATTTATATGATGTGATAACAAAAGATGGATTCATGGTATGATATATGTTTACGTGATGATATGACGATTTTTGATTAATGATAATGATGTTATAAAATTGTGATTAGTTTATATGATAATAATGATTATGTATGATTAACAATGTTATGAAATTGTGATGAGAATATTGCTCTTAATGGAGTTGTATAAGCTAACGAGGGGAGAAAATAAATATTGAGAATTTGTGATTGGATATTATTTTGTCATCCTATAGGTATAAGGTCTGACAAGCCTAGTGATTTTGTGGAAGTACAACTGAATGAGTCTGATTGTGGCGGTCTGTTGTTGAGCCTTAAGACAAGATTGTTAGACCATTGAGTTATTCGGGTGGGAAATTCCTAGGTGACTTGGAGGTAGCACTCCAAATGGCGGGGGGTACCACAAAATACATGTTTACCTCGACTGTCGCATATATGTGTCTCAAGTTGAGTTGATGGGATTTATGAGGACAGAGCCAATTTGAATTGTCTGTCCTCTGAGATGGTGGCTTAGTATCTAACCTCCTAACCATGTACTTCAGAGTTAGAATCGTACGACATTGTGAAGTAGAGTCTAAGCTCATGCATAGCATTGCATTTTCTTGTGATTGTTTTGTTGTAATTAATATGTATCGTGTGCGATAATAATTTCTCTTAGACAATTTGATGTTATAGTGAAATTTATTGATTTCTCTAGAGTCATTTTGACTTTTTAATGTGATATTTTTCTTGAGGAATGTTTGTGTAATGATACAATTCTAATATGATTGGTTGTGTGTTCTTCTTAATTGTATTATACTATCAACATGATTTCGAAACTCGCCTCATTCGCTGTTTGTGTTTGGTTGGTTTGGCCATGCTTTTGCGAAATCATAGTTATTATAGGGTAATGAGTCTTAATGTTCAAATTTGGTAGAAAATCCGCTCTGATAGGTGATATTGGGAATTAAGAGTTTTAATTTGTATTGTACTTTTACTTATTTAATTAGAAATGAATTTTTTGTACAAAAACCATATAAATACTAATAAGTTTTTGGAATTAAATTAAGAAATTATATTCAAGTCAAGTTCATTGAGATTGCACTGTTCTAATTGAGAAGTAAATTTGAATTTTTACATATGCATTTAGAGGAATGTGATATCTTAAATTAGTTATAAAAATTTTTATTTCCTTGGAAACGAACTTTCTTACCCGCTGCAAATTTTCCTAAAAAAATCTAGTCTAAATTATTATATATTTTATCGTTGGGTTTAAGATGTCACACTTGATGGAAACAAAGCTAGAAGAGGTAGAGTGGATTCAATCACGATATGACCAATTGAATTAATAGAAGAAAAAAAAAAGAATGATAACTATGTGCCATGACTAGCTATATAAAAAAAGACTTAAAAAATAATACGAGAAAAAAGTCTGTACTCGAGAGTTTCAAGAAGTGGACTTAGTGTTAAAGAAAATATTGCCCATTATAAAAGATTCTCGTGGAAAATGGACCTTGAATTACGAGGAACCATATGTTGTGAAAAAAATTTCATGTTGGAGAGCTCTAATACTCGCTTAAATGGATGAGAATAATTTCCACTTCTAATAAATTCAGATTTAGTTAAAAAAAAAATAATAATTGAAAATCGCCTCAGTAGGTTGAAACTTGGAAATGCTACCTAGACAAAAATTAAGGATAAAAAGAAAATCATGCATTTCAAACTAGGGCAATTATTATTTTTGGAAGCTGACTAATAGGAGTGTTAAATTACAAGAATAACTAGCGTTATTTATGCCTCCAACTAAAATTAAACACACTCGTCCCGACATTGTAACATCTGCTCCAATTGTTTTATTTTTAATGTAACAAATGTAGATTTTCTAATATTGTCATTCGATGTTGTATGTTACACTCTTACTAAACTAATCCAGTTGCATTATTGATTGTTGTAGTGTTTTAACAAAAAATTATGATAATAAATGTTAGAATTTGAAATATGTGAAAATATAAATTATTTTAAGTATTTTGACACTTAAATATATTAACGGGAACTTGATTGATTCTCAAAATATATGAGTGTGTAAAAAAAACAATAAGGAGGGTTATCATTTCAAACAGTTGACTTTGCTTCGCCTAAAAAAGGCGATCACACGATAGGTGTAACACCCCGATTTTCAAAGCGAGGGTGTATTTTTTTTTTCAAAACAAATTAAAATAAAATAGAGAAATAAATAAGGTAAAACCTTTGGATAAATAATTAAGTCATTATAATTTACAAGCAGCGGAAAAGTTGCTCGAAATATGAATCCGAAATATTTACATATCAAAAGTGGTACATGTACTCCCATTGAAAATAAGATGTCATACTAACAATATTAGTAAAGATACAATCTTCCAATTTAAAATAAAATGCAATTCAAAATAAAGACATATGTTCCCTCTATGTCAACCTAATCTGATCATTCCACCAAAAAGCTATACACCCTGAGTAATCACCACGCGCCCCGTAGGATCCTCCTAACATAGCTCCAGTAAGGCATTCCCATCTACATCCCCATCCGCAGGGTATGAACCTGTAGGATCGTCCTGTCTCTCATCTGAGGGCAAAGCCCAGATTTCCACAATAGTTGTAAAGGGTTACCAACCGAAATTAACAGTTAACACATAACATTTAAGTTTTTAAATGCACAAATAACCTTTCAACTTAGCATACACCTTAAAAGGGTTTCCATATGCTAAACATGCATAAACAAAGTTGAAAATTGAAGTTTTTAACAAAACAACATTGTTTTATTCGAATACAGCATCTCTGTATTCGAATACAAGGCTGTTTCAGCATTCAACAGCAAAAACAACATGTCTGTATTCGAATACAACAGTCTGTATTCGACTACACAACAAGTCAGTAGCAAAACAACATGTCTGTATTCGAATACAACAATCTGTATTCGGCTACACAACAAGTCAGTAGCAAAACAACATGTCTGTATTTGACTACACAGTAAGTCAGTGGCAAAAACAGGATGTCTGTATTCGAATACAGCTTCCTGTATTCGAATACACAACAGACAGCAGCAGAAAAATAGCAAAAATCAGCTTTTTAAAGGGTATCGAAACCAATCAACACTTACACACAAATCCAAACAATCATAGTTAACAATTATAGCGCAATCACTACGACATCTTGAGTTTTGAAATGGTTTTGCATTCCATCACACTTACCGACAATTCCAAAACATCCACACTTGGCAATTATAACAAAATCACCACGACAACTTATGTTTCGAAAAGGTTTTGCAATCAACCACACTTACACGCAATTCCAAAACATAACACTTAGCAATTTCAACACAATCACCACGACAACTTGAGTTTCGAAATAGTTTTGCACTCAATCACACTTGCACACAGTTTCAAAACATAACACTTAGCAATTACAACGCAATTACCACGACATCTTCAAGTTCAAACACTCAATCATAAACTTGAATCAAACACGACTCGTGTGCCAAGCACCCTAATGCATGCAATGCGTATATGCCAAAATGCATGGACTCGGAATTCCAAACCAAAACCCTACTCGAAGGGCCGTAAATCATAATTGTACCGCCTATCGCAGGCCAAAGTACCAATTACTGAGGTGCCACCTATCACGGGTTAGCACAATCTACTAAAAAAAACATAAATCGTAAACGTACCACCTATCACGGGTCAGTACTGTTTACCGAGGTGCCACCTATCACGGGTCAGCACGATTTACTAAAAGAAAAAGCATAAGTCGTAAATGTACCGCCTATCACAGGCCAAAGTACTATTTATCGAGGTGCCACCTATCACGGGTCAGCACAACTTACCAAAAAGTAAATCGTAAACGTAACACCTATCACGGGTCAGTACTGTCTACCGAGGTGCCACCTATCATGGGTCAGCACAATTTACCAAAATGAAATGCATGAGCATACACTGACTCCATCCACAACAATCGTTAAATAAATGCAGATATTAAAAGATTCCCTATTTTTAATACTCATTTAACTTAACCGATTTTCACCCCAAACATTAAGCAAACAGATATATTAAGAGATTCCCCATTCTTAAGATTCTTTTAACTTAAGTGATTTTCAAAACAACATTAAGTAACCAAGACATTAAGAGATTCCCCATTCTTAATATCCAGTTAACTTAAACGATTTCCAAAAACAACATTAAGTAACCAAGACATTAAGAGATTCCCCATTCTTAATATCCAGTTAACTTAAATGATTTCCAAAACAACATTAAGTAACCAAGACATTAAGAGATTCCCCATTCTTAATATCCAGTTAACTTAAACGATTTTCACAAACACACATTAAGTAAACAAGACATTAAGAGATTCCCCATTCTTAATACTCGTTTAACTTAATGGTTTTCAAATTCCACACAAAACAGCTCAAACATATTATCAAATTCAATCCACGATTCACACCAAAACATAACCATTCATTTCTCCACAAAATCAATTTCACGACAACATTAAGTAAACGCAGACATTAAGAGATTCCCCATTCTTAATACTCGTTTAACTCTAATGGTTTTCAAATTCCACGCAAAACAACTCAAACATTTTATCAACTCCAATCATAAACATATCAAATTTCATCAGTATTAATTAAGGACGCGTCAAATACGACGAACACAGATCAACACAACATACCACTCAAACACATCAAAACTTCATTTACTCAAAACATACACAAATGAGTTAAATTCATTTTCCCCAAATCAATACTTTAACCCTAACAAAATTCTTTTCCACACAACCACAGATAAGTCCTTAAATGCAAACTAAAAGTTTGGAAGGAGCCCTTACCTTCACATTAGATTTAACGTGCGATTACGGCACCGCGAGCAAATCCAGTAAAATCTCCGCTCGCAACGTCGCTTCCAAAGTTGGTCCCCTAGCACCGTAGCATGGTAGTGAGCAACTTTCCCTTCTATCTCTTCGCGAAATGAAGCTTAGATCTAGATGAAATGGGGAGGTTTGTGTTTGACGGTTTTGAAATCCCTAATACCGTTTTTCTTCGTTTTCGAAACAACGAGGAAGTATGAAGTTGAGAAAACCTTGCTCTCTTACCCACTAATCCTTGGGTTTCTATTCTTGAAGACAAAGAACGAAAAAGGAAGCAAAAACAACGAAGAAGAAAAGAGGGAGAAGGAGTGGTTTGCGGGGGTAGAGGAAGAAGAAGGAAAAAATGTTTTGTTTCTTTCTCTCCTTTCTTCCTTTTTCCTTCCTTTATATTTCTTTTCTTTCTATTTCCTTCCTTTCCTTTTCTTATACTTATATACATATATATTTCTAATAATAATAATAATAATATATAATATATATATAATAATTAAACCTAAACAAATAAATATCTAACAACTCTCACATCCATGACTTCACTCACATCTCAAACTATTTTGATAAAAATATCTACTCTCGTCGCAACTCAATTGTCAAATACAATTTTCAGCAACCTGAGATATTTTGAACAAAACCGCCCAGAATTAAATTCTTCGAAACCTAAATAAATTATTCTTCAACAAATAATTTTAATCCAATTTCCAAAAATATATTTTCGGCCTTTAACTCACTAAATACCGAAAACTGGGTTAAAAGCCTAAGCAATTTAACACAAAAATACCCTAAAATTGTATAACTTAGGATTTAAAATTACAGATCTTACAATAGGTACAGAGAGTCATCATGCGGAAAAAAATATTTGTTCTTATTCATCTGTTGATTCTTGGGGCGTAGAAGAGCATAAGGATCACGAAATCAAATAAATGAACATGCATAATTTACTTATACTCACACGATCCATGCATCTTCGTTCACACTTTACCTATATTCAACAACCTTGCATAATGCATAACACACGTATGAATCATTCATAATTTATATTTATACTTTATCTACACTTGACAACTAGTAACGTTCGCATTGTGAATATCATATACATATTCTCCCTCTTTATCCACCTTTCAAGATTAGACCAACTACCTTATTTTCAATTCCTATTGATCTACACATCGGTAATCAATCCAAACACGATCACTTACACTTTTGTCCATCTACGCATCGGAATGCAATTTGAAGAGGATCCCATTCATTTTTGTCGATCTATGCATGAGTAACCAATCTGAGGACAATCATTTTTTTATTCTATAGATCTACACATCGATAAACGATCGGAATACGACTATTTTCAGTCATATTTATCTACGCATCGGTAATCAATCCAAAGACGATCATTTTGCACACAAATTTCTTTTCATTTTGCATCATTCCCGCTTTAACATTTTAGTGGTTTTGTGTTTTACATAATTTTTCCGTTATTATACTTTTGCATTTCACATACTTATATTTGTTGGACAAAATTTAGGTCATTATGTTTGCTTATCTTTTCCCCAATAACATGAAAATCATTGTTATTCATACTTTCATATTTTTCAAGTAAAATATAATTAAATAGGGGACACACATTATTATATATATATACACACATAAACGTCTTAGATTCGAGGGTATTTATCAATGATTTTGATGTACTGTTGAAGGAAAACAAATAACAATTCAAATTTACATAAAGTAGATTATACTTCAATAAATAAAACGAAATCCACAAGTTATAAAACGAGAATGCAGTAAATCGTCAAGAAACCAATCTACGTTTGTTGTTAATAAAAAGACAATTTGGAAAACTAATTGGAAATAACAAATGTTGATGATAAAAAATAAATAAATAAACAGAGTTTCTGATGCACAAGATCAGTCTGAGCTACAAGTGCAGAGCATACTTACTATGTAGAAATAAGATAACAAATGTTGAATATGATTAAGACATGATTAATACTTACAATAGTTTTGGAATACTGAAAATAAAATATTACAAGTTTTTTAAATATTGGAGACACTTAAGAATTTCTAAGAGATTATTTCTCGTTGTATCCAACTCTGATCTTGAACTGAAGAGAAACCTTCCTTATATAGGGGAAGAGTCCCGTTTTTGCTGCTTTGTGAAGTGGAAGAAATTATGAGATTCCTTCTACTATTGGGGCTTCTTTTGACTTTTGGTGCAGATGGCAGACAAGTGCCAACCAACTTTAACTTTTGCTTTTGCCTTTTCATAAAAGAAAATATTCCTTTGTCATTTTTTTTTTTTAAGTCTGAAATCAAATTTGGTCTAGGCCCATTACATGATATGCTAGACTATTTTTTTTAAAACATGAATATCAAAATTATATTTTTTTTTGTATGGGCTAAAAGTATTGGGCCATTGTGTTCGTCTTATTTGGTGGGCAACAAGATGCCGAAAAAGTTATCTTTATTGTCATTTCCTAAACTAATGGAGTCTTCAGAAGTGTTTCCTGGGGAAGGTTTTGATGATTGGGCCTTGCTTTTGAGAATTTGGGCGATGATTTTTGGGCCAAGAATTGCGTTGCCATTAGGTCTGGTTTCCTCATTCCTTGACTTTGGAGCCATGTCGACACGGATTGTTTTTTGATACTTGGTGGAATAGAGAATTTTGTCCACCATTTGATTTTGAATCTCCTGACGAGGATTGTTTGGGCTTCTTTTTGGTCAATATCAAAATACTAAGCTAATACCCATGGTAGAATGAATTTGGTAGAGAATAGCATTAGAGGTGGAAAAATGTGTTCTTTGTTTATTGGTTTGTAATGAGTTTAGTATAATTGGAATCTATCTTGGACTTCCGGTTTCAAGATATTTGGAATCGAGCCATAAAATTTCCACCAATGGGCAAACTATTGAGGGATTTTGGAAGGTTCCATGGTAATGTTAAAGAAAATACCCAAGTATGACTAAATTTCTAGTTTTGAATGAGGAAAACATTATACCAGGCCTGTTGTTAGTCCTAGTAATTGAAAGTCCTACAATGGTTTATTGTGGTTTTGGAACCAAGTGGGAACTGTTTTGGTGTGTAAAGGTTTTGGTGTGTGGTTTTGAAATGACCAATTGAGGATTTTTATTATAAAAGTGATCCTCAATTGTCCAAATGTTTTGATATTCTGTTTTTACAAAATACTTAGGTTTTGGTTTAAACAAAGTAATCTGAGAATCATTTGGGTTTAGAACAATTTTTGAAACTTCTCCTTGTCGGAGTTTTGAAATTATTTGATAGGATGATCCCTCTTGTGAAGGTTTTGAAATAATTTTTTGAGAAGGTTTTTTTTTTAAGATTCTCACATTTCTTGCCCCGGAAAAGATGGCAGTTCTATTGAGAGAAATTCAATCTTTTTTTGGAGCCTATGTAGTTTTGCAATTTTTTGGAGTTGAAGGTTTTCTTCAATTGAGTTTTTTATCTCACGAAAGTTATCTGGTGCAGTCATTTGTTGGCTGGCGAGCCATTTTTTAATTTGGTTTTCGGCTTCATCTTCTTTGACGGCTTGCACCCAATACCTGATGGGTTTTGCGAATGAGATGGGTTTTGAGTTTTCTTGTGGTTGGTTCTTTTGGACCTTAATTATTTTGGATTTTTCTGGGCATCACTCAAGTCCTGTTTTGGAGAAATTCTCTGGTTAGAAAATCCATAATTGAGTTTTGATTTCCTTTAATAAATTCATTTGAAAATCCATAATTGAAAGGATTGCTTGCCATCTGGCAAAAATTTGTTTTGATGCAATGTTTTGAACATCCTTTTGTAAAACTTCTTTTCCAGATTTACAATCAATTCAAAATAAATTTTTTTTGATTGAGTAAATAACTTTGAAATTTCATAATGCACATGACAATTGAAAGAATTTCTTGTTTGATTGTACAGTAATTCTTTTGGCAATCATTCCAGTATCCAGATGTAAATTGTACAATGCATTCTTTGTTATTTGTTATTTGTTTTTTGTTTAAGAATACCCCCATATCCTATGTCTGATGCATCTGTTTCAACAATTTTTTGGGCTGGTGGGTCAACTAGATGCAAGCAAGGTATTTCTTTAACCTGTTTTTTGATAATTTGAACTATTTTGGTATGTTCTTCTAACCATGCAACAGACTTTTACTTTAACCTATCATGGAGAGGTTTTGCTATTTTGTTAATGTCAGGACAAAAATCTAGTACATAGTTCAAACTCCCTAAAAATCTTTGTAATTGTGTCTTGTCAAGAATTTTATCAGGAAATTTATTCGCGAAACTTAAGGACCTTTCAATAGGGGTAATAGTACCCTCAGAGATATAATGTCCTAAAAAATGGATTTTTGTTTGAAAAAGAGAAACTATGGATTTTGAAACGACCATTCCATTTTTCTTGGTGATCATTAAGAATCTTCCAAGGCGTTTGAAATGTTTTTCAATGGTTGCTGAAAAAATTAAAACATCGTCAATATAGACAATGCAAAATTTTGAAAATGGATTGAAAATTTCATTCATAATTCTTTGAAATTCTAAAGGAGCATTTTTTAATCCAAAGGGCATTACCGTCCACTCATATTGACCAAAAGGGACAATGAATGTTGTTTTATATCGATCTTTTTGATCAATTTGTATTTTCCAAAATCCTGATTTCATGTCGAATTTTGAAAATACAGAAGAAGAATGCAATTTTTTGTATCGAATCCATTTTAAAGTTTTGTTTAAAGGTTTATAGTTTATTACCATCCTAAGAATACTTCTTTTCTATTTCAGGATTTTTATTCACAATGAATGTTGCACAACTCCAAGGGTACCTAGATTTTGTTATTAGGCCTTTTTGTTCTAGGCCTTCGATTTCTGCTTTGCAATGTGTTTCAAGTTCATAATTCATTTGAATAGGTCTAGCTTTCGTTGGGATTTGTTTATTAGAGAAGTCATTTTTGTATGGTAGATCTATCATATGTTGTTTTCTATCCCAAAAAGCATTTAGCACATCTGAACAAATTTCATTTTCAATTCGTTTTTGGAGTTCTGAATTTTTTTGTTTTATGAAACTATTGTGTAATTGTTGTTCAGTTATGAGAAAGGAAACATCTTGTTTCAGAAAATATAGATGTTTTTCTTTTCCTTGAATTAAACAATTTAATTTAGTTTTGTAAACATAACAAGCTTTCAAAAGATTTAACTTCTTAGTTCTGGGTTTTTCAATAAAAGAGAAAACAATTTTGGCTTAATTTTGTTTTGCAAGAAATACTATCATAATTGACCGAGTAGGGAGTTATCATGTTAATGAAAGAAGTCCCTAAAATGACACTATGAGTTATATTGTCTAATAAAACAAAAGGAGTTTTGATTGAAACGTTCCCATTTTTAATGGAAGCTTTAGTTTTATTTTTTATAATCTTGTTAGAGTTGTTAGCAACAACAAGTTTTTCATTTGATTTTTGCAGAAATCTATTTGGTACAATGCTACTTTTTAAACAATTTAAGTTGACTCCTATATCAAAAAGTGCAATTATTTCAAATATGAAATCTTCAGAAGAAACTAAATTGATTCTGATTAAATATTTTCTTGTTGTTATTGTCCTTAAAACAAACACGAAATCTTCGGGGATTTCTTCTAAGTTTTCAATTTTGTTAGAATAATCTTCATTTTCTCCTTCTTCTCCTTCTTCTCCTTCAATTTTGTTAAAAGTCATAAGTGGTTTTCAAAAGCAATTTTGATGAGGATGTGGAAGGTTGACTTTGTTTTGATTCAAAAGTATTTAACAACTTTCCTATTATTTCTTTTTGAATTTGTGTATCTTCGACCTGTGTTATAATATCAAGAATTAGTTCTTGATCTTGTTTTAAAACATTAATTGATTTTGAACTAGATTTTGAGTCGCTAGGAGAGTTGGAGTTTGAGATGTGTCATGTTTGGCCACACTTATAACCAGTTATTTGTTTCGATGTTTGGGGTTCGAACTTCTTTTGCAAGGGTTTTTTTCTTATAAAAATTAGGTTTTCTTTGATTATATAAATTTTGAGGTTTAGATTTTTTATAGAATTCATGTTTTCCTGGTATAGAGAAAGATTTTCTGAGAGGTTTTGTAAAAGGTTTTGAACAAGATCCTCCATAGTCTTTTGAAACATTTGTCGTGGGTATTTCAAATTGTTTGCAAAAAGATTCTAGTTTTTACCTAGTTCTTTTTATTTCCCATTTTAGATGTGTTTTCGATTGAATTCAATATTTCTAGGTGTTGAGGGGTGTAAGATGGTAATCCCACCATTCTTTGAGCTAGCCTGAGAATCCTGCTATTAGGAGTTCAGCTATGGCTTTGTCAAGCGTATTGGTTTCGGTTTTGTAGGCATTTGATGCCATTGTTATTTGTTGAAGGAGACTTAGGATGTTGTATTTGAACATACCATCTATGTTCCATTCATAAATAGTATTGGCATTGAATTTTGATTGAGAAAGGACATTAGGTCTATTTTCAATACCTAGGTCTGGTGATGTAATCAAGGTCAAAGGTTTACCCTTTTGCCTTTGGAGTTTGCACAAATTTTGTTGTTCTTGTTCAGCTTCAGAAACATGGTCTAAAGTTGTAACTGTTTTTTCAAAGGTATCCTTAGCTACCAATGGTGTAAATTAGAAGAATGTTCTATCCTACTAAGTTGGTCATGTAAGGCTTGAGTAAATTCTGATTTTCTTTCTCTAAATAGTTTTTGGTTTGTTTTGGAGATTTGAAATGGTTTAAAAATTGGGCTTTTTAGTTTCGAATCTATTGTCTCAGTTGGAGAGACAACGATAATCTGTTGATGTTCTTCTATCTTAGTTAATTGTTTTGCAATTGTGCTAAGATGGACATTCATAAAATTATTTTGTTGGAGGATATGTTTAATATCTTTTTCTGAACTATCACTTGGGATTTTGAAGGTCCAACTTCTATTGGCTTTTCTAGGTGTGTTATTATGATTTGTCTTAAAGGTGGATGATCAGATTGTATTTTCAAACCAGTTGTCATCTCCCATTCTATATTTTATTTCTAGTTGTTATGGGATTTACAGAACTTTGGTTTTGTTTGAATGGGTAAGAAATTTTGTTTTGTGTTGCATAAATTTCAAACCATTCGAAAAATAAAATATGAGTTTTATTTTGTAAAATGAATTCATAAAATTCATTCTAAATTTCTTTTCTTTGTTTTAGAAAGTTTTTGAAGAACCATGTTCTTTTTTCTGTATTTTTGGAAGCATAGAAATCATTGTGGAGAATTGTTTTATTAACTTCAAATTCTTTTTCTATGACATTTAACTCATTAATAACATTTTCACTTATTGCATAAAAAGATGGCGAAGTTGGTGGAGAAATATTTTGTTGTTCCTCATTAGTATTATGCAGTGCAATATAGATTTGATGAGGTACATTAGTGGAGTAGTCAACATTTTGAAAAGAAGCACTTGGTATGCTAGAACACGAAAAACGTGGTTTTGTAAAGTTTTCTATTTTATGAGGTAATTGAATAACTGAACGGGGTCTAGAGGAACCAGCATCAGAATGTATGGCACTAGAAGTTCTTGAAAAACTAAGTTTTACCCTTCCGTTATCGTATTGGATGACCTCTTTCAAATTGTTGTTTGGTTTTGACTGTTCAGGAGACCGTGGTCTAACAGCTCCTTCCAGAATCCATTATTTAGGAAGATCTATATCTTTCCAAAGGATGGTTTTTGGAATAACAGTGTTTGCGTTTGTTAAATCAGTTTGTAAAAATATGGTTTCACATTTTTTATTTTCAATATTTTTTGTTGCTGTAAAGGGCTGAAAACATTGCTTTGTAATGAACCCTGTAAATAATTACTATAGGAATAGATCCTGTTAACATTTTGTAATTATGAGTTTTGATTTGTAACATAAGAGATTTTAAGATGTTTGGGTTTTTCAAAGATAATGAAAAATTTGGATAACATTCAAACCAAATTGGTCCTTAACATAAACTAGATTCAATTGTACTTATTATTGAATCTTGAAAGTTTAAGAACCTTGCATCTTGTAAGACACATAGGAATGATGTGTTTAATCCTTCCCTAGTTAAAGATTTGATTCCGACTTGTACAAGACATATATGTATGAAATTATAGTTGTTGTTACGGTGTTTTTGTAGTGTTTTTAAAGAAAGAAGATCTATTGTTTCAAAGGAATTTGATAGAGGAACATCTCTTTTTTCTGTTTTGATTATCTAATCGGTTTTGAGTTGGTTTTTCAAAAGACTAGATTCATAGACTTGATCTTTTTTAATTTTTGGAATTTTCCAATTGTTTATAGATTTTTGGAAATCTTCAATAGTAATTTATTCACTATTGATAGGTTCCTTTTGTCTAGAGAAGTTTTGGGTAGAAGGAATGGAAAAAGAAGAAGTTCTACAAAATAAGTTATTCATATTTGAAATTTTTCTTTTTAATTTGAAAAAACGTTCAAAGAATTCACTGCCCTAAAACGTTTTTTCGTCGACTTAAACATTGGATTTACTACCCAGAAACTATTACTTTTCAAATTAAACTTACAAATTTTAAATATATATATATATTACTAAATTAACTAAATGAGAGCAAGATAAAGAATAAAATAGATGAAGGAGAGAAAAAGAGAAGAATATATAATCTTTGTACTCTATCTTACAGTGTATACATTACAATGTCAAATGAGTTCTATTTATAGGATATAAATCTTATAACTTTTAAGTACATGATTGAGAACATTAACATAAGGTACGTAAGCCACAAATAATTAGTATAGTCCACTAGCAAATAGTAAATCATCCACAATTAGATGTTATAGATATTAAGGAATGTAGAAGTGTAGATTTGCAGTGATGTGTAAGAAATACAAGTGAAAAACAGAATTTAGGTCAACACAAAAATTATCTGATTGATCCAAAAGGAAGAGAGAGAGAGAAAAAAGAGAATGAGAGAGGAAGGAGATAGATGAAGATGAAAAGGAAGGGAGAGACTGTAGTGTTGTTTAATTTGATTTTATTATATATTAATTAATGAAAAGAGAGTAATAGGAGTGTATTAATGAAGAAAGAATATAAATATGTATAATATATTATGTATAGGTGTACAACTAGGGGTGGGAATAGGCCAGGCCAGGCTTTGAAAGGCCTAAGCCTGACCTACGATTTATTTTTTCGGCCTCAGCCTGGCCTACGATCAATCCTAGGCTTTTTTTCGGTCTGACCTGACCTTTTTAATAGTCTGACCTGGCTTGGAAGCTTTTTTAAAAGCCTTTTTAAACGCAACCATTATTACCTCTTAAAAAAAATAAGGAACAACTACTTGAAATAGAAAATATAAAACGGTTACCGAATATGAAACAACTACCAAATATAAAACCGTTACCGAATATGGACCGACTACTGAATATGAAATAATTACTAAGTGATTGTCTAATTGATAGAATTTAAAATAGAAAATAATATTATTAATATAATAATAATAAATAATATTAATAAATAATAAATATATCTAGGTGGGCCTGTCTAACTTAATAGGTTTTTTTTTAAGTCTGAGTCTGACCTATTTAAATAAATAGGCTTCAAAAACAGCCTGAGCTTAGCCTTTTTGTTAAATAGGCCAAACCATATGCCCCTACGGACGGCTTAGCCTATTTCCATCCCTATGTACAACGTATAGGTGTACAGTTGTGTCTGTATTTGTGTTTAAAATTATGTTTAAATAACATTTCTCTAAAAAAAAAACCATAGTCATGGAAAGAAGTATGAAAATAAGCTCCATTTTTTTTTTGCCTAAAATAAAGATTAAAACTATTTTAATGAAATATAACCAAAACCTACTAACCTAATTAATTACCTTATTAAAAAACAAAATATAAAAATTTTCAAATATAAATGTATTGAAAATTATATTTTTAATTAATTAAAATTTTAAATTTTATTATTTTTCATATAAAATTTTTATTTTTAATTATTTAACAAATCTCTTAAGACTACTTGTTAATAAAACAATAAATTCTCAACCTCTACTTTGGAGTTGCAACAACTTTGAAATAAAAAATTCCAAGAAAAAGGTGGTCACGTGCCAAATTTATTTTTTTAATGATAAAAAATATATTATTAAAAATAAAATAAAATACAAGAGATACTCAAAATATATACCAAACATCGATGAGATGAGTACAACTTTTGGACTAGTCCTTTATCGCATTCTCATTACCAATGTGTCTATTTGGACGAACACTTTGTTTTAATTGGTTATCTCTATCTACTTCCTATTGATTTGTTGGCATTTTCCTCCCCAACAAATAGCATCGTTCGTGAAGAAAATAGACACGAAGTCGATATTTTGGACTTATTTAATATGATATGATATTAATAGATAGATTCATTACTTTTTTAAGCTGAATTTTCCACCACTTGTTGTATTTATCACGTGTCATCACTAGAATAATAAAACTAATATTTTATTTTTTATTTCTATGTGTTCAAATTTTATGACACTTTCTCTTTCGCTACGAAGATGTATCCATCTATGCACAAGTCCAAAATTTTCGGTTTTGGTTATGGCTGCCTAGAGGTAATTATGTTGTTCTATGATCATACATTCAAAAGAAAAATACATATTGAATATATATGTTAATGAATGATAATGCTTTCTTAAATAAATTTCAAATTTTATTTGTCTAATACATTTTTATTTCTAGATTGATTCTCATCTTTTTCTTGAGCCACAATTCTTTGATCTCAAATGTTCTGTGAATTTTATCATTTCTTTTAACATTCATAATTAAAAATTATTTGTAGATTATGGATGACGTTTTTCTTCTTTGTTCGCATCCTTTTTCAAACATTGAACTTTAGATTCTTCAATTGTAATTCATATTAATTTTATTATTAAATAAATTTGGGACATGAATTTATTGTTGTTACCCTTATAATTAAGTGTAATCTTAATCTCTATCAAGCCTTATAACCATTACGCTTAACCCAGTTACCAATTTTGATAAATGTTAATGTCCTTTATAAAAAATTATATAATTGGTCCTTTACCTTTGCTTAATTTTTAATATAAAGATGCTAATTTTTTTAATACTAATTTGCTTATATAATACTACTTGTTCATGTTCTTGATATTTATTTTGTGACATGTATTAGGTTTCTTTGGCTTGAAGGATTATATACAAAGCGTTGATATTGAATTTGGCTAGACATGGGAAAGAGAATTAGGGATAAAGAGGGTGCAATATCTAATGGAATCAATAGTCATCAAACTCATGAAACTCATCCAGGAAGAGTATGGGGAATTCTTCATATAATAAAGTATCATCATTGGCGTCACGTCAAGAGAAGGCTTACACATAGAAGGCATAGTGGTGGAAGTCCCCAAGCAAGTAAGCATATACTTCTTCTGGCTTACAAATATAAGCAAAAATAAAGATAAATTTGACTTAAAATTTAAGCCAAATAAATATATTTTAACTATTGTTTATATTTGTGACTCAAAATTTTAATTGGGTTAATGATCTATACGTGATTAATTCAAATCAACAATTGATTCATTTATCCTTTTTATATTAAGAATCTATCTATATAATGTTATAATATATCAAAATATATATATTGTTATAATATATCAAAATATATGCGTGAATTCTATCAACGACAAATCATCTTTCCTTATGCTACGATTCTAATTTTTTTCAAATTTCTGACGTCGCACCTTCCAAACCACACAATTTCATTTATCTTCTACTTTCATTATGTTTTGTTTCACTAATATGTAAAGCAAACTCTTTCATTTGTCTATCCTAATACAATTGTTCCATACATTTTGCAACTTCAACTTTAACTTATCATTCAATAACTCATCAATACACTTAAAAGCTCTTATATCAATACAGTTGAAGGCTCTAATTACTTATCAAACCTTTCATTATTCCATACGTTTTACAACTTCAACTCCAATTTACCTATCAATACACTTACAGACTTTAAGATCGGTACACTTGAAGACTCTAATTACTTATAAAACATTTCATTATTCCATATGTTTTATAACTTCAACCCTAATTTACCATTTAGTGACCCATCAATACATTTAAAGAATCTCATATCAATATATTAAAGACTCAGATTACTTATCAAATTTTTTATTTCAATAACTTTTACGAAAAAACTATCCAATGTCTTCAAAGTATCAGAATATAAATTCAACTACATCAATGCAAAAATATATATCCATCCACTAGGCTCTAATATTCATACACTTAAAAGTCTATGATTATTTATCAAACATTTCATTTCAGTAAAAAAACCATCTAATATCTTCAAAACATCACAATGCAATACACAAAAATATCTATCCACTATTTTTCAATCACCTTCTTGCATTTGATTCAAGTCACATGTCAATGATAAAGACATTATGAAATGCAATCAAATCAAACTTATTTCAATATGTGACATACTCTTTGTTCCCATATACTTCAATAATGTTGTTCATTTAATGTCAATTATTGTTGAAGATCGCATATAACTATCATTGCATAGGAAAAAAAAAATTTCCCTATGATGTTGAATGTGCGGGTATCTCATAGCATTTCTTTCTTTTTATATTTAAAAAAAAAACTAAAATCATAATCGGAACAAAATAAAAATGAATAATACTAAATATTTGAAAACGAAGTACTTCTAATCATTTCACTATTTATTTGAAACTTCTTATGTCTTATACATTCAGAAACTCTTCTTGCCTATATTATTTTGTAATTCACTTTTGAAGTTTCTTGATCATAGAAAATAATTATTTGGAAATTTTATTTTACATTCTATTTATTTATATAAAATAATAGTTAAAGTAATTAAAACTGCTCTTCATCTAAAATACCATAACTATATAATTTGGTTATATTATGTATTGTATTTTCGTTTTGTTTTATAGTTTTGTTTAACTAATATTTTTATTATATAACAAACATTATTATTATTATTATTATTATTATTATTATTATTATTATTATTATTATTATGTTTTAGAGTGTTCCTTCCATACATACACCTATATTTACATACGTGAAAAATTGTTTCAATGTTTTAAATACTATTATGAATATTGTTTTTAATCAACTACTACTCATAAATGAATCTTATAATACACTCCAAGACTCATAATATCATTTAATGGAATACTAAAGTAAACCTAACATATATATATATATATAGTTATTAAAAATTATATTTATCTTTTAACGTATAAATGGTTAAGTATACGTTACTTTAAAATAAAAATTATATTAATTTTAAATTGTATATTATTTTATATTCACTAATATATTAAATTATACTACAAACACGGAGATTAGCATTTTGCACTTATTTAAATCATAGTCGCAACACAATTTTTAAGATTGCCAAGAATATCACAGTCAAATGTATTTGATGCGACCTCAATAAAAGTCGAATCTCGATGTTACAACCTGATCGTAATTGCTTCCAACTGGCATGTATTGTCTCTAATCTATTGACAAACATGTGTATCCATCCATGTTGACCTTTACTGTTATTTTAGCCTAAGTAAACCTATTACCTATCATAGACTAAAACAAAATTTGGTAGGAGATATATGTTTGTTTATTCTCACAATATATATATATGTTAATTGTCAACTTATTTTTCACTTTGTAGGAGATGAAATTCCAGGAACTTCTGATGATTCTGGGGTTGATAACATGGCAGTAGTTTTTAAGCCAAATACAAATTTATCTAATGTAAGTAAAAGATAATATGTTTGTTGCTTTCTGGTACTGTTTTATTTGCTTTTGGCTCCGTTTGACTTATCAACCAGTATTTTCCCCTCAACTTATAGAATGGGAAATGGATTTCATGTAGTCAAATTGTGACTCTAGGAAGATCTCAACCAACCAATTTTGATGAGTTGCTTACAATACTTTTTATTTATTTTTCAAGATTTAAATCTTCACTGTCTGATCTCAATCAAATGACCTCTAATGCAGACAAGATTCTCTAACTATGTTTCCTTTGCATTTTAATGACTATGATATGATATATTTAGTTGACATTATAATCACACCAAGAGAAAAAAATGTTTACAATAGGCTCATAATGGAACACATAATGAAAGTAATATCTGTTGTAAATATAGCATAGTCTATTTGTACATATGTTAATTAAGCCCATTCAATATAGTATAGTCTATTTAAACAGATTAGGATGGTACATTGATGATTATTGGAATAAAGTTGAGATACATTTTGTACAATACTTAATATAAATTTTTCCAGGTTGAAGAAAAGCTGGAACAGTCCACTCCACATGAAAAACAATCTATAAAATCAAGAATAAAATCACTTCTTATTGAGGATAAATACAAAAAGAAGGGTAGACACAAGAGAAGCTCAACCTGTCCTACAAAATCACAGCTAACTCGCGTAAATTCGGTTCACCACATAGAGGTTGATCCACTTAGTGAGATGTTGTTAACAGTTGAAAATCCTGAACCAGTTATCGAAACGTTTCAAAACCACCTCGCCGCAGGCACATTGGATGTGTTGTCGCCTGTTTTTTCAGGGCGGAAACCGATCAGTTACAATGACAAATGTGTCGAGTGTGGTGAAATGTTTTCTAGTGAATCTTTGGAAGATGAAAAGATTCATAAACATCATAGTTCGTGGACTGATACAAAAAACTTGAGTTCTTCTAGTGAAACTGTACCAGAAGAAAAGTTGATGAATGCCAAAATATTTACAACAGATGCTTCACCACATCTTTTCAAGGATTTTCTTGATGCTCTTGATGTGATAAACACAAACAAGGACTTTCTAATGAAATATATAAATGATCCTGGTTCTCCTTTGCCATTCCAAATTCATAATCAACAACACTCTCTCAATAGTAAATCGAGACGAGCGAACTCGATCTCATTACCTGTTTGTGGTTCATCATCAGGAACTAAAGATTCTGAGATAGGACAAGAGATAAACCAAGTGGTAGATGATTTTTTCATAACAAAAGGGGAGATACAGTCACAACCTCCAAATGTATCTATGTTTGAGCCTTTAGGAGATTTTCACAAACCATCAACTTCTTCATTACATAAAGTTGATGAAGAATTGGTTGAAAGAGACCGTAACATTTCATCAGAATCATCCCAGGTAGCCACCAGTGTAAAGACTAAAAACTTCAAGGATCTTAGAAATAAGATAAAACATATAATCGAAGAAAGTAAAAATGAAAAGCGTCGCATTTCCATGGATGGTATACTCGACAAAATTCCTCGCGGAAACAAATTTGCCAAAAATGTAAGGAAGTTGATCAATGAACAATCTAAAGTACCTAATGGAGAAGGAAAAGACAGTGGCAGCACAAGTGGTTACCGTAATCGCCTTTCGTCTTATTGGAACAATAAGAGACAACTATCAAGCATGAGGACTTCATCACTAAAAGAATCAGTTAATAGATATTCTCAGCTTTATGAGACTTGTTGTCACAATGAAGTTAGCAATGAAGTCAAGCACCCTAAGACTGAGAGCTTAAGATTGAAAACAGAAGATAGAAGTTCAATAATAAAGACACCGAAATCCATTAAAAGGTTTCTCTCATTGCCTAATATAAAATCTCAATTCAACCAAATTGAGGAACCTTTTGTTCGTTTATCTCCTCAAAATTCAATCAGAAAACCAGAAGATAGAACCATAAACAAAAGTGTAACTGATCAGCAAATTCTGTCTCCTACACATTCTGATCATGAAAATGAAAATGATGACCAAAAAGAAGCTCTTGTTAAGAGTGTTTCAGAATCAGGATCAGATGTTAATGATGAGATAAAAACAGAAAATAGCATAGGATTGGTTGATTTAGGAAACTTGAGAGACAATGAATGTGATGCTTACAATGAACAAGACATTGGATATACAACAGAATCTAGTGCATTGTTGGTTGAAGCAAACTCAGCCTTCTCTTCTGACACAAGCTTCTTAGATTGTACATTTGAGTTGGAAAGCTTAAATGTATTTGAAGGTATATTTATTTGGTCCTTTATATACTTGAACATTTCAGTATGTCTTTGTTAACATATAATCCAAATTAATTGTCTTTGTGCCTGCATGTTTGTGACAAGTAAGGTTTAGCATATGTTTTTTGTGAATGTCAAGCTTAGTTTAATTTTATTTTTTTACTTTTTCCGAAGATTTAATATATATTTCCCCATGTATAAATTAACAACTAGAATTTTCTCTTTTTAGAAGTAAAATTCATTAGAGTACAAGGCTACTCTAACCAATATATAAAATCCAACAAAAAAACTTTCAGATAACATAACAATGGGAACATATTTGTTATAACTATAAATCATTTTTAAGATGACACCGTAGTTTTAAGTTTCAGTTACAGTTATAGTTATGTTGCAAACCTTGATATTTCCGCAAAATGCATACAGATGCGATCATTGCGCCAGTAATTACTTTTGCATTGTTATTGCAGAAACCTCTAAAACCTTTATACTGCAGTTGCGGACTGCATTATATAACTATGTATGACACCTTAAAAGCGACCAAACAAGACGACCATGTCAGCAAACAAATCAAAGAAAACCATCCCATTTGCATTGCTTGTCTTGTTGATTTACATATGTTGATTTTGAAAACAACCTATTACATTCACCATGGTTTTTCATGTTTGAATTAATTAACGCAATGTTGATGGTTGTACAGAATCTGATCAAGAATTGAAGCTAGATCCAGCTTATTATGAATTCAATATGATTGAGAAACAAGATCCTAAACTGGACCACTCTGAGATAAATGATATTGGAGAGAGTTTTCTGAAATTTGGATATGAAATTCCATGCATGGAAGTTGATGAAAATAATGAAGCTGCATTTAATTATGTTAAAAAAGTCTTAGAACTCTCAGGTTTCACTAGCCATGAATCTTTTGGAATATGGTATTCTGATAAACAACCACTTGATCCATCAGTTTATGAAGAATTAGAGGGATGTTTACTTCTTGATCCTGATTGTTCTGGTAATTGTGATGAAGGTGGACATTGTAATCATCTTCTTCTATTTGATATAGTTAATGAAGGATTGTTGGAGATTTTTGGAAGATCATACAGTTATTATCCTAGACCTTTGTCTTCTTTATCTAATGTTCATCCATTGCCAAGTGGAGGAGATAATGTTCTCCATAAAGTATGGAAACTTATTAGTTGGTATCTTAATTCAACTTCTGAGCCTTATCCATCATTGGATTACTATGTTAGTAAGGATCTAGCAAAAAATGATGGGTGGATGAATCTCCAATTTGATTCTGAATGTGTGGGCCTTGAGCTAGATGATTTGATTCTTGATGATCTCTTGGACGAAATTATCTACTCTTAAGTACTTTATGGTATTAATTTTCTATCATCATACTTCACTACATATTATAAGGCCAAATTTTGATGTATGAGTTTTTTAAGAGTTAATGTAGCTTTTAGTGTTTGTTTATTTTTCCTAGGCTTAATTCCTTTGAAAAGTTAATTTTTCAAGGAAATGTATCCCTTTGTTGATCATGCATTTTGTACAAATGAATAGTTGTTTGAATCTTATAAAAATGACAAGTAAAATATACGATTGAACAGTTCAAGGTTAGTATTATTTTTCTACGAGACTTAAAAAATAATATATCAATTTATATAGATTGTGAATATATTTCAAAAATTAGATGTAATGGGAGATGAAGATTTTTAAAATATGACTCCAAACTTATCCCATTTATCTGTTATATATGCAAACTAAAGTGAAACATATAAAAATAAGCAAAAATCGTCTAATTTTTTAGCTTTATTCCAATTTTTGCTAAAGTCATTTAAATATTTTTTTTATTCAATCCTTTAAGTTACATTCGTTTGAATTATTAGTCTTTAAAATATATTAAATTATGCATGTAATCTTATAAATTTAAATTTTGCATATAAAACAAGTTAAAAATATTGATTACGTTGATAGACCTTTATTACTTTATTTTTAAAGTTATATGTGAATTTAAATTATTATAGAAAAAATCAAAAAATAAATACCAATATTTTTTAAGGCAAATATTTTATAAATGGTTTGTAATTTATTTAACCTAATTAGCAATAATGACAAATATTATTTTAAAAATAATAAAACTTAATTTATTGTACAAATAGAAGTCTTAGATAACATTTTCGATACCTTGTACATACATCGTTTATACGGCTTTGCTTTGCATTTGTATTGTATTGTATTGTATTATATTATATTATTTAATTTTTTTTTTAATAAAATAAAATTGGTAGTGACTATTAGAACCAATATAGTTTTGAAGAACAATTCCTTTCTAGTTTTGTTGATAGCAAAAGAAAGTTTGTGAACATATTTTAATGTAATCATATTATAAATTAAGTGTGTAGAAAAATAGAATTAAAAGGTATGTTCCAGACTCATGAACATTAAGAGGAAATGTTAAAAATTAGAGAAAAAAATTAAAATAAGAGGAAACAATAAAAAGAAATGGGTAAAATAAGAGGAAACTAATAAAATAAGAGGAAAACATCAGAACCAAAAGAAACACAAAATTAGAGGATATGCACTATTCAGAGGATATACAATGAATAGAAAAAACATACTAATAAGAGGAAACACACAAACTAGAGGAAACACACAAACTAGAGGAAACACTATAAATAGAGAAAACAACACAAAAAGTATAAATAGAGAAAACAAAAACAAAAAAATTTTCTATTTTCTATTAGATCAAAGCATCCATTCAAGAAGTGTTAAGAAGGAAAATTCTCTCCTTTACAAAGTAGTGATTATGAGCTAATTTATTTGAAGTGAGAGACTTATTTTTTTCCTTTTTTTTTTCTCTAAATCCGTAGAACTAAAGTTGAAGTGAAATTTTTGAGTTCTTAACAAATTATTTGTTGTTGTGTTGTTGTTGTTGATGATGATTTTGTTAGTAATGGTAAAAAAAAAAATTGATTTTTGATGTATTTGAGTTATGTAATGAGTTATTTTCAAATAAATGAGTTTGAACTAAAGTTGAAATTAAACAAAAAAAAAAATTAGAGTTGTTAAATTTGTGAAAAAATTCAAATTTTAAGTAAGTTAAAGATTTTGAACAAAAAGTTAAATTGAAATTAAAATATTTAGAGTTAAAATTGTTAATTTTTTAATTACTCATGAACTGAGTTTAAAAAGAAAAAGTTGAGAGTATTTTATTAACTCAAATTTTTTGTGTTTTAATAGTCAAGTATGTGTATCTTTGATTTGGAAAATATTTATTTTATTTAGTTTTAACTAAATAATGTAGATAATTTGGTTTTAAAAGTTTGGTGTGTGAAAAATATATAATTTTGGAATTTTGTTGTGGTTGGATAAATTTTAGCTGTGAACAAATTGTTATAAATATTTGTGTTTTTGTAGTTAACTTATTGAGTCTCATAAATTAATCGAGATCGTTGGCAACGAGTTAGCGGTGGTGATAACTCTCATATATTAATGTTGTCGTGGTGATTAAAGAAATATTTTTTTCTTAGTTTATACATTTTCAAGAATAGTGGTTATGATTGATGATTAAGAATGTATACATATGATTAACAAATTTTGAACTTGTGATTAAAGGAAAATTAGTGAATTGTGGTTTCAAGCTTGTATATGTAAACTTTCGATTTTTAGAAAAGTTTGCATGATTTTAATTTAAATTTTAAGTTTATTAAGTAAAGGTTAAAGTCTTAAGTAAGAAATTGTTTTTTAAAAGATTCCAAGTTTCATGAATTAAAATACAAATTTTATTGAAAAGTATATATTTTGAAAATGATAAAAATATTTCAAAGAGTTAGAACTTTGAAACTAGAAAAAATATTCATTGATATTTAATTTGTGTGATTATGTTGTTATGAGGTAAATACTTTGATTGAACTTTTAGCCTTAAAAAAAATGTAGTGAATCAAATTTGTTATTTAGGAAAAATGAGTTATGATAAATTTGAGAAAAAATTGTGGTTGTGTGAAAAAATTTGAGAAAAATAATTTAAAACGTTTCCAAAAATTGTTAGTGAATACAATCAAAAATTAATTGATGTAAATTTCTAAAAATATGTTTTATATGTTATAAGTCTGTTGCGGTCAATAATACTATTAGTCATTACTCATTGTAAACTCTTTTAGTAAAATATTCTATAAGGGAGTTAGGAGTAAGAAATGGTTTGTAAGGCAGTTAAAATTTCAAGAATTAATTTGACTAAGTCAAATAATATTTTATTGAAGATATCGACACGAGCGAGATTTTTCGTTGTGTTTTATTGTGGTAATGATAACTGTTGAAAAAACTATAATTAAGATACGGGCTCCTTCTAAATTTTTAGTTTGCACATATGGACCTTATATGTGTGATTAATGTGTGAATATGTGATGATTAATATTGACGTGTTTATGGATTCTTGAGTGAAAATATGTATTGCTACATTTTATGAATTTTATTAAGGGGAATATATCTTGAGTATGCTCTTTGAAAAGTATGAAAAATTGTTAGTGTGTAGTGAGTATTAAAAGGGGAGTCTTTTAATAGCTACATTTACATAATGATTATTGTGAAAGAGTCAGAGTATGCTCATGCATTTTATAATTAGCAGTGACCATGATGGGCCACGGTGTTAGTGGTGACTGTGATGGGCCACATGATGGTTCCATGAGTTGATTGGTCTATCTTATACTTAAGGGGATTTATTTTTCGTGTAGGTGTGTGATAGACTACACTCCAGTAAATCATGCTAATTTGTGATAGGTGGCACCTCAGTAATTAGTACTAGTATGCGAGAGGCGGTACATTTATGATTGTGTTTTTGCATCTAGTTTCCTCATCTTGTAATTCTTTGATTTTGGCCATCATCCACGACGAATCTTGTTGTGGTTTTTGGGGTTTCTATCTCTTTCTCCAGCGTGGATAGTGGTTTTAGGTATTTCTTATTTTCCCCAATGAACCGTGGACAATGGTGTTTGATCTTATCTTTGTTACTATGTTTATTTCTATATTCTCTGCATTTAGTTTAGTTTTGAGTTTCTTCCTTCTCCTTTCATTCTTTCTCCATAAAAGTGGATAAATGAGTGTGATTATTGCTTTGACTAACTCTCATCCATTTTGATTGAACAAGGTTTGCAATAGCCAATGATAGAGCATCGACTCTGGACGTACAAGTATTTTTTCCAAATTTCAAAGATTTGAATTGGGTATCGATGAACTTCTTGGGATAGTCTCCATTTTCCCAAACGCGTCTAGGAAAGTGGGGCCGAAGTATGACTAGACCACTAAGAGGCTTAAGTGGACTAAAAGGGTATGTCGTGACCCCAACAATTGTGTGATTAAGATGTACAAATCATTTTTTAGGAATATCATATTCTACTTTCCTATTAGACTGAATGAGATACCGATCTTTTACGGCTTTCACTGACTCGTTGAAAGGTTTAAAGATGCGGTATTACTATGTCATGGACGAAGATGGTGAACCAAAGACAACTTGTTGAGATCGATTTCCAAAAGTTTGGACCAGGGCTCACTTCAATCGCAGATGAGATGAGTTGACATATAAACTTGAAGAACTTAGTCCTACTGACCTCTATAATGCTAATTGCTACGATCTTTTGTCAATACTTTTAAAAATGAACTTAGGGTTGACAAGAAAGTAAATTTGGTGTTAGATGTGGAAGGAAATCTCCGATATGTTTCTCGTAGCATACATACTAGGGAAATATTATCGTATAAGACCATTCCTTCCACCAATTTGGCATCACCACTATGAGTATTAGTTCTAAATAGAACACCATTTCTCTTCCTAATGCCAAGTAGCACTTGAAAAACACTATAGCTTGGTTGGAGAATAACATTAAGGAATCTCGATCCAAATTATCTGACTTGTCCAAGAAGGTTGATGTCCTTTAAAAGGAAAAGAAAGACTTGAAAGATGAGAAAACTACGTTGATCAATAGTTTAAACGATGTGAGTAAGGATTCTTTAAAAAATGCCCTTACTAAAATCCAATTGTTGAATCCCCAACCAGTTCTTATTATGGATAGAATGGATTATATCAAGGTATTAAGAGGAGGAAAAATGGTTGAGACCCGATAGATAAAGAGAACATGAAGATGGGATGGCTAATGAAGTCAGACAATAGGATGTTGCTTTGTTAGTTTTTAGGCTTAATTGTAGTTTTAATTCCTCCATTATTACCAATTTACGAAAATGGTCCCCCTATTTTAAAAGATGACAGTTTTGGTCCCTCCCTTATATTTTTTAACTAAAAAATACGGAATTGACATATTTTTAATGATGTGACATTTAATTATATGATATAGAACCATTTAGATGCATTAATTATTTATATGTGATTAATTAAATTAAAAATATTAAAATTTTATGAAGTTGAAAGCTAAGTTTTAACTGTATTTTATTCCAATTTCATAGGGTGTTCCAGTCTCTCACAACGAATTGCCAAAAGACTGGTTTTTTGAGAACGTTATTTAAAACATATCACATCATCATTTTTTAGTTAAAAAATTCAAATGAGGAACCAAAATTGTCGACTAAAATTGGAATGAGGAACCAAATTCGAATGAGGGACCAATTTTACATTACCAAATGAGGGACCAACTTTACATTACCAAATCCAAATGAGAGACCAATTTCGTGAACCAATAAAAATAGAGAGACTTGAATTTCAATTAAGCCTAGTTTTTAATTGTTGAACCATGATGTTGTATTTCACCAACTATTGAACTTGGATGTTTGTTTCTTTATTTCATGTTCGAAACAATTTTGTCGATTTATGACTGAAGTATTTGATGACTTTGTCTTTATTTCCTCGTATAATTTGGTATAATTAAGTAATATTTTGCTTGATTATCTTCAAAGTTGCTCGCGTTTGGTCATTCTTTCGAACTTCATTTTATATTCGTTTGTTTCTGAATATCTTGATTTTCTTGAGGAAGGCTCCCCTAGCCAAAGGATGTTTCCTTTTGTCCCCTAAGTTAACAATTTGATCATCAACAAGAGGTAGATTTTTATTTGCTGGATCCCTTTCTCATTTTAGTGGCTATCCAAAAATAGGTGTTTCCAAACCATTTTGCAAAGTAATTTTGTTGTGGTTGCATTTTGATCATTTCAAAGTGTTGGTAGTTTTGAACCATTCTTTTGATAATATCCTACATTTAAGCACATAGTAGAAATAGGAAATTTTCATTAAATACGTATCATAAGTCGAATACACCTTACAAAATTTTCAAGCTATCTATTTCAACTGTAATATTTCTTTATTTTTGCTGCGCTCCATGTTCTCATGATTATTTTTCCTTCTAACGTTTCCAACATGAATGCTTTGGTACCTGTCTTTGAAATAATTCAATATGGACCTTCCTAGTTTGGCGCTAATTCTCATTAACATTCATTCTTTAGGCATACATCTATTATCTAGAGATCTAACTCCCCTATGTTGAGTCTGTGAGGCTTCCCTTTCTTGTTGTATTTGAGTGTCATCCTTTGCTTGATGAAGGTTTCATTAAGGGTTTTAGTGTTCTTGTCCTCATCTAACATGTCACGTTCTTCCCTTAATGCTTTTTCATTTTTAGTCCTACTTAATGGATGGGAGGTCCTCATACTAAATTCTTTAACTTTAACTGGGATTACAACTTCCGACCCATAAGTAATTCAGAAAAGAGTTTCACATGTGGTTGAGTGTGGAGTTGTTTGGTAAGCCCAAAGAACATGTGGTAGCTATGCAGCCCAATTTCCTTTTGGCTTTATCCAATTTTCTTCCCAATCCTCCTAATATCACCTTGTTAGCTGCTTTGGTTTGTTTGTTGGTCTATGGGTGTTCCACGGATGTGAAATGTCAAGTAATCTTTAGTTCAGTCATGAAAGTTTGAAATATTTATCTATGAATTGTGTTCCATTGTCAGTGCTGACTATCTTAGGTATACTGAACATGGTGAAAATTATCTTCTTTTAGAAATGAAGTATGTTACTAGCAGTGATCTTAGCTAAGGTTTAACTTTTATCCATTTATTAAAATAATCGATCGCTACCATTAGGTATTTCACTTGTCCAAACGCTAATAGAAATGGTCTAAGGATGTTGATTCCCCACCAAGCGAATGGGCAAGACGTGTTCAACTTGTGGAGTTCCATTGGAGGAGCTAGATGAATATTGGCATGCTTATGACGTTTTTTTTACATTTTTGCATGAATTCTTCTATGTCTTTCTTTATTTTCGGCTAGAAGTATCCACCCCTAAGAACTTTATTTTCTAGCGTCTTTCCCCTTAAATGTTGCCCATTAATCCCTCATGGATATCTCTCAATACATAAGTGGTTTCTTTGTCATTTAGGCATTTCAGAAGTGGTAAATGTGCAAGCCCTTCTTAAAATTTGAAAACTTAAACTTCGATCATTTGGGTGACAAGTTCAAAGCTTGGTGAGTTTAAGGTTTCTTGATTCTCCGTCTTGTTTAATCTAGGAACCCGTGTATTCGCCAAATTAGATAGGATATCGGCCTTAGTATTTTTTTTTTCTCTTGGGATGTTTTCTATCTCTATTGAGTCAAACAAGTTCATTTTTTCTTTAATTAAGGCCAAATATTTATGTACCATTTAGTCATTGGCTTGATAATCCCCTTTTATTGGAGATGCTACCAATTGAGAATTTGTTTCCCTGTGAGTCTTTCCAGACAAGCTTCATACCACGCTTGGTTGTTGGATGTGGGAAATGAGAATTTTAAGGAAATCTCTACCATGATCCCGACATCATTTTCAAATGATAGACCTACCCCATTTTCCTTCGAGTTTGAGGAACCGTCAAAGAACATTGTCTTTTTGTCAATAGTCTATTTGTTTGATATCATATTTGCTACAAAATTGAGTAATGTTTGGGCTTTGAGTGCTTTCCTTGATTCGAAGGTGATATCAAACTCAGACAACTTTATCGACCATTTGGTTATTCTCCCAACTTGGTTGAGTCGGAATAAGACTTGCTTGATAGGTAAATAAGTCCTCACCATAATCGAATGGGCAAGGAAATCTTACCTTAATCTCTAGGCTGCCACCATTAATTCCAAAGCCACCTTTTTGATTTTTTGATAACGGGTATCCGGTCCCTAAAACGTCTTGCTGACAAGGTGTATCGGTTGTTGATCTTTTTGGTTTCTTTAATTAGCATTATGCTTACTACCTCGATACCAACAACTAGATAAATGAATAAAGTTTGTTTGGATTCTGGACGAGCTAGTACGAGTGGTTGTGAGAGTGTAGTCCATTATTTTTCCAAAGCGGCCTCACATTCTGATGTATAATCAAATTTGATTTCTTTTTTTTAGCAACTTATAGAAAGGTAATGCATGTTGGGAGAATCTTGTAATAAAGCGATGTAAAACAAAGAACACAAGAAATAGGAGTTTGAATTTTTTTTTTTTTTTTTTAATTTTAATTTTATTTTCAGGTGTTGTTATCAACATTAAAATGCGCAATAAAAAAGAGTAGATAAAACAATAAACACAAAACAACATAACCAAATTTAATCAAGTTCACCACAAACACTGTTGCTACGTCCAATCCCTTCAATATGAAGGATGTAGTATACATTTAAAGCGTAAAAGGCATAACATTGTAGTAATAATTTCCGAAATTTGTCACTAAAGTTGTTTTTTCTCTATCTGGTGGATGCATATGTATTTGATTATTACCTGAATACATAAATGCTAAAAGTTTGAAATCAGAAGAATAATCTACTAACTTTTCTATATTTGGTAGGGGTTAACATCCTTATGGCATGCTTTGTTGAGTTAAGTATAACCAAAGCATATACGCCACTTATTATTACTCTTTTTGACAAGTACATGGTTAAAAAGCCAAGTTGTATACTTAGTTTTAGTTATAAAGTTAGCTCTCGCTAAATCATCAAATGCCTTCTTTGTAGCTTTAGCCTTCTCTGGTGACTATTTGCGTCGATGTTGTGCTACCCAACAGTACTTCAGATCAATAAACATTTATAGAAAGAAACATCGGGTTCTATTTTGGCATCCCATCAGCAGTCCATGCATATAAATATGCATTGTCCTTCAAGCAAGTGATGAGGTCCTTTCTTACTTGTGGTGCAAGGTCGACTCCTATCTTCGTAAATCTTCCCGACTCATCTCTTACCTCTAATTCTTCTAAGGACTTGTCTGGCTTTGGTCACATTTGTGTTTTTTTGTTGGAGTCGACTTCAATAGATATCATTTTGTCCTCCATCCTAGCATTGATATCCTATCATTTCAATTTTGCGTTGATCTTTGAATTATTTAGCTAAGCTAAGAAGCAGTGCTCGAGTGCTTCAAAATCAGCCTCTATGATTCAACCTTCTGTATCGGCAACTTGATATCTTAGTTTTAGGTGGACAATAGTTGAATTTGTAGTTTGCAACTAAAAATTGAGTTTTGATTGTTTTTGTAGCTCCGTCACTCAAAACGTGACCCTTAGATCCACATATTCTCAAGGATAGGTGGTTGATCCGTTGAATCCTTGCAAATCCGCTCTAGAGAAGGGGAGTAAGTTGCTTTCAGTTAAGCTGAGTATAGTGAACAGGCATAAGTAAATTATATTGCATGAGCTTCCTTGATCCACAAGGTCTCTGTGAACACCATGTTTCACCATTAGAACATAGATGAGGAGAGTAATGTAGTAATTTGTGATCCCAGTAACAACGTCCTCCTTATATAATGATACCATAAGTTGACTCATTTTCCTTAATTTTATGGGTTGTTCGCAGTTACATGATGAAATCATCTCATTTAGCTTTATCTTCGCAGAAATGGAGCTATAATGATCAACATTAGGATATCCTCCGTATATGACATCTACTTTGGCAAAAAGTAACCATTGCTTGTATGATTCTTCTATCATTCTAGCTATAATTGGAATCTCCTCCCAACGAGAATATATTTTTTTCATTGATGGCCATGACTTCTAGAATGTTTTTTCACTAGTTGTAAGCGTTTCCATGAAAACCATTGTTATGGGGCATCCTTGTCTTCGTCATCCTCAACAACAACTTTACCCTTCCCTTTACCAATCAGAGTTACGTCAGCTTTGGCGGACGGTCTAGGTGACCATGTCCTCGTTACACATCCTTTCCCTTTGTTTTTGTTGATGTAACTCTTGTATTGAGGAATAAGATCCTCTTTTTCTCCTTTTGTTGTTTCTCTCTCGGTTTGTCTTTCCCTCTTTCTTTCTTGTATGTTCTCGTGTACTTCAAAATTGGATATGGCTTCATTGGCTTTCAAATAGTCTTCATAATGTATGTAATCTTTTCTCTTTCCAATAAGTTGTTGAAACTTCTGGGTACTTTCACTACTACAAAAATAGGATTTAGCGTCGGTCCAAAGCCGACGCTAATAGGGAAAAAGTCGACGCTAACGTCGATTTAGCGTCGGAGTCGGGCCTAGGATAAAACAATCGAAGCTAATTCTTAGCGTCAGACAAATACCATCTGACACTATATTAGCGTCGGTTGGGCCGACGCTACGCCTACGCTATATGTAAATTTGAAACATCCGACGCTAAAAATTTCAGTTGCCACGTCGGCTGGGCGCAAAATAGTTGCGCCGGATGGCCGATGCTAAGGTCAACAAACATTAGTCAACAAAATTAGTAGCGTCAGCTGGCCGATGCTAAAGTCAAAACAAAAGTCAACTAAATTTATAAAATAGCGTCAGATTGGCCGACGCTAAGTTCGAATTTATTTAATTGATTATTTTTAATTTTATAACCCGTGCTTTGCTGAATTTCATTTTTTTTAATAATATAATTGATTCCTAATAAATATTACAAGTCATTCATTGACATTATAACAAACTCACAGAGTATTAAATAACATAACAAAATATCATGTGTTCTGAAACTACAAAATAACAAATAGTATCGAATAACAACTTTAACAAAGTTACCTAATACGTAATTGTCAACCAATTACTACAAAAAGTAAGCATAACTATGACATTAAGGTTCGTCAAGCGACACGTCGTCAAAATTATGATCATAATAAGGATGCGAAGGAGGATGACTTGCAGTAGATGATCCACCAGTTGATTGACGGTGCAAAGCGTCAATTTTATCTCCAAAAAATTGCTTTAATGCATCAAAATCATTCTCTAACTTCTTTGAACGCTCCCTAGCCTCTTCGGCGACCTTGGTAGCCACTTGAGCTTGGGCCACTGCATGTTGAGCAATTTGTTCAGCTCTAATTCTAGCTGCCCTCTCTGCTTCTAAAGACATCCTAGCCATAGAATTAGAAGGATTCTGGGAATGTTGTGTAAGCGATACACACCCATGTCGGACGTTAATGGACAAGTCTCCCGTACCATAAACTCGACCACGAGTGCGACCCCCTGCAAATTCAGTCCATAACTTCAGTATTGTCCCTCCATCTACCTCTTTACCACTTTCTTCACATGTTTCGCCAATTTGTGTTTGTTCTTCCTCCAATTTTGTTTTAAATGTTCCCTAATAAATGGAATAAATTAATAACGTAATATATGATCAAATTTCTAAATGACATCATATAATTTTTTGGTTGATTTGTAATATAAAGAATTTGCATAAAGAATTTACATAAATAAAGAACATACATAGGTAGATTTTGCGCGACTATCAACCCAAGCGCCATTTCTTCTCTTGTGGGTTGTCAAAAATAACTCATCTGGAAGTAAATCTCTTTGAAGGCTATTGCTCTACAAATAAAATCAAGATTATTGGATCACAACTCAGAATTAGAAATCATAACATTAGATTGTATTAATTTTAAGTAAATGTAAATTTAATACGTACGAGCTCAATCGCAACATCAATATGAGCCTTGCGGCCTGAGGTGTGGACAGCCCCGCCTCTTGTTGAAGCTCGATTGGTCTTATTTTGGTTGGAGATGTTCTTGAATGATGTACCTTCCCAATATGCTTGAAGACCAGTCCAAGCTTCCTCACCTATCCAACTAGGTCGAGTCCTTTTTTCCCTCACCTTTATAAGCATATCTGATAGTCATTTAGCGGCTTTTTGTTCAAACAGACGTTTCACAATATCATTATGACAAGGATCCCACGATACCTTCTCCTGGGAATAACAAAAATTATATATGTACTAACTACTATCAACAAAACAAATTACACAATTCTCCCTATATATGCAAGAAACATGAATTGAACATATAATTATATTCAAAGGCTTACCGCAAACTTTTCAAACTAATCTTGTCTAATTATTTCAGTGGTTGCACTCCAACCATAGATAGGCTCACAAAATTGTTTTTGTATGGCATACCTAAAGGCATCTGCAATTGCGTTGCTAGGAGTGAGTCTGCATTAATGTATTGAAGAAATAAAGTATTAAATAAATAATATGTGTCTATACTTATGCTTCTAATATTAAGAAAATAAACAATTGTTGTAACTTACCTTTTACCATAAGGTCGTATAATGACTTTTCCATTATCATCTCTCACAGGCACGATAGGAGGAACATTCCCTTGACCCACCTCCTCATCATCTTGGTTGTGGTCCCCAATTTCCACCCTATCCTCATGACCATCAGAAGTTTTTTCCACATTCTTCTCTACCAAAGTCTCGTGTGGGGAATGTTGTGAAGAGGCACCCATGGTATGAATACTTAAACCTGGAGTTGGCATAAAGACAAATACCTCAGGGGTTGAGGCATGGATGGGAGATGGTGTCGAGTGGGATGGTGGTGTTATAGTATCAGCAGGTGCTACAATCTTAGTTGATGTTGGAGGTTGAGACGGGGATGGAGACGAACAATGAAGTGGCCTAGTGGTAGACAAGTTGCGATGTATGACATCCCGCTGCTCATTAAGTTTACTCGGTCGCAACATCTTTGGTTTACCCCTAGTAGGATGGGTCTTTCCTTTATCACTGCCACCTTTGTTAGTCATCTGTTGTCATAAAGTAAAAAAGAGTAAATAAAAAATGTCACATAAATAAAAAATGAACAAATACAAGTTGTTTAAGTAGACCATTTATCAAAATACATAATACCGAATCAACAAGTTGTAATATGTTCGATCACAAAATACATAATACATAAACAATTTATCAGAATCAGCAAGTTGCTTAAGTACAAAATACATAGTGTAATACAAAATACATAAAATAAACTCTAATATTGTAATATGTTCGATCACTATCCTTAATCCCTTCACTACAATCTTCAATCAAAAATCTCTTCAAACACATCTACTTGTGAGTTGTCACGTAAATAAGTTATTGGTTCTATTTCTGCAATTGGTAGAACATGTGACATCCCATCAGACTAATAAGGCATTTCATCCTCTATGTTGTCAATCTCCACGTGACCCCTTGGTTTTGTGGTAATTGCCACACACCATCGACACTTATCTCTACACATTTCTGGATAGGGGACATAATACACTTGTCTTGCTTTTTGCACCAGGATGAAAGGATCATAAAGACGATAACGTTTATCCATCTTAATATCAACAAATTGATATTGTGGATGAATCTTTGTACCCCTATTTTTTGTTGGGTCAAACCATTCACAATAAAATAATGTAACCTTGCCCTTCAGACCAAAGTAATCTAGTTCTATGATATAGTTTATCGTACCATAGTAATCATCTTCTCCTCCTTTAGTAAGACCCTTTACATGTACCCCACTATTGATTGTCTTTTTATTAATGTTGTAGGCCTTAGTGTGAAACGTGTACCCGTTAACAAAGTAAATGTTCCAAGATATTGTCATTGATGAAGGACCACGAGATAGTGCTATTATGTCTTTGTTGGTCACTTCATTTGCCTCGTTATTTACATATGCTTTCAGCCATATGGGAAACTCTACATGTATACGTCTAGATGCGTCTTCTTCATTGATTGAGTGATTCTCCAAGAATAACCTGTCAACAATGACATAGTTCATAAGTAAATACGTATTATGGTTTGCATCAATATGATTTTCCACGCATTATGATGAACACTTACTCAAGATATGGTTTAATTTTATCACAATTAATCAACACGTGTACTTGAGCAGATTTCCATTCTTTATCTGTTAGATAATGTGTTCCAGACTTCCTACTAGGTCGACCTCGTTTCATCAACATGGATAGTGAAGGTTGGAGATTATTACTTAAATTTGTGGTCGGCAACAAATTGAATGACTTGAAATAATGAGAACAAAAATAAGTTGTCTCGCGTTGTATATAGTCAGCGCATATGGAGCCTTCAACCCTAGCCTTGTTTGTCACTGCCCGCTTTGAGACTCCCATACATCTGCACATTTAATCATTAAATGTCTATTAAGTAAGTTATAATAAACCTAGTCATCTATTAAAAAATCAACCACAAAAGTTACCTTTCAAATGGATACATCCACCGGTAATGTACTAGACCACCTAACATTGCTTCATAGGCAAGATGTACTGGAAGATGCTCTATTGAGTCGAAGAAAGCTGGTGGAAAAATCCTTTCTAACTTGCATATGATAATTGGAATGTTATCATTCAATTTAACTAAGTCGTCCAACCTCAATGTATTGCAACTGGGTTAATGGTTTCCAAACAAATTCTGGCAAGGAATGAAATGCAATTGGGAGTAAACATTCCATGAAAACATGACAGTCATGACTCTTCATCCCATGTATCGTACCCTTCTCAACATCGGCACTCCTAGCAAGGTTTGAAGCATAGCCATAAGGCATTCTCAAATCCTTAAGCCATTTACAAACCAACTTAGCATCTAATGATGTCAAAGTGTAATTTGCCTTTGGTTTGCCCATCTTTCCGTTAGATAAGACTTGTATCTCCAAGTCCCCTCTAAAGCATAATAAAGACAAGTCTTTTCTCGCCTTTTCATTATCCTTTGTTTTACCTTTAATATTCATAATAGTGTTAAATATATTATCGAAGACAGTTTTCTCTGTGTGCATCACATCGAGATTGTGCCTTAACAAGTTATCCTTCCAATATGGAAGATCCCAAAAAATACTTCGTTTTTTCCAATTATGACCCACTCCATACCCGTTCAATTTCTTTTTCCAACCAATTTCAGTCACTTTTGGAAAATTACTCACCACCTCCGAGATATCTTGCCCTGTGTAAATGTAAGGTTCACTGTCTTTCTCATCCCTATTTTTTGTAAAACTTCTTTTACTTCTTATGAAAGAGTGATTAGCTGGCAAGAATCGACGATGACAATCAAACCAAGAATTCTTACCGCCATATTTCAAAGTGAAAGTGTAAGACCCGTAATTTTAAATCCTAAGTTATGAAATTTTAGGGTATTTTGTGTGGAATTTCTTAGGCTGTTAGCCCAGTTTTTGGTATTGAGTGAGTTAAATGCCAAAAATATATTTTTGGAAATTGGATTAAAATTATTTGTCGGAAAATAATTTATTTACGTTACGAAGGATTTAATATCGGGTAATTTTGTTAAAAATATCTGAGGTTGCTGAAAATTGTACCGGTCAATTGAGTTGCGACGAGAGTAGATATTTTTATTAAATTTGATTACGAGGGGAATGAAATGATGGGGGTAAGAGTTGTTAGATAATTGTTGGTTTTGTTTTAATTATAATATATTAATATATAAATTTATATTTATATATTGTAAGTAATATATATTTATATATATATATATATATATGTTTGTGTGGAGGGAAAAAGGAAGGAGATAGAAAGGAAATAGAAATAGAAAGAAGGGAAAAGGAAAGGAAAGAAAAAAAAGAACTCCCTTCTTCCTCCTTCAGCCACTCGAGACCCTCCCTCCCTCCTTCCTCCATTTTCGTTTTTCTTGCTTCCTTTGAGTTCGAAAATTGAAACCCAAGGCTAGTGGGTGAGAAAGATCAAGTTCCCAACTCCTTTCCTCCTTCACGGATTCGAAAACGGGTTAGGGATTTCAAAAACCGTCAAACACAATCCTCCCCGTTTCACCTAGATCTAAGCTTCGTTTCGCGAAGAGATAGAAGGGAAAGTTGCTCACTACCATGCTACGGTAAAGCTAACGTGAAGGTAAGGGCTCCTTCCAAACTTTTAGTTTGCATTTAGGGACTTATCTGTGGTTGTGTGGAAAAGAATTTGTTAGGGTTAGAGTGTTGATTTGGGGAAAATGAATTTAATGCTTTATGGGTGAAATTCTAATGTGGGGTTTTGGTGATATTGATGGATGTTTCGCGGAAAAATGAATTTAACTCATTTATGTATGATTTTGAGTAAATGAAATTTTTTGGATTTGAATGTTATGTTGTGTTGATTGTGTTCATCGTATTTGATGTATTCATAATTAATGCTGGTGAAATTTGATATGTGTATGTTAGATTTTATGGAGAAATGAATTAATGTGTTTTGGTGTGAGTTGTGGATTGCATCTGATAATAGGTTTGAGTTTGTTCTGTGTGGAATTTGAAAACCATTAGAGTTAAATGAGTATTAAGAATGGGGAATCTCTTAATGTCTTGTTTACTTAATGTGTGTTTTGTGAAAATTGTTTAAGTTAACTAGATATTAAGAATGGGGAATCTCTTAATGTTTTGGTTACTTAATGTTGTTTTGAAAATCGTTTAAGTTAACTGGGCGTTAAGAATGGGGAATCTCTTAATGTCTTGGTTACTTAATGTTGTTTTGAAAATCGTTTAAGTTAACTGGGCGTTAAGAATGGGGAATCTCTTAATGTCTTGGTTACTTAATGTTGTTTTGAAAATCGTTTAAGTTAACTGGGTATTAAGAATGGGGAATCTCTTAATGTCTTGGTTACTTAATGTTGTTTTGAAAATCGTTTAAGTTAAAAGAATATTAAGAATGGGGAATCTCTTAATATGCTTGTTTGCTTAATGTTTGGCGTGAAAATCGTTTAAGTTAAATGAGTATTAAAAATGGGGAATCTTTTAATATCTGCATTTACTTAACGATTCTTGTGGATGGAGTCAGTGTATGCTCATGCATTTCATTTGGTAATTGTGCTGACCCGTGATAGGTGGCACCTCGGTAAACAGTATTGATCTGTGATATGTGGTACGTTTACGATTTACTTTTTGGTAAGTTGTGCTGACCCGTGATAGGTGGCACCTCGGTAAATAGTATGTCGGCCTGTGATAGGCGGTACATTTACGACTTACGCTTTTTCTTTTAGTAAATCGTGCTGACCCGTGATAGGTGGCACCTCAGTAAACAGTACTGACCCGTGATAGTTGGTACGTTTACGATTTACGCTTTTTAGTAAATCGTGCTGACCCGTGATAGGTGGCACCTCGGTAATTGGTACTTTGGCCTGCGATAGGCGGTACAATTATGATTTACGGCCCTTCGAGGAGGGTTTTGGTATGGAATTCCGAGTCCATGCATTTTGGCATATACGCATTGCATTAGGGTGCTTGACGCACGAGTCGTGTTTGATTCATGTGTATGATTGAATGTTTGAACTTGAGATGACGTTGTGATTGTGATGATTGTGCTAAGTGTATATGTTTTGGAACAAATTGTGTTATAATTGCCAAGTGTGGATGTTTTGGAATTATGTGTAAGTGTGATTGATTGCAATACCATTTCAAAACTCAAGATGTCATAGTGATTGCGCTATAATTGTTAAATATGATTGTTTGGATTTGTGTGTAAGTGTTGATTGGTTTCGATACCCTTTAAAAAGCTGAAAAATGCTGAATTTTGCTGTTTTTCTGCTGCTGTCTACTGTGTATTCGAATACAGGAAGCTGTATTCGAATATAGACATCCTGTTTTGCCACTGACTTACTGTGTAGTCGAATACAGACTATTGTATTCGAATACAGACATGCTGTTTTTGTTGCTGAAACAACCTTGTATTCGACTTTGTTTATGCGAGTTTAGCATATGGAAACCCTTTTAAGGTGCATGCTAAGTGGAAAGGTTATTTGTGCATTTAAAAACTTAAATGTTATGTGTTAACTATTAATTTCGGTTGGTGACCCTTTACAACTATTGTGGAAATCTGGGCTTTGCCCTCAGATGAGAGCCAGGACAATCCTACCGGTTCGTACCTTGTGGATGGGAATGTAGATAGGAATGCTTGACTGGAGGTATGTTAGGAGGATTCTACGAGGCGCGTGGTGATTACTTAGGGTGTATAGCCTTTTGGTAGAATGATCAGATTAGGTTGACATAGAGGAAACAGATGTCTTTATTTTGAATTGCGTTTTATTTTAAACTGGAAGACAGTACATATACTAATATTGTCAGCATGACATGTTATTTTCAATGGGATTACATGTACCACTTTTGATATGTAAATATTTTGGATTCATATTTCGAGAAACTTTTCCGCTGCTTGTAAATTATAATGACTTAATTATTTATCCAAGGGTGTTACCTTATTTATTTCTCAGTTTTATTTTAATTTGTTTTGAAAAAAAATACCCCCTCGCTTTGAAAATCGGGGTGTTACAGAAAACTTTTGTGTCTTCCATACAATGAGGACATGCCAACTTACCTTGTGTTCCCCATCTAGATAACATACTATATGCGGGAAAATCGTTAATTGTCCACATCAAGCATGCTTTCATGATGTAGTTTTGTTTTGTGGATATATCATAGGTCAAAATGCCGTTGGACCACAATCATTGCAAATCATCAATCAATGGTTGCAAGTAGACATCTATATTTTTTTTGGGATTAGAAGGTCCAGGTATGAGACAAGTCAAAAATAAGTATGGTTTGGTCATGCACATTTCAGGGGGAAGATTGTACGGAGTGAATATAACTGGCCAACAGGAGTATGGAGAAGCAAACACTTGAATATAAGGAGTAAATCCATCTGAACATAGACCCAACCTTACATTTCTGGGGTCACTAGCAAAGTTAGGATATACATCATCAAAATGTTTCCACGCTTTTCCATCAGACGGATGGCGAAGGACGTTTGAACTCTTTTCATTTTCGTGATGCCATCTCATTTCAGCTGCAGACTCTGTTGATGCATACAATCTTTGTAATCTAGGAATGATAGGGAAATAAAACATTCTTTTTGCTGGAACATCTTTGTATTTTCCCATACCAGTCCTACGTGGAATGAACCTAGGAGAATGACAGATTTTGCACTCAGATAACTTGTTATCATCCTTGTAATATAACATACATCCTTTCTTACAACAGTCAATCTTCTCAACCTTCAACCCTAACATTGAAACCAATTGTGTTGGTTGTTAATAGTTATCGGGCAAGCATGTTGGCACTGGACATACACTTTTAAGCATTTTTGTAACAAAATCTATACCTTTTTGTGGAACATGCCAATTAGACCTAATTGCCAGAAGTTGAACACATATTGATAACATTGATTGGATAGCCCCCTCATAGATGGGCTTGTTGGTGGATATCAACTTGTCATAAAACCGTTTGGCATCTTCGTTAGGCAACTCATCCTCAACAAATGTCTCATTTTCCATGTTGGTGTTCACATCAAGGACATCTCGATAAGGCCTAAAAGCATCAAACACCATTTCATCCATTGCATTAAATTGGTCGTCGTGATACACAATCCTACTACTAGTCGAACCACCCCTTGTTTCAACAATTGGCTTCACTTCTCTGTGTTCAGTCCAAATCCAATAATCTGATTGAAATCTATCCCGGTACAAGTGAAGTCTAACAGTAGTTGCTACAGATATCTTCACACACTTGCATTTTATACACGGACACCTTATCCCTCCCTCAGATATACAAATCAGTTGTTTCAAAGCCCTCTTCACAAAATCTTTAACACCACTAACATACTCCTCTTTCAATCCGCGTCTATTTTCATGTACCCTATTGTACATCCAAGTACGATCCATTTACTATAAGACTAAAACATAACTTGTCAATCACTAAATAAGTTTGAAAAATTATAGAGATAAATAAACTCATGAACCTAACAATTTTATGCAATATATCCGAGTCATATAGACTAAATTCCAACAGAACAAAGATTAATATTCACACAATAATAGAATTTCCAATTTATATCATGGCATTGCATAACAAGAAATGAATCTAATACTACTAGTGATTAATTTTATCTAATTTTTATGATGAAATAGTTAACTCATATTCTAAGTTCAAGTACATTCAACTTCAACACCAAATTCTCATAAAATTGACCTCAGTAAATGATAAAATCTGGAAAGACAAGTGAAGTAAATATTTTCATAATTTGTATATTTACAATTACAAATATTATATCACGAAAGCATGATTTTGCAAAATAGTTAAACCTAAATCCTAAAAAAGGTTGTGATTATGGGTTTTCGTTAATTTTGTTGGATTTCCATCCTTAGCTAGACATTCAAAATTGATATTTGATTAATTTCAATTTGAATTTTTAGTATGTAAAATTTAACATGTAAAATTATTGGAATGCTGCTAAGTTTTGTTCTATTTTGGTTTACCTTTGTTTCTTGGAGCGAGTTTTGTATGGAGGATAATCTAGAGAGAATAGAAGGGTAGTTTTGGATCTTGTATTTGTTATGGCTGAGAAATAGTTTTCACTTTCAGCTTTGAGGAGAGTTTCTAAATTCTACACTTTTTGTTAAGTGTTTTTGACTATCTTTGAGTTTCAATTGAATATGTAAATCAAAAGTGCTTTTTATTCAATTAATTTGATCATTTGTCAATCATTACAATATATTCAAAAGTTCTTCATAAATTCTTTGTAATGTAAATTATCATTTTTTAGATTCATTTATTCATTTTCTTCATTATGAGCCATCAACAAATGAACTACACTTTCTTCAAGCTTTTCTGTTTAGGATAGTATGTAAAATTTTGGCTGGTATCACCTTGTGTCCATATGCACGAAAGGTTAATTTTTGTAAAAGTAGCATAAAAAATATTTAATTATAGTAATTAAATTAAACTAGGAAGCATTGTACTTGTGAAGATTAATTCATATTCCTATATAATCATAATATAAATGTAGAATGGATAAAATAAAATTGTTACTGACCAAGTCAATTGAAAGAATACGAGATCCAGGAAAGCTAAGTTACAATGCAAAATTCAGCATAGTATGTAAAATTTTGGTCTCCTTGCCCAGTCGGAGTTATATCGATATTTTCACCTATGCTACTTTAATCACTATTTTTCCAAATTTGCATTGGACATCAGATTTTAGTTTTGGACATCAGAGTTCGGCGAGGTTTTCCAAATTCAGCATGTACACCGACAAACAAACTCAACAACATCCATTTTAATAACAAAGTATAATAAAATTAACAACATTCATACCTTCCAAGTGCTTATAATCCTTCTCCCTCCAAACTACGATTTGTTGTTTATCGAAATTCACTAGGGTACATGGGACCAGGTCCTGCATCAATGCATTTGGGATAGTTAGAGAGCAACAACATACATAACCAAGCAGAAAAATGAACCAGAAACGCAGAAAAACACAGAAAAATGAACCAGAAATCATGTTTAAGTTATGTCTAAGTCAATATAAGCAATTAAAGAGAAATCATGCAATCTGTCCAGATAGTGCAATTAAAGAGAAATCATGCAATATGTCCAGAAATTATGCAATCTGTCTAGATAGTGCAATCTGTCCAGAAACTGATTTCTTGGTGTAAGATAATGCATTTTACAAGAAATATTGCAATCTGCAATCTGCAATCTGTAACCTCTCAAAGATTTAAAATATTAAGCATTTGAGATCTTAATTTCAAGCATATCTGGTTCAAAACCTTTTCCCTAAAGAAATTTAGGATTCATTTCAGGATTCATTTTAGTGCAATTTGGTGTTGGGAACCTTTTCTCTTGTCTTCTTCAAAGCTTTTCTCATTTTCAATCTTTCTTAGCTTTTATTTTATCATCTATTTTATTTAAGCTTTATATAATAGGACTTCTCTGTCTAAGTTCAAGTAGATTCAACTTCAACACCAAATTCTCACCTTGTGTCCATATGCACGAAAGGTTAATTTTTGTAAAAGTAGCATAAAAAACATTTAATTATATTAATTAAATTAAACTAGGAAGCATTGTACTTGTGAAGATTAATTCATATTCATATATAATCATAATATAAATGTAGAATGGATAAAATAAAATTGTTACTGACCAAGTCAATTGAAAGAATACCAGATCCAGGAAAGCTAAGTTACAATGCAAACTAACATATAATTGTTTAGTGTAAATTACATGCATATTTTTTTTACATATGCCATTTTGTCTGCTCAATAACATTACATTTTTCTTCTCAAATTCCCCAGTTCCCCTTATGACCAGAGAATAGAATTGTATTATATGTTATTGAGAGTAGTTGCTTGATGTTTTTCTTTTCATCGTGATGGAGACATGTTTATCAAAGGTTAGTATATATAGCAGATAACTAGGCATGTTTAGACTGTAGAGTGTTCTCTCTCATTTGGAAAACATCTCAAATCTTTAAGATCTCATAGTGTGCCTAAACCCAAAATAACAATAAAACAAGTGATAATTGCAATTATTTGAGAAAAACTTAAACATGTAAAAAATTAAAGATATGACCACAACTATTGATGTGCACTATGCAACATCTATAAATGATTTTTGGACGAACACAGGGAATTGCTGCCTATGCCAATTGGCCGAACACAACACAGGGGATTACAAATTGAATAATATAAAAAAGTAAACCCATAAACAGAACATTTATTGATGCGGCCATTAAAAAAACTTCCAAAATAACAAGAACACCATTGATAATATAAACATACCATTAAAAATACATCCAAAATAACAACGAACTTACATTGAGAATTGAACAAAACTGAAAGCGCGACGACGACGGGTTCGAGAGGAGGACGGTGACGGTCACAGGTTCGGTGGCAATCACAGCATTGAGAGGAATGAATCGGTGTAGGGTTCTAAATTTAGGGTTCAACAATGAGAAATAGTGAGAGAAGGGTTCAAAATGTAGGAGAAGGCTAGGGTTCAATCTGATTGGATTTTTTAATTAAGGGCACAATCTGATCTTACAAAATAATATAAAAAAAATTTAAAAATAACTTAGCGTCGGCCCCTCCGACGATACATATTAAAATAAAAAATTAAATATATTATTTTACTTAGTGTCGGTCAGGCCGACGCTAATTGTCAACAAAATTAGAAAACATCATTTATTACCTTAGTGTCGGCTGCACCGACGCTACTTAGCGTCGGAGTCGGGGGCCGACGCTAATATCGGCAGCTAAAATCCAATTTTCTAGTAGTGTTTAAGCATAATGCTTTTTTTGCAAAATTGCTTTCATGGCTTAGTCCTTGCCTTGATTTTATAAAGTCAAGATCTCTAGATATTATCTTATCATTTATTCTATCATAGATATTGTTCATCAATATGTCAATACTTGGAACATTTCTTTCTTGTACTATAATCTTGGATTTCATCTTTGTGTCGATCTTTGAATTCTTTAATGAAGCTAAGAGACATTGTATGGATGCTTCAAGATTGGCTTATATGGTTCCTACTTCTTCATCGGTAAAATGATAACTTAGTTTCATGTGGACGATAGATAAAACTGCTCCCAATGCAGCTAAAGTTGCTCTTCCCATGATGCAATTGTTGACACACTTGCAATTTACAACTAAAAACTGAGTTTTTATGGTTTTCATAGCTATCTCATTTTCAAAAATAACAATTAGATCCACATATCCCTAAGGGCGGGTGGTGGATCTGTTGAATGCTTTCAAATCTACTCAGGAGTAGAAAAGCAAGTTCTTTTTTAAGTTAAGCCAAGTATTGTGAATATACTTTAGTAAATTATATTCCATGATCTTCCCTTATCCAGAAAGACTCTATGAACACCATTTTCACCATCATAACACAGATGAAGAAAGGAGTTTGATAATTTGTGACCCCATTAAGTAGTTCTTCGTTAGAGAATGATATCGATGGATGTCTCTTTTGCCTTAATCTCACCGATTTTTCCAAGTTACATGATGAAATCATCTCATCCAACTTTCTCTTAACAAAACTGGAGCTACCACTTTCAACATTAATGTATCCTTCGGATATGACATCTACTTTGGCTAAAAGCAATCATTCCTTGTACTATTGTTTCGTCATTCTAAATATGACTATAATTTCCTCCTAACTAAAATATATATTTTTTGATTAATAGCCATGACTTCAGGAATATTTTCCCACTAGCTATAAGAGTTTCCCATGAAAACCATTGTTATAAGGGCTTCGTTATCTTCGTCATCCTCAACAACGACTTTACCCTTTCATTTATGATCTGGAGTTACATAGGGTTTTACATACAATATGGGTGACCTTGTTTCGATCAATTTTGGCTATTTTCAAGATGCAACTTTGTCCACATAGTGAGCTATAAATTTCCTACACAACTCCTCCCACGAATGTATGGATCTTGGTTTCACGTTCTTTAACCAATCCATTGCTGATTTTTTTAGAGTGAGGACGAATAACATGCATTTCACTGGACCCATAGCATTACATTATTCAAGGAGGGTGCCCATATCTCTTGAATGTGTTCATACAGGTCCTTGTTCATTTGTAATTGTCCTTAGTGGTGGTTTCTCTAATGACTTAGGGATTAGGTAGTCGTTGATCTTGTTTGAGAAAGCATTATAGTGTCACCCAATATCGTCAAAATTGGGTGTGTCAAAGGAACTTTCACGGTAGCTATGTTTTCCGTGATGACAGGGGTAATTTTGATGTGATGAATGGCTCCTTGTTCTTTTCCAAGGGCAGTCACCCTTCCAACTCTTATTACGGTGGTGAGACAGAGACTCTTCATTTGGTGTTTTTTAACGTACACTACTACTGATGAAGAAAAGTGGGATGTTAGATGTCAATCAGTTGACATTGCATTTAGATGGGGTATTTCACCTTCGGAGGCCTTTCAAGAAAAGATTGAGATTTCTTGGATAATTGGACCATCGCTTAGAATTGGGTTTTGGTTGTGTTCCACCAATGCTAGGTGTTCATTTTCCTCGTTGATATGGCGAGACAATCTCCAAACGGAAACAACTAGGGTACAAACGAGTTCTTTGGCATCTCTTTCTACTTCTAGATGAGGTTGGTCTAGAACTTTAATAATTGTCGTTGGATCAATGGATTGAGTGGCCGTGAGGCCATTAAGTTAAGTGGGTTGGGGATCAATTGTCACATTTGTCGTCCTTGTAGCAGTCTTTTTGGGAGCCATGATACAAACTCAAAAACTATGAAGGGTAATGGTGAGATGTAGATAGGGAGTACCCACATAAGGCACCACTACTTAGTACCAAAAAAACTGAATATCATTGCTTGACCTTGATTAAGTTGGTGTATGAGAAGATATAATGATGGTGAGCTTTCTTCCTCAACTTCTCGTCGAGGGGGTGTACATGCACACACTATGATGATCAAGTAAGAATTTTCCAGAGTATGAGGTATTTGAGTTAGAAATTGTGTGTACCTCTATGACCTAGGGAGTCGATCAATGATCCTCTGAGTGCTCTTTGATGATGAACACGTGTCTATTTTCTTGTGAACAGATGGTCGCAATGTAGTGGTTATGATCATGATGGGATTACCAACAAATGGCACAAATGGATACATTTCAGATGAACTACTACACATGTCCTCTTTGGATCTTATCATTGTCATGTAGTGGTTGTGATTGGAAGTCCATGTGATCTCGGATAAACCATCGTTTTCGATTCCATTAAAGTGAGTGGTTTCCCTAGTTTTGAGAAAGTTTTGTAGCATCGCCTATTTGATAAACTTGAATTCGTATTTGATCTGACTTAGGTGAAGATGAGTCTAACCCATAACAATTTTTAATATCTCATTGATTGTGTGACTGCACCTCACCTCACATGGTTACAAAAACTAATTTTCCTTTTATCTTTCCACTAAATTACTTTGGCAAATGACATAGCCGCATACATTTTCTTACTCTTTCTTCTACATAGGACTATTTATTTTAGAAAGTACAATAATTTTGTTATATTCAATATATTTTATATTTTACTTGTTCTCAAGTACTTGTGTTGTTGTTGCCTAAACAATGTTTTACGTTTATTGTTTATTCAAAACAATATCTAATAAAAGAAGATAAAACATTTCTCCAATATTTGATTTAAAAGATTTGAATAAAATAAGATAAATCATTTTTCTAATTCATATAAGTTAAATTTAATCAAAATATCTTCGGCCTTTTCTTTATGATCTTCACTCTTAAATATTCCACTCCACACTTTATCACTTAAAAATTAGGCTAAAATATTAAAATTAAATATATTAATTTTTCAATTATTATTTTTGTTGATATTTTATAGAAAAAAATTAGTGTACGTGGACCATCTCTTTAACATCTTGAGTGATAAAAAAAAATTAATGAGATAAATATAATATGATGATGATATGATAGAACAAGAAAAATAAAAATATAGAGTAATAACTGAGTGATGTGATGTGGGGCCTTGCATTGCACTTAAACTAGGCATCAATGATTCGATGTACAGTGTTCTAAATTTTAAGACAATAATACAGTACAACATGATTAACATAATGGATGTGGATTCTCTAACTTTAGGGTAGGATGGACAATCGGTCTCTAACTTTATGGGTCGTGAAGACTTTCCAATCCAATTAATAACAACTTTTTTTTGTAAGGATTTTCATAAAAAACTTTCAAAAATTTAAACAAGGCCATAAGACACAATTTAACTAAAGGCCCATTTTCTAAAACACTAATTTATATCTAACATATTTCAATTCATGTTTGGTAACAAACCTAAATAATATATAACCAATTCATGTTGTTTAGAATTTCATCCAAATCAATAGCTTGCAAATATCATACAAAATGAGTCATAAACTTTATAATTATAATCATATAGAATAAATTGTAAACATCTAAGAGATATAACACACAACACAACCCTAGTTATAATTACATTCATCTAGAATGAATATAATTATATATTCCAATCCAAATCGATTAAAATTGCATTAACAAAGTCTTAAAACTAATATTTTTGACAAAATACAAAAGTGTATTTGAATATAGCATAGTGTATTTGAATACATATGCTAAGTCAAAAGCTAAAGCCTCACATTTATATTTTACTACAACCTTCTGTAGTCGAATACAAAGCAAGTCAGTGGTAAATTTCAGGAATCTTTATTCGACTACATGAAGGGTGTATTCGAATACAAGGTGCAAATTTTGAATAAATCTAAACGTTACAAAGAGGTGTATTCGAATATACACATCCTGTGTTCGAATACAATTGGAAGCAATACAATTTTTCAGATCTAAAATGGCTCTAGATCATTGTATTTGTTCATCAAACCTCTTGGATCAGTGGCCACGAATCCAAAAAGATGTTTATGGAATATAAATACACCATAACTTCATATCAAACACTACACAATCCTTGAATCAATACCTTTAATAGCTTTGAACAAAATTCTGATTTTTTACAAAGTACTTGCATTTTATTTTTATATCATTCAGAAAGATTCTCAAAGTATTTGAAGTATTATTGGATTGAAATAATTATACCTCTCCTCTATCCTTATTCCAAATCATATTGTATCACTTATAAAAGAAAGTAGTACTTTCTTAAAGTAGCTAAATCTAAGATAGTGGTGTGCTATCTTAGAAGTGTTGTTAGAAGTTTGTAGCAGAAATTCCAGAATGGGAGTTGTACATTTTCTAACAATAAGTAGATTAATCTCTTGTGGTGTGTAAAAGGACTGGATGTACCATTGGTTATGAGGGGAACCAGGATAATTCTATTGTGTACATTTAATTACTGCATTTACTTATTATTAGTTACTATCTTATAACAGAAAATTCAACTATCATATCGCTGAAAAAAAGAAAATATCCTAACACCTAATTCACCCCTTTCCTCTTAGGCGTACCTCTGTACTTACAGCTGGTTGTGTTGGTTGAGAATTCTCTATTACTGAAAGATTTTAAGAGTTTAATATTTTAATAGTTAAAATGTAGTTTTTAATTACTTATATTTTTTTTATAGTTAGATTGTTTAAAGTTTTTTAGATAGTTAAAATGTTTAATTAACATATAGTAATAGAGTTCTTGACATATTACATAATACCTAAAATAAAATATAATTACTAATTATGCAAGAGAGTACATAATATTTAAGCAAAAATGATATGTAATAATTTTTAAAAAAAAAGTTGCAAGTATACATATGAAGCATGAAACATACATTCATACAAATTAAGGATAAAGGAGTGTATTGTTAAATAAGCATAAAATAGTTTTAAAATCTAGGTACTAATTAAACATGAAACATACATAATAAGCATAAAACACTTGAAAATTTAACATATAACACCTACAAAGATACATATTAAGCATCAATGTACATAATTAAACATAATAAATGTATGGTTATGTTGCTCCATTACTCCTTGTTGTCCTTCTTTACTGCTACCCTCTCTTTGCTCCATCTTCTAAAGGTAGAACCACACTAATTCTCCATACACTAAAAAAGAGAAAAGTTAGAAAGCACACAAATAACTTAACCAAACATATAGAGCTAGAAATATCAAACAACAAACATGTTAAAAACAGTGATAAAAAAAATCTAGAAACAACAAACAAGTTAACATTCTCCATGCTTATAAAATGTACATCAAGGTAAAGACATTGCAAGAGTTTTTAATGCAATCATTTTATTACTATAACAATCATACTCGAGCAAACAAAACTCTTCAATCAAAAAAAAAACTTCAACTCTCTTTTACTATATTCAAAGATCTCTTTATTGAGTTATTGTTGAAAATCAATCTCAAAAAAGTGTTGAGTAGATTTTGATCCTACAACTTTTTATGATAACATCATTTGAAACTCAAGTCTATCTCTTTAGATAGTTAGACTATATTGTAAATATCCTTTTAGTGATTAAAAGGTACGTTATAAAAATCCTTTATGGATTGAAAGGTAACTGTAAAAACCTTTCAATGTTAAAAGGTGAATGTTGTAACTGATTAAGAAAGATTGTGTTAAGACAAGAAAGTTCTTATCTGGAGCACATTAGTGAAAAAACTCAAAATTGTGAGTATTGGACGTAGATCACCTTCGATACACTAGGATACATCATTGTGTGATTTTCTTATCTATATCCTTTATCATTTCTCAATCATTATCACTAATAACGAAAAAAATTATTTGATTAATTTGCTCTTAACTAATCAAGAACGTTCTAGATTTTTATGTATAACCAATATTGATCTTAATTTAATTTAAAATAAAAGTATAAATTAAAATTTTAATAGATCACAATTCAAACCCCTATTCATTGTGATTGATATTGCTATTTTTGACCATCCACCCCACATTCATTATTTGGGCGTTATTGTTTTTCTTTGTGTTTCTGTGTTTATTGTGTAATAATAACACATTTAAGTACCAAAGAAAAAAAAAAGCATAAAAGGTCTTTCCATTTTGTAAAATTAGAAGGACCAAAATTACAATTAAGTGTTTTTAAAAGAACACGATTTTTTCGTAAATAGCTCAAGATTGGATTTATATAAAACTCTTATTTTATTATGTGAAACTTTTACCTTTGATCAAAAGGCTTTGACCACCCATCCATGTTTTTTGGGCAACATCTAAGTTAAAATAAAAATAAAAAATAAAACAAGAGCCTTTTTCTATAAAAAATGGTATGCTTTTTTTTTTCCTAATAAAATAAAGGCTTAAATATTTTATTTATTTTTTATTTATCATTTACTAGATATTCGTTTTGATCTTTTATATTTTTTTATTCATTTTTATCTTTTATTTTCTATAAGTGATGAAATTGAATCATTTTTACCATAACATTTTCAAAGAGTTGTATGATTACTCTCATGAATCATTCATATATAATTTTAGATAATTTGTAATGTAAATGGATGTCCAAATAACTCTGATAAATATCTTTCATTTTAAGAGTTTACATATATTTCAAAATAGAAAAATATTTTATTTGATAGTTAATTTTATAAATACTTCAAAAATTATTCATAAATTGGAGTTTTCATAAAATATTAATTATATTTATTTAAATTATAATTTATCAATCAAATTAAATTTGAGTTAATACAAATATGAATGTATTATAAGTGATATGTCGATAGAGTAGTTAATGTGTTCATTGTATGTGTTAATGTTCTTAAAATAATATCTTTTTTATTTGAATGTGTTAATACTTATTAATAGTATTAATAAGTGATATGTTTAGAAACGATGCACCTTGTAAATTGAAATAATGCCTATATTTAGTACTACTAATAAAGGCTGCCAATTTAATACCCCGATATATAAACTTGAAGATAGCTACAAAATTATAAAACTAGAAAATAACAATAGTAGTGAATTGATCTTCGATGCATGATTGACAATAAAACCTTAAAATCTAAATAGATCTGACAAGACAACAACATATGAAGCTTAGAAACTCAATAACATTAATAATAAATTACTACTAAAGAAAGTTCTAAACCTAAGACTACGTAACCCTAAAGAATTGGCAGCAAAATAAATCAACACCAACAACATGCATGCAAAACATCAAAATGAATCCAAATTAAGGACAAGGGTGAAACCCACATGCAATACTACTAACACCACCACCACTACCACCACCTAAGCCTCCTCCTCCACCAGTCCCACCAGCGCTTCCCACTCCGCCGGCACCACCTAAGCCTCCCACACCACTTCCACCACCCAAGCCTCCAGAACCACCACCCAATCCGCCGGCACCACCACCTACGCCACCGGCACCACCAGCGCCACCTAATCCCCCCACTCCTCCAGCCCCACCCAAGCCTCCAACACCACCACCTAAACCACCAACACCACCACCTAAACCACCAACACCACCTACCCCTCCAACTACACCATGATGACCAAGAATTCCAGCTCCACCACCAATGCCACCAAACTTCCCAATACCCCCACCAATTCCAGCTCCACCAGCAATCCCACCAGCCTTCCCAATGCCACCACCAATACCATGATATCCACCAATACCATGGAATCCACCAATTCCGGCTCCAGCACCTACCCCTCCTATCCCACCAACCTTCCCAATACCACCACCAATTCCACCACCTATACCACCAACCTTTCCAATTCCACCACCAATACCACCAATCCCAGCAAACCCACCAGCAAATCCACCCACCCCACCAACCACAAAATTCTTCTTATCATCAACACCCTTTTTAGCACTTGCATGCATCACACCCATTGTTTGTTCCTCGTCACCATTTGGAACCATACGTGCTGCACTTGCATGCACTACAAGAACTACAACAACCACAAACATTGTACACCACTTTCCCATCTTACTTACCTTTTCAACTCTTTTTCAGAATGAAAAACCTGATGTGTTAGATTGCATGCAAAAGGGTTGTGTTATATAATAGTGAAGTAGTATAGTGGACAGTTGAGAGTAATAAAAGATCGCAAGCGAAGCTGTGAAGTTAATTTAAGAGTTGGCAAGTGTCGAGAATGCATGGGAAGACTTTAATAAGTTTTGGGCTATGAGAAAGGTAGGTGGAATCAAAAGAAGAGAAAATTTATGATGGTCATGTGGGATGTTGTTCATATAGTAATTAATTGGTGAAATCACAAGTTTGTATTTACATTTAGGAATGGACCATGCTTCTCTTAATCATAGCATATGCCACACTTGTCTTGTACATAGGAATTGAACCATTGTTTTTTTTTTTTTTTTCGATAGAAATTGCTCTACTTTTAAACACGGTTTCATTTATTTGTTGACATTTTATATCAGTTTCATTAAATTTTTAGTGCAACATATATGATTTAGTGTTATTTATTTTAAAATATTGATACTCTTATAATCAATTACTACCTTCATCCCTACGGTTAAGACTATTGATTAAATTATGAGAATTAAAAAAATAAGTAATATTAAAAAAAAATTATGCTGCATTCATAAATTGAAGAGTTTTGATATATTTGTTTTCTAAATTAATAAATTAATGATAATTTTTAAGAATCAAATAACTATTTATCGACTTTTGTATTTTAGAAAAAGTATTTTCATAAGAAAAATATCATTGCATTGTTTATAAATATTATACTAATTGGGAGTCATGTTTGATGTTCTTCATCTTCATTAGATTCATCAAAGTTATTCCAAGCAGCCATTAAACTCTTCTTTTTTATATTGAAGTCTTTTCTTTGAGAGTTTCTCTTCTCAAGCTTAGGACACTATGATTTGAAGTGTCCTAGTTCTTTGCATTTATAGCATATGATTTTCCTCTTTTATGCCTTTTCTTTACTTTCTTTGCTATTCGTGGATCGTCTAAAATCCTTTTTGGGAAATGACTTTTTCTTATTGTTCCACATGCGCGGGAAATTCATTGAAATGAATGATAACTCTTCATCATTTGAGTCTTCAATTTGATCTTGTGATTCACTTTCCTTTGAGTCCTCAATAGTTTGTAAAGCCTTGGAGTTTCCTTTGGATTTGATAGCCAATGACTTTGATTTATTTTTTGGTTCATATTCGACTAGTTCAATCTCATGGGATTTGAGTGAACTCATCAGCTCTTTTAAAGGCAATTTGTTGCGATCTTTAGCCTCTTGAATGACAATTACTTTTGGTCTCCACTTGCTAGGTAGAATTATGAGGATCTTCTTGATATGATCAAATGTAGTGTAACTCTTTTCGAGAACATTCAATTTATAGACTAGTGTTTGGAATCTAAACAAAAAGTTTATCAATGCCTTCATATTCTTCTATTTGGAAGAGTTTGTACTTCCTAACAAGCAGATTTACCTTAACTTCATGCACTTGTTTATTTCTTTCACAGTTGAGAATTAGGGCATCAAATATGCTCTTTGTTGTTCCTAATTTCTACATTTTTCAAACTCTTTGAAGGTGATAACATTCATCATAAAAGTATTGGCTTTATTATGCATCTTGTATTGTTTCTTTTGATCAGCGTTGAGATCATTTCTAAATATTTCAACATCAACAACATCTTGAGAACAAGCTTTAATGCCAATTATAAAGAGAAAACACAAGAAAATGGGGGCTTGAATTGTGTTTTGTTTCAAAAACTTAATTAAAAACTAATGATGTTGAAAGCAGGAAATAAGTAAAGAGATAAAGGGAGAAACACAATAGCTATGCCCAATCCCTTCACACATAAAGATTTGATGCACTATTCACCAATATAATCACACTTTCAGTGAACCTTCTCATCAAATTGATTATATTCATGTCTTATAAACCATCTAGCTTAGTATGGTCAAGCTATTGAGAGTGACAACCATTATTAGTCCAAGTTACAACAATGTTTAGATTGGGCTTCTTACAAACTCTCACACTTAAGTATTTACACAAATTTCTCTTAGAATGTATTTCAGGTTTCTCAGCACTTACAACTAATACAAGAGTTTTTCAAGAATTTGTATTTGTGACAACATGAATTCTTCTCTTGTTTGTGTTGCCTACATTTGTGTCTTTAGATAACCTTTTAGTCCTTTAGGATTTCTGATCGTTGCTCTGATTGCATGAAATCAATATGTAATAACTTATATGAAATATTCAAAGATCTTGAACCAATATTAAAAATTTGGCCAAATTCATCTTCATAATTGATTCGGCACTTCGTGATAGAAATGACAAGATGACTAGAGGAGTACACTATTAGAGGATGTTATGTGCTTCTTTAGTCATAGAATAAATCTACTATGATGAACCAATGATGTTCAAATATTGACTTTATTATAGTGTTGACTTTAGTATATAGATGACTTTGTCATATGGTCAAATTGATAGCAATGTTATCAAATACAAAATTATTAGAGTTAACTTATTATATCAGCAGATTCATCAGAGATGCGTTGAGAGTGCTTTGTCTGAATCTGTTATATCTTAACATATATTTCATAACAATACCTTAATTTCTTTATTTAGCTTATCTATTTATTGGAGGATTCAACATAAAGACTTTAAATCTTTTGACAAGGATCTCCACACTTAAATAAATTTATTAACACAATAAATTTTTCCCACAAAATAAATTTTATTATAATTAAAAAAATTAAATGTCATTATTTTTTAAATCAATTTGATTTTAACAATTATTTCCACAAAAATAATTTATGAAATTCATAATTTTCGAACACCCATTTCACATCTCATGTTCTCTCTATTTTTTTTTTTTCCGTATCACATCACCAAATTTATTACATATGAGTCTCTATTTCTTATGTATTTATGGAGAGCACATGTGTATACCAAATTATTATTTATTTCTAGGAGCCATTTTGTGCAAACATCGTAGCTATTTAGTCCTCACGTGTAGACTTTTTCGGCTATTTTATTATTATACTATTAAAATAATAATTAAATACCATAATATCATTTTAAAAAAATTATATACTAAAATACCACTGATTTTAAAGTTTGTATTTTTTTCTCTTAGAAGTCGGTTCTTGCTCCTACACTTTCTCAAGTTTTTTTTTTTTTAAAGAAAGAAGGGAAATCGATTTCTTGAATACCGATTTCTCAAACATGAATTTTTTTTTTAAATTTTGTTATTTTTAATTATTAAATTTATTTTATCATTTATAAAATTATTTTTATTAGTAGTACTATTTAATAGGCACATATATAGAGAATTTGATCAATTAATAAAGCCAATGCGAAATAATGCAACACATTATTTTTCGTTAACATCTTTCTTAATAATAAATATATATTTTATTAATCAATAATAATTATTTTAATTAAATAATTAATTTAAGTTTCATTTATTATTAATTTAATTAATTATTATTTAATTTAATTAATTAGTTTAATTTAAATAATAATTAATTTAAGTTTTATTTATTATATAATTAAGTAATTAATATTTTAATTCAATAAATAAATACAATGTTAATTTTATATTTTATAATTATTAAAAAAATTAATTAAATAGACTCCATAAAATATCAATATTTAATTTAATATTATAATTAAACATACAAATATCAAATTAACTAATTTTATTACAATGAACTAATTTCTATTAGGAGCATAAGTAGGATAATGAATACGTGTACGATGACGTCAGCGTAATCTGGTACGATGACGTCAGCGTAATCCTCAAATCATTCACTGATTGGCTGGTTCAGATTTTTGGATAGGATAATGCTTACGTGTAAGATGACGTCAGCGTAATCCTCAAATCATCCACTGATTGAATCCATGCAGCATGTTTGTTCCAAAATTGATTGATATGTCTTTTATAATTGTGTTGTCTTAATAATATGTCTTTTTTTATCTAGTTCATATGGATGCCTTACAGGGGTCTTGAAAATGTCATACCACAACAAGCATATCAGGATTCAATGATATGGACTTCCAAAACTGCATTGATTTGTTTCTGAACTGTTGAATGACATCAAACAGATAGAGTCAAACTGCAGTTTGGACTTTTGCAGGAAATACCAGATGAACCTAAAAATATTGATACACTTCACTGTAAGGATATAAGAGGGAATCATCTGGAAAATTGGAAAGACAAACATGCTGCATGGATTCAATTTTGGAACGAACGTCGAAGTCATTGTCTTACCGTGGATTCAATCAGTGGATGATTTGAGGATTACGCTGACGTCATCTTACACGTAAGCATTATCCTATCCAAAAATCCGAACCAGCCAATCAGTGGATGATTTGAGGATTACGCTGACCTCATCGTACACGTATTCATTATCCTAATTATGCTCCTAATAGAAATTAATTCATTGTAATAAAATTAGTTAATTTGGTATTTGTATGTTTAATTATAATATTAAATTAAATATTGTTATTTTATGGAGTCCATTTAGTTAATTTTTTTAATAATTATAAAATATAAAATTAACATTGTATTTATTTATTGAATTAAAATATTAATTACTTAATTAAATAATAAATGAAACTTAATTAATTATTAATTAAATTAAACTAATTAATTAAATTAATAATAAATGAAACTTAAATTAATTATTTAATTAAAATAATTATTATTGATTAATAAAATATATATTTATTATTAAAAAAGATGTTAACGAAAAATAATGTGTTGTATTATTTCATAATGGATGAACGTGACTTTATTAATTAATCAAATTTTCTATATACGTGTCTATTAAATAGTACTACTAATAAAAATAATTTTATAAATGATAAAATAAATTTAATAATTAAAAATAACAATTTAAAAAAAAA
>JBBPBS010000115.1:2615226-2638175 GCA_037974835.1 Cicer judaicum | reverse complement strand
TTCTTTAAAAAAAAAAAAAAACTTAATTGAGAAAGTGTTGAAGCAACAACCGACTTTTAAGACAAAAAAATACAAACATTAAAATAAATGGTATTTTAATATATAATTTAAACACAATAGTATTATAGTATTTAATTTTTATTTTAATAGTGTAATAATAAAAAAGCCGACTTTTTCTTGTTTGACAAGTACCATATGTCAACCTTATGATGGGAAACTCACAGTCTGACATGTGGTGCACACCTTACACACGCGTGGCACTTACAAATTCGCTTTGTAAAGGGTGTTTCGCTCAGCAAAATTAGTACAGCCAAATTAGTATAAATAGCAATCTCAACTCACCATGCATTTTCACTCATACTCGTGGGAAACCTTATCCAAACTATGTCCAATTAAACTTTGAATCTCTTTCTCCATTTTATATCAACTCTAAACCAACTTAAATATCTATAAATCATTCTTACTTCTAAACCAGTCTAATCGTTGTGCTGCTAGAATTTGAGATCGTGTTGAAACTTTGAGCCCATAACTCTTACCCTTTGTTCCAAATTTTCTAAGTATAATCTCATAATTTCACACTCTTTCATATTTATAATTTGAACTTAGTTTTGCCACTTACTATGTGACTGAACATCATTTTAGGAGACAAACTTATTTGTTTGATTTTCTCTCTCTTCAGGGTTGATTCACAACAACATTTCTATAATTTTTATTTATTTATTTATTTTTTACGAATTTCAAAGAGGCGAAATAATGGTGCGTTGTTTTAAATTTTTTAAAATTTATATCGTTAAAATATTATGTTTTGGATAAAAATGAAAAAGTAAAAATAGTAATTTTTTACGTTTGCCCCATTTGATAATATGTTTGCCTCATTTGATAGACGAGAGAGATAATAAATGTCATGAAATTTAAAAATACTATACTTTAGTCATTAATAAAAAAAAAATGTAATTACCCATATTTTTGGAAAATTCAAAATAGTCTTTCATTAATTTTTAATAAGATTTTCTCCATCAATTCACGTATTCTATGTTACACCGTTTTGTTGTTGTTTATATACATTTGATTTAAATTATTTCATCTTTATATTATTCATATGATATAAGAATTTATTTTTGATTGTGTTTATTTTTTTCAATGAGTATTTCAATATATTAGTCAATTTTAAAATAAATAAAAAATAGATTAAATTAATAAATTTTGAAGCGTCTAATTTAAAAAAAATTAATTATTCTGATATATTAAATGCTATAGTAAATTGTTTTAGATATTAACACTTAGTATAGTAAAGATTCTACAAATACTTTCTTAAAAAAATTTAATTATTCTGTTATAATAAATGCTATAGTAAATTGTTTTAGATATTAACACTTAGTATAGCACTACTAGAAAAATCTAATATACGGAATTTAGAGATGGAATTTTGTCCATCACGAATGAAGACGGAATTAGAGACAGAAAATAATTTGTTGAGACGGATGTAAAAAGTTTTATGTTTGAGAGGAAATTTAGAGACGGAATACCCCGTCACAAAGTTAATCTGTCTCTAAATCCGTCTCAAGCTTTGTTTTTAAAAGTCACACTTGCACTCTAAAAATAAATTCTTTTTTGGAGACAAAATATAGAGACGGAACAATAATATCTCACATGTTTTCCGTCTCTAAATTCCAAAGTTTTTCACAAAAAATTCCCTCCAACTATAAAGTAGTTTCCCTCCCTTTAAAATTTTCTCCAACCTTCCTGATTCAGTAATAATAATAATAATAATAATAATAATAATAATAATAATAAAAATAATAACAACAATAATAATAATATATTATAATTATTATAATAACAATAATATAATATAATTATTATTATTATCATTATTATTATTAGTATTATTATTATTATTCAGAAAAACAACAAAAAAATAAAAATCCAATTAATAAGTTAAAATGCTAACAAACACGTGTTTTCATTTTCTCCACCCCTCCACCTTCACTAAGCCTTCACTAAACCTTGTAGAAATTTTCCTCTAAACCCTAACTGCATTTTTCTTCCTAAACCCAAAATCTCGCCTTGCTTCCAATCAATTGGTGTTGCTGTTTTGCGTCCACTACTGCTCCATCGTGATTTTGTTGGGTTCTATTCTTTTCCTATTTTTTGCATCGTAAAGTTAAGGTATGTTTCTATGATACTACATTTATTTCTCTGCGTTGCATTTTTTCCTTATTTATCCCAATAAAGTTTCAATATATTTTTGTTGTTGAATTGTTTATGAATGAAGGTGCCCTGTTGAATTGAGCTTCTGTGTTGAATCGATGTTGCCGTATCATTCGGCAACTGCTTCTGCGTTGATGACTTTCAATGTTAGTTGTTTCTGAACGCAGATACGGTTGGCTTCTTGAAGGTACTGTCTTTGCTACTACTACATCAATGAAATATAATTTGTTAATAAAATTTTCAATTTTATTAGTTTTTTCATTTTAATGCGTTTTTGTTTTAGTGGCCTTTTTAGCTTTGTTTGGGAATAAATTGAAAGCAAAATATAAGTATTGTAATTGTGTTTAATTTTTAATATCTTGCAAAAGGCATGTGAAATATCTTTATTTTCTCCATCTCGTGTTTGCTTGTTTGGAGTTTACTGAGATGTTTGAAGAAAATAGGGTTTCCGAAGGTATTTTACAACTAATTAGGACTAAAAAGAGTATTATGTTATGCGGTATTGTAGTCTGACTCTATGGGTCACCTGTGATAATTATTTTTGGCTTAACAGTTGGGTTTTACTTTTGAATTAGGTATCTAAACATATGTAGGATTCCTTGTGTTCTTTCTTCAATTTAAATTTGCAGGTAAGTTGGTGTCTTTTTTTAATTACTAGGTTAAACATTTAAACTTAATGGAGTCTTGTTGGTGTTGATATGCAATGCATTCAAAATATATATGAAATATCATTATCCATATTGTTCAAAATTTAATGCCTCTTGAGTACAATTGTTGAGAACAAACAGAACAGCTAGTATAAATTTTGGGTGGCTTGTGAGTTTAATTGCTGTTTTAAATAAATAAACAATTAGAGGGATTATGACAAATGCTTCTAGAATATTAAGTTAAATATCTTATGATATATCTTCACGTTGTCTTGAATTATATCTTTCATGATTAGCTTCTTATTTTAAGTATCTCTTAAGACTACTTTTATATTACTTAGTTATTATCATATTTTGTTTTCATATTTAATTAAGATTAGGAGTCTGGTATTTGTAATTTCCTATTAATATGGAATAGTGCTTCATCTTTTGTATCAAGTTAATTACCAATCATCATCTGGTTGTCTTTAGTATATCTTGCGTAGCTCCTTTCCTTGCTTGTCCCTAAACATTTTATCATATTAGATGTTGTATTGGTTGTTTAATTTTGAATGAAATACAGTAGTTTTATTTTGTAAAAAATGAGAGTTAGTTATCAGTCTTATCACACCGTTATCGTATTCTAAGTCCTGTTACATTTATTCTTGCTCTACGCATTTTTATTTGCATTATTTTGCAAAGTTATTTTTTAACTATATGTTTATTTGTTGTAATTCTTTGATTTTTTTTAATTAGTTAAATAGTTTTTTTGTATAGGCTTATCATAATTTATATTATTTACTTTTTTTTTTATAGTGGAGACAATCTTAGAGTTAGGTTAATACATTTTGTACTATTTGTTGGCCATATAGTACAAACTCGTACGATAATTTATTATTGTACCAACTAAACTAACCTTAGGACTTTAACCCTTTAAGATTCCTAAATCGTTACAAGGAACCTTCATATAAATTTATTAACTATGGTAATTGACATTCTACTTATTTATCCATTAGAGAAATGGAAATTCCCGAACATCGCAAGTGGATGGTTAATAGGATGGGACCTAATCAAAGAAGAGTAACAAATGAGTATATGGCTGGTGTTTTCGAGTTCGCGCAATTTGCTTGTGCCCAAGAAAAATTCAAAAAAGAAGGAAAGTTGAGATGCCCGTGTAAAATATGTAAGTGTAAGAAACATCAGTTAGTTGGCGATGTCATGGGACACCTTTGTATGAAGGGATTTATGGATGGTTACTATTATTGGACTAACCATGGTGAAAAAAGGCCTCCAATTCCGCCAGTAGTTTCAAGCAACTATTACACATGCAGTGGGGTTCGGGAAGACTTCAATGACTTTGAGCAAATGGTAATGGATGTAGCTGGACCATCTCTTGGTACATATATTGAGCAACAAACAGAAGAATGTGGAGACCAAATTAGGGAAGATCCTAACCTAAAAGCAAAAATATGTTTTGATATGTTGAAAGCTGCGCAAGCTCCCTTGTATAATGGTTGTGAAAATTATTCTGAACTTTCTGCTGCAATACAAGCTTTAAGTATCAAGTCAGACTTCAATATCTCTGAGACTTGCTTTAATCAATGGATGGATTTTATGGGAAAGGCATTGCCAAATGACAATCGAATGCCTGAAAACTTCTATCGTGCAAAGAAATCAGTGGAAAAGCTTGGATTGGGTTGCATAAAGATTCATTGTTGCCCAAATGGATGTATGATATATTACTTTCTTGATGATAAAAATCTTCGTAGTTGTAAAATTTGTGGTGAAGATCGTTACAAAAGCGTCATTAGAAATGGTAAGGTTAGAGAAGTTCCTTTAAAAAAGATGTGGTATTTCCCTATTATCCCAATACTTCAAAGACTTTATTCGTCAATGAAAACTGCAAGCCAAATGAGGTGGCATCGTGAAAATATGTGCATGAGAAGAGAGTTCTTATTCTTAACCATTATAATTCCTGGTCCTTCTAATCCAAAAGAGAAGATTGATGTGTACATGCAGTCACTTATAGATGACCTTAAATTTTTGTGGAATTCTGGTGTGATGACTTATGATGTCTCACTACAATAGAATTTTATCATGAAGGCTTGTTTATTATGGACAATTAATGACTTCCCTGCATATGGGATGTTGTTTGGCTGGATGACAATGGGAAAACTAGCTTGTCCAATATGCATGGAGAATACAAAAGCATTCACCCTTCAACATAGTCGAAAAACTACATTTTTTGACTGTCATCGACAATTCTTGCCAGTTGATCATTGCTACAGAAGGAATAATAATTCTTTTAGAAAGAGGAAAGATGAGACAACATTGCCCCCACAAAGGTTGACAAATGAAGAAATATGGGAAAGAGTCAAGCATTTACCAAGCATAATTGGACCTCCATATGATAATTTGTCGGAGTATGAAGTTTCTCACAATTGGACCAAAAAATCCATCTTTTGAGAGTTACCGTATTGGAAAACAAATCTTCTCCCACATAATCTAGATGTCATGCATATTGGGAGAAATGTGTTTCTCAATATATTGTATACAATAATGGACACCAAGGGCAAGACGAAGGACACTTTTAATGCTAGACTTGACTTGGCAGATATTTGTAGAAGGAAAGATTTAGAGCTACAAGATGATGGAGGGGGAAAGCTAAAAAAGCCTAAAGCAAATTACACATTAACAAAACAACAAAGATTATTTGTGTGCGAGTGGGTAAAAAAACTAAAGTTACCAGATGGGTATGCCTCTACCTTGTCTAGATGTATTGATATGCGAGAAGCAAAGTTATTTGGAATGAAAAGTCATGATTGCCATGTGTTCTTGCAATGCTTGCTCCCAATTGCATTCAAAGCTTTACCAAAACCAATTTGGAACACACTTACAGAGTTTAGTCAATTCTTTCGAGAGCTTACTTCACCTTTACTAAAAGAGGATAATATACGTGTAATGGAGCAAAATATTCCAATTATTTTGTGTAAGCTTGAACAAATATTTCCCCCTAGTTTCTTTGACTCTATGGAGCATCTTCTAATTCATTTGCCGTTTGAAGCTAGGGTTGGTGGTCCTGTGCAATACCGATGGATGTATCCTTTTGAAAGGTTGGGTCATCTATAAAAACATTTAATTAATTATCATGCAATACTTATTGTATTAATTTCTTCAAATACTTTTATTAGGTTTATTCGGACCTTAAAAGACAAAGTCACCAACACAACTGCTGTTGAGGGCTCTATTTGTGAAGCATACTTAGTGGAGGAGACCTCTACATTTGCATCGTACTATTATCCACCTGATGTTCCATGTAGGAGGACAAGAGTTCCACGAAATGATGATGCAGGTCAAGGTTGTTTTGTTGCACAACCCCTATCTATATTTAATTATCCTGGACGTCCTTCTGGAAAATGCACCTCATGTTTCTTAGAAGAAAGAGAAATGAAAGCTGCACAATTATATGTTCTTCTTAACTGTCCAGAAGTTGAGCCATTTTTGTCGTAAGCACTTTTATATGTTATTCTTTCAGTTACTGATTTCTTTGAAAAACAATAAAGTTGCTTAACATGTGAATTTATTGTAGCCTGTATACAAATTTGCTAAAAGAACTTGGTGTAAGTGACTCAGAAGTTGACAAGGAAATCTCTAAATCATTTCCTCATTGGTTTAAAGAATATGTATGGTGAACTTGATCTTCCTAATTTCATAATATCATCCACTTTTCTTATTAGGTGACATTAATTTGACCATTTTCAAAATAGGTATAAAAAAACCATGTTGAAAATAACTTTTTGAGGATTTTGGCGTGGGGGCCCAAGGAAAAGTCAATAAATGGTCGATATATTATGTAAATGGATATAAGTTTAATACAAAAGACCATGATTGCTCTATGAGTACAACAAATTATGGTGTAACTGTTCAAGGAGGTGACAACGAGACAATAAATAGTGATTATTATGGGGTGTTAACTGATATTGTGGAAGTTTAGTATATTGGATGGCCAATAAAAAAGTTGGTTTTGTGCAACTGTGATTGGTTCGATCCTACTATGAATCAAGGGACAAAGATAGACACTGATGACTCTTCATCATATGCATAATTTTTATTGATTTTAGTCTTATTTATCTTAAATTATTAGTTAATTTAATGAGTTATTTGATATATTTTGTTGATTTTAGTTATTTGATTTAATGAAATGTTTTTGTTCTTATTTGCTTAATTAAGTAGAGATTTTTCATAGTTTTGCGTTGTTACTTTGTTTTAGTGTAGTGCTGAATTTTGGAGAGAAATCAACATGATCTATGTGGAGTATTTCAACCATATCGTGAGTTGTAGTTGTCTAATTGGAGTCAAACCAAGTTCTAATGAAAGCTAAGATCCATATCTACAACTTTCATGAAGACGTCAGAACCAAATTCAGACTCAAAAGATGAGAAAAATGCAAAAATACGTCAGACAGCAGATGTTGTGCGCCTGTAGCGCGCCCTGCGCGCCTGGGGCGCATTTCCAGCCTTTCAACACAGTCCAAGCGCGCCCGGAGTGCAAATCCTGCGCCTGGGGCGCGCGACGCGCATCAGCAGTTATAGAAACGCAATTTTTTACTGTTTAGGGATCTTTTTGACTCTTGGGAAGTGGGGAGACTTGTGCCCTAGCATAGAAACTCAAAGACAGCCGTTTCTAACGCCATTGAAGCAGTTTTATCAAGAACCATCCATGAATCATTCTTGTAATTCTTCTTTAATCCTTATCTTTTGTATCTTTGCCATGAGTAACTAAACCCTATTTGTTAGGGATGAGTGTAACCAGATGAAACCCTTATTTTTCTGATTTGATTTCTAGTTATATGAATGAGTTTATTGAATTGTTTTTCTCATCTCTGTGCTTAATGCTTTTTATTGCTTGATCAACATTAAAATGTTCCACGATTTGTATTTTGAAACGGAAGTGGACTTTACGAATGCTTGAGATGAGAAATTCATGAATTTGTAGTCTAGGGATAGATGCAGGTCATGAAACCAATTAAACTAGTTGCAAAGCAATAATTTACAAGAGAATTTCTATACGGTAATGCTTAATTCTAATCTTAAATCTACTAAGGAATTAGGGGTTACTTTGGAATTAAAGGTTCTGTCACTAAGACATTAGGGCAAGAATAATAAAGAGAATTCGGTAATAATTCAATAAAGGAATTCAGTAACTAGGATCAAATTATACACCAAGGTTGGATTCGAAGAGAAACTCATCCCTGACATTTTTCTTATTATAAAAGATCAATTTTATTACAATTTTAATTTTAATTGTTATTTCAATCAATCTGGAAACTTTTTGTTCAATTTTAGTAATTAAATATAATTCAATAGTAAAACGCAATCCTTGAGTTCGACACTCGGTACTACCGTTTTATTATTACTTGCAATGATTCAGTACACTTGCTGAAACGCTATCAGACACCTATGGAATTGTTGAAGTCAGAGCATCTAGAAAATATAAATATTATGACCCATTTATATTTGCACAACAAGCAAAGCAAGTGTACTATACACAATATCCCGAAGGACAAAATGATTGGTGGGTTGTTATTAAGACCAAGGCACGAAACACAATTCAAACAAGAGGAGCTAGAAGAAGAAGAATAGTTTCAATAAAAAAAAGTATATATTGCACTATTATAAGCTCTCATTTTATTAATGTTATTCTAGTATTGACACATTAATTACATGTTAAGACAAATTCAAATCATATACTAATAAACAATAAAAGCAATAAATCAAATTATGAAAATTTAATTTTCAATTTCTACATTTTTAGTAATAATTATCAATATAGGGCCTCATAAAAAATGAAGTAATTTCAATATATTGAGATTAATTTAAGGTTTGCATGATTTAACTTTTTGTGCCGAATTAACTTCTTTTTGTTTATTGACATTGGACATCTAAATAATACATATCTATCATTTTGACTAATTGTCTTGCATGTTCTTTGGTTAAATATAATTATATCATAATCATTATCATTTAATGAACTAATATTTAATAAATAATATTTAAGACTTTTAACAAATAAAATATTTTTAATAGAAGCAGATGTGTCATTATCAATTGTTCCTTGTCCTATGATTTGGTCTTTCTGTTTTTCTCCAAAAGTTATTGTGCCTCCTTAGATTAATGTTAGGTCTTGGAACATATACTTTTCTTCCATCGTATGTCGCGAACATCCACTATCCAATTACCATGATTGGTGTTTTAATTTGACTGTTGAGGACATCTCATACATAGATAATTGTGTTCTTATGTACCCAAATTTGGTTGGGTTTTGGTTTGGTAGTCTTGAAACGTTTCTTGATTTTTCTTGTATTTCACATGAGACAAAATAATTTAAAGTGATCTTTCTTAGAGAAAATAGTACACAAAATATTAGAGGGAATAAATTTAGGTTTAGTTACTTTTCTTCAAGTCCTATACCTCTTTTCCCATTTATACTAACTCCTAAATCATAGAAGCATACTTGTTTCTTTCTATATTGCTAGTTAAAAAATCTTGGAATGCTTATTCATATTTATCAAAATTACATGTTACATTTTCTAAAGGTTTTGAAACAAGAGTATCTTTCAAGGCATTGATTTCGTTAAGGCATTGATTTTTTTAGTTAAGTTTGCATTTACTTCTCTAAGTGCTTTCAGTTTTAGAGGCAACTTGTGGTTTTTATTTAGGAAATCATTTATGACATTCATTAAATCAAATTGGGTTGAGTTAGAAAATGTCTCAATTTCTTCATCAACTAATTCACTTCTAGAGTCAACATCAACGTTTGTGTTGGATCCAAATGCAGAGTTGGTATGAGTCATCAGAGTCAAATATGTATGCTCTTCATCATTAGAGAATTCATCAAAATCATCTCATGTAGCCATCATAACCTTCTTCTTGGGTCTGGAATATTTCCTCTAATGTTTCTCTTTTTTTCTCTTTTCAAATTTGGACATTTAGACTTGACATTTTTTAGGTTCATTGCATCCATAGCATATGATGTTTTTCTTGTCATATTTTTCATCCCTTCTTATGTTGGACTACCACAAATATCTTTGAGGAAATTACTTATTTCTATTATGCCACATCTTCTGAATTTTTGTTGATATGAAAGCTAGCTCCTCATCATCTATGTTTAAATTCTGATAATCTGAATCATTATTCTCTTATTCTGTTATTGTCTTTAGAACCATCTTCTACTTGAATTTCAAGGCCAAAGTTGGTTGTTGCTTCTTCGGCTCATCATATTCAAACTCAATTTTATGTGATCTCAAGGAGCTAATATATTCAAATTTAAGAGTATTGAGATCCTTAGCTTCTTGAACAGCTATAATCTTTTGTCTCCACTTGCTTGGAAGACTTCTAAGAATTTTTTTTTCACATGATCAGCAGTAATAAAACTCTTTCTCAAGTACCTTGAATCCTGAGACTAGAGTTTGTAATCTGGAAAACATTGTTTCAATTTATTCATCTTCTTCCATCTTAAACAACTCATACTTTCTGGCTAGGAGGTTGGCCTTTGCTCTTGAATTTGTTTGCTTCCTTCATAAGGTAGAACCAAATTGTCATCGATACGTACTTTTTGTTAATTATGGACTTGTGATGCATCTTGTAATCCTTCTTCTATTCAACATCGATCTTTTTCCAATAAATTTCAGTACCATCAAAATTTGTTGGAGCAATTGAAAAATGAGAAGAGAGATTTAGTTGTGTTTCACTAAGTTGGATTATTTTTGTTAATTTAAATAAAAAGAGTTCGGGTTTGTTGAGTTAGTTGGAATAAAACTACTAGCAATCGGGTTAAGTGATTAGAGAAAGAAGTAAAACGAGAATTGTAAAATTAAAGTGACACAATAATTTCTCATGGTTAACCATTAACTTGGTAGTCACGTCTAGTCATTTCACTTAGAATGATTTATTCTAGTAATTCAAAATGTGAATTACACCACATCTGATCCTACAAGTCAGTATTCTCGAAACAACCTAATAGGTACAAACTTTTTTAGAAACAAAAATACCTTGACTTTACGAGCCAAATATTCTCAACACAACCTGAAAGCTACAAATTTCTTGAGGAACATGAAAGCCACAATCAGGTTGTGTTACAAGAGTTTGGAACAAATTAGTTTGCTTTTAACAAGTAGATTGTAACAACGACTCTCGCAGTAGAAAATACTTAGAAAATATTTCTTTTGAACAAAGTGTTTCTCTGGACCTTAACCTTATGAACTCTAAATACTTAGGAAATTTTGTGTTTGTAAGTACTCTTATTTTCTTTTTAAGCCTTGAATATCTATTTATAAAATAAGTTATAGTTTCTCCTTTGTCATTGCAAAATTGGAATCATATATTTGCAAATAATAAATATATCTTCTTGTAAGTGTTTCTTATAAATAATTCTTTATCATATCTTCTTGTAGATAAATCTTGATGAGATTTTCTTGTGATTTATTAATTTTGAGTTGCATTTGTGATTTACTAATTCTTAGTAACAACAAAATTGATGGAATTGGAATATTAAAATGCTACAATACAAAATAAATACAGGAATAGAATCAAACCATCTTAACCAATAAATTTATAATCAAGATAATGTATGACCATACCATAATGATCTGGAATCTATGCAGCTCAATCAATGTCAATACTAGACAAGAAGATAATGGAAGTGTTATTGAACTGTACTTGAATCAAATTCAATTATGTAGAGAATTAGAAATTGCAATTGTTATGACATTCAATAAGGTGGACAAAAAACAAATCTATTATAGAAGTGTCTATGTTCCTATATAACTTAGTAACATACACATACATAGTATAAAAGAGTGACAATGAATTGCCAACAAATGAGTAAAAATACAATCATAATTTTCTCTGAAACTATATGATGGATGATTGGCTGCACTTTATTATTACCATTTTTCATTCGATGGAATATTACTTACAAGTGGTGACCATGACATAACGGTAAGTGAAAGCATTAGTCTTGAAACCTAGATGAAAGTGGTATACCATAACTTTCTGATGGCTAAATTAATGTTTATGTTGGTGTTGTAAAAATAATAATTTCAAGTAGTATGAAAAACTTATTTAGCTCGAATCCGCATTTAGAAAGCTAATTTATAGTAGTGATTGGTTTTTGTGAAATAATATTCATTTAAGACACTCTAAATATAATAATAATAATAATAATAATAATAATAATAATAATAATAATAATAATAATTTAAGACAAATTTACATAGTAAAAAAATATACCCAATAAAATTAAAAAACCTAAATTTCATTTAACCACTCACGTCTAAGAATGTGTTCCAAAATCATACAAATACAAATTATAGACAAACAATAGATTTATGATTTCCTTTCATAAAAAAATAAATTCATTATTATCTAGCTTATTTAAACTGATCAATCAACTTAGAAAAAAAAAATGACAATGAGGTCAAATAATAATCAATATTTATATCTATAGTCTAAGTATTTACAACAAAAAATTTTAATTTCTTTTTGTTCTCATGTATGTGCGAAGCCAAAATAGTTGGTGGAAGAGTTATTATTTTGATAAAATTAAAAAAAAAAAAAATAGGACTAGACCAATAACCTTTTGGCAAACAAGCTTTTTAAGTTATTTATCTATGTTTCTTTAAAGCATATGACACATTTTTTATTTATAATATTTATATAAATGTGAGAATTGCAACATTAAATGTGTGAATTAAGATCATTAAAAAATATCAATAGGGGATAGAGGAACCTCTTAACTATGAGCCTACATTTGCCTCTATATATATCTGATTGTTGTTTGCACCATATCAATGTTTGAGTAGTTAATTAAGTTCACCTGATTCAAATATATACAGATTTGTGTCACATTTCTTTTTCTTTTTTGTTGTTTTTGTTGTCTGTGGTTTGATGATCATCAAATAAAATGTCTTGGAAATTTTAATTTATTTGAGTTAAAGAGCTAAGAAATTAAGGAGGAGATGATATGGAGGGAGTAGATGCGTTTCATATCTTTGGATTGGAAATTGAGATTTTTCGAATTATTTTTAAGCTTAAATAAATTTTTAGATTTTTTAAGTATATCATATTTAATTTTTAGTTCCTTTAAATTTTTTTTTTCAAACTATGATCCTTCTAATATTTTTCTATCAACAATTTTAGTTCCAGCTTGTAAGTCAACTAGTGTGTATTATTTGAATTTTTTTAATTTCTTTTAGGAGGCATACTTATACCATTCTAAGAATGTTCCCTAAAAAATTATAATAAAAGATAAATCAAATAAAAAAATTTAAGCGCTATAATCTTAAAAAAAATTATATTTAATTCATCACATTTTTACTAATTCTTAATTTTTGTGTATGAGATTATTATAGTTTTCTAAAAAATTCTAAATTTTTGTGTATGAGATTATTATAGTTTTCTAAAAATGCATATAAAAAATCATTCAAACATTCACATGGTACACACAAATTGATTTAAAAGAAATGCTAAATAACACGGTCCCTTATCTTCAAAAGTTAACGTTTTTTTTATCTTTTTTGTTTTTGTTTTTTTTTCCTTTCTAATTTAGTCATTTATTTTAATTTTAAGTGGCAGTATAATATTTTATATTTTAAAATGTCAATAATATTATCCTTTTTTTTACAAAAATTCAAAAAATTCATCACAATTTTCAAACAAAGCCCATAAAATTAACTATCATCTTCAATATAATGCAAATTTCATCAAATTCATGACTTAAATATTTAAATAAACTCATATTTTCATTCTTTATTTGATGAATTTGATGTTATTGGATATGAAAATGTGAATTTATTTGATTATTTGAGTTATGTATTTGAAACATAAAATATAAATTATCGCTTAAAGTTAAAATAAATGACTAAATCGATGAAAAACAAGATAAAAGACTTAAATGTTAACTGAAATTAAGTTAATGGACCGCATATGCTATTTAACTTAAAAGAAATTAAAATTATTGACATCGGCATATTAATAAAATGACCTCAACATACATGCTTTAAGACTTGAAGGACCTATAAGAACAACGTAGCTCAAAGGAATTTATAAAAAACACGTCCAACTTAAAAAAATTATATGTATAATGACCTCAAAATCTGTCTCAAATAGTTTTAATGATAATAAAATTATTAAAAATATTATGATTGTGGTTAATGACTAATTTGTGCTTTTGAGTGAATTCATAAAAGAAAACAGGTTATTAATCATTAAGACAAAAAGGAGAAAAATCTGATTCAAATCTAGAAGATTGGAATTCGTGAGGATGACATCGCAAGATGATGAAACTTCAAAACTGTAGAATACTCATCCTCACCGAAGCAAATGTTTTTTATTCATTAATAGAAGAAAAAATAGTATTAAAGAATGAATAAATAAAACATTTGAAATAAAGAAGTCAGAAGGCAAAAGAATAGGTACGAGGATGAATTATACTAGGATGGGTCTATGGTCAACATCTTTGAAAGCAACCCAACATCATTAAAAGCGACTCAATATATCTCTCTTACATACTGAAAACGACCCCGCATTAACCTACAAAAAGGCAGTAGGTAACAAGACAAATATGTAGCTCTTACATGTATTAAAGAAAGGAAAAAGAAAAGGACAACACATGTCCAAATTCCTAGGAGTTTTGAACCTCGTGCAAGAGGATGAGCTAAACCAGTCCAAGGACAACTGGATGGCAAACCCATAAATATAAGGAAAGAACTTAGACTCTTTTATTGAAGACCCCAAGGATCATAAAGCTTTTGTCACTTGGAAATGTCATCTCAAAGTCTCTATAAAAGGCAGTATGCTCTTCATCATCAACACACAACAACATTGCATTAAAAGAGCAAGTATCTTAAAACTATCAAGAGCAATATCCATCCTCTCTATACACTTTATAGGATTCTACACTAGATCTTTCAAATATCTTTTTAGAAAGTATTTAAGTAGGGAGAAACAATTATACTCTTATCTCTTGGTAATTTCCATGTGAGTTACACTTAGAAATAGTTGGAACTTGTAAGAAACAAGATTGTAAGCTTGGTGAGGCTAAAGAATACACAACGTGTAATCAATCTCTGTGAGAGGTTAATCAGTTTGATCATTAGTCAAATCTCACAAGTGTGTGAGGACTAGACATAGCCTTCATTCGGTGAACCAGTATAAAAGTTGTGTGTGTCATTCTCCTTGTTTTCTCTTTCATTTACTTAGTTCAAATTTAAAGGTTTAAATTACCATCCTCAAATTCGCATCCTCTCAGAGAGGATAACTTTCAAAACACGTGAGAATTTTTAAACAACAAAATCCCTATTCAACCCCATTCTAGTGATATTTAGCTACATGAATTGGCATCAGAGCAAGGTTCTCTAGAAATTACTTCTATCAGTGTAAGAGAAAAAGATCCAAATAAAAAATATCAAAAGCTAAGTATATTCTTGAAGGAAGATCATCCAGCATACCTCCATATTTTGATGGGACAGATTACTACCATTGGAAACGTATGATGAGATTGTTTCTCATATCACAAGATAACAACTTGTGGTATGTGGTTGAAAATGGGGATCACATCATTGGAACCAACAACACAGATGCAACCTCTGACGAGAAACCTCAATCACAGTGGAAGGCTGATGAAAATGCTAAGATACTCCTAAACTCTAAAGCTCATTTATTTCTAATGTGTGCTTTGAGCTGGGAAGAATATGATAGAGTTGAAGAATGCAAAAATGCTAAGGAACTATAGGACCCTCTAAAGATCCATCATGAAGGATCAAGTCACATAAAAGAACCAAGGATTGACATGGGAGTAAGAGATTTTGAACTATTTGAAATGAAGGAGGAGTACAAAATTGATGAAATGTTCTCAAGGTTAACAATCATACTAAATAACTTGAGATCTCTTGGAAATGTATACTCTGTTCAAGAGAGGATAAGAAAAATCCTAAGGCGTTTACCAAAAGAATGGAGACCAATGGTGACTACCATGATTGAAGCAAGAGACTTGGCTAACATGAAATTAGAAGATTTGGTTGGAACTCTAAGAGCTCATGAACCATTGTTGTTGACAGACAAACCAAGAAAAAAAGGAAAAATGATTGCTCTAAAATCCAACCTAATAGAAAGTTCATCCTCCAAGAAGACTGAAGATGTCATAAAAAAGGAAAGCTCATAGTATCCTTTATCTGAGGAAGAGGATGAACTCACTCTGATTTCCAGAAGAATTCAGAGGATGATAAATTGAAGAGGACAGGATAGAAGATCTCCTCAAAAAGAAAAAGCTGACAAAAGTCAGATAACTTGTTTTGGATGCAACAAGATGGGACATTACAAATTTGAGTGTCCTCTAAACAAAAGCATCTTTTGAGATTTCCTTACAAAAATAAATCTATGATGACTACTTGGGATGACAGTGACGAGTCATCCTCTAAGCAAGAGAAGGAAGAAGAGGCCAACCTCTGTCTCATGGAAAAATCAGAAACTGAAAAGGTAATCATTTCATAACTATGTCCTTCTTGTGAAAAGTTAGAAAATGAATTTGACAATCTTTTAAATGACTCAAACACTTTATATCATAAATGTGGTTTTCTCAAAAATTAACTTTATGAAATAAATAAACTTAACGAGGAACTTCAAGCTAATAATGAAAAGTATGAAAAAATCATTCTAGATTTGCAGTTATCTCATGAGAAGTTATCTGAGCAACAAACACTTTAAAACAAGAAAAAAAGGTTAGAATTCATCCACTAGAAGAGGGCACTGCAAAGGAAATCTTGAAAATAGAGGTTGAAGAACTAAAATATGACATTACCAACTTTGTTATATCTACCGATACATTTCAAAAGATAATGGGATCTCAATTTGGAATCTTTGACAAAGCTGGTATTGGATTTAAAAGTTCTCAAAAACAAAAGTTATATGAAATTTTTTTCCATCCTAAAAAACAAGAGGATAGGCCAACGTTTGATAACAATGAAAAAGCTCAAATAAAAGGTACATGTATCATTGGTAAAAATAATTCTGCTAAAATTGAAAATGTTCAGTATGTGGATGGTTTAAAACATAACTTGCTAAGTATTAGTCAATTATGTAATAGTGGTTTTTAAGTTATTTTTAACCCTACTCTATGCGAGGTTAAAGGTTCATCCTCGGGTAGAGTTTTCTTTTCTGATTTTAGAAAAAAGAATCTATATGAACTATATTTGGATAATTTACCTACTAAATCTTGTTTTGTATCCATTGATAAAGATATGTGGATTTGGCACAAACCAGCTGGTCACGCAAGCTTAAATACTATTTCTAAATTAGAATTAGTGAAAGGTCTTTCCAAAAATTATTTGGATGTTATTGCTACATTCTAAATAATAAAGAAAATTTGGGAAAGTTTGACCCAAAATCTAATAAAGGTATTTTCTAGGTTACTTCACATCATTAAAAGGTTATAGAATATATAATCTTAGGACTCAAACTGTGGAGGAATCCATGCATATTATTTTTGATGAGTTTGAGTACTTAGGTTTAAAAAATATGGACAAATCTGAAGAAGATGAACATTCATCCTCTCAAGCATCCAATCCAAACGAAAAGGATGATTCTGATCCAACCTCTCAACAACCTCCAAGAGGATGGAAAATAGTCACACATCATCCTCATGATCTGATCATTGGGAATATTGTCGATGGTGTTAGGACCAAAATTTCTCTAAAAGAAAATACTAACAACATCGCCATGATATCACAAGTTGAACCAAAAATAATTGATCAAGAAATTTGTGACAGATTATAAGTTGAAGCTATGATGGAGGAGCTTTCACAGTTTGAAAGAAACAAAGTATAGAATCTTGTGCCCCATCCTCTGTAAAAATTCATCGTTGGAATTAAATGGATATTCATAAACAAATTGAATGCAAATGGAGAAGTCATTAGAAATAAAGTAAGATTAGTGGCACAAGGTTACAACCAACAAGAAGGAGTTGATTATGATGAAACATTCGTTCCCGTAGCAAGACTTGAAGAAATAATAATCCTCTTAGTTTATGCTACTTATAAAGGTATCAAACTATTCCAAATGGATATCAAAAGTGTCTTTTTGAATGGATTCGTAAATAAGGAGGTATATGTTCACCAACCTCTTGGGTTTGTGGATGAATAGAAGCCTAATCATGTGTTCAAACTCTCAAAAGCTCTTTATGGATTAAAGCAAGCTCTTGAGCTTGGTATGAGAGGTTGCGTTCGTTTCTAAAAGAAAATGGATTTGTTAGAGGACAAATCGATACTACACTATTCAAGAAAGCTCTAAAAGAGGATCTGTTAATTGCACAAATACATGTTGATGACATAATATTTAGGACCACTAATGAAAAGATGTGTGAAGATTTCTCCAACCTTATGCAAAGTGAGTTTGAGATGAGTATGATGGGAGAGCTGAAATTCTTTCTGGGTTTATAAATTAAACAACTGGAAACTGACATCTTCATCTCTCAAGAAAAATACACCAAGGATCTACTTAAAAAATATAACATGATATGCACCCATCCTCCATGCTACACAAGGCTGATTAAGGAACTTCAATATCTGAAAAAGAGTACATAGGGATGATTGGATCCTTGTTGTACTTAACATCTTGTAGACCGGACATAGTCTTTGCAGTCAATCTTTGTGCAAGATTTCAATCCTCTCCAAAAGAATCCCATCTTACTACAGTAAAAAGGATTTTTAAATACCTTGTTGGCACAACCAACCTTGGAATATGGTATAAAAAATGCTAAAATCCTGACCTCATAGCCTATTGTGATGCTGAGTATGCTGGAGACAAAGTTGAAAGGAAGAGTACAAGTGGAGCTTGCCAATTTCTTGGTAAATCTCTCATACGTTGGCCATACAAAAAAACAATGTACCATTGCTCTATCAACTACAGAGGTTGAATATGTATTAGCTGCATAATGCTGCCCACAATTATTGTGGATAAAGAATCATCAAGAGGATTACTCTCTAAGGTACGCAAAAATTCCCATTCTCTGTGATAATACAAGTGCCATTAATCTTTCAAAAAATCCCCTACAACATTCAAGATCTAAGCATATTGAAATTAAACATCATTTTATAAGAGACCATGCTCAAAAAGAGGATATAAAATTAATTTTCATTGATACTGAAAATCAATTGGCTGATATTTTTACCAAACTTCTCTAGGAGGATCGGTTGAAAAATATCTTGGAGGGACTCTCTATCATTAATTTATCCAAAGTTATTTAATTTTCTTTCCTGAATATATTTGTTTTATTTTATTTAGTTTATGCTTATTGGTCAAATTATTTTTAAGGCAATATCAAATCTGATCTTTTAAATAAGCCTACGAATTAGAGGATAGGAAAACCATTAGAAAACACAATGTCTTTTTTGGTGAAACTTCCTCTTGTCACTCATACAAGGCATGCGCATGCCTCACGTTTCCCATTGGTCCACCTGGTGGCACGGTTCCCATGTCTTCCATCTCGCATTTAATCTATAGACTGCCATCAATGACCTTTATTGCATTTCCCATAACCTATCATAGCTATCATCATTACACTACCATCAACGATTTCCTATTCTTCCTCCTCTAATGATTATTTTTTTAATTCCAACCTCCCTCTACTTAAATATCGTTTACTCCTCTTGTATCAGTTTCAAAACTTTCAAAAACCAACATCCTTCTCAAAAAATTCTATTTTTTCATCTCCTATTCACAAATGGCTCACACAAAATACACTGCCAAGCGTAAAATTTCCTCTCAGGATTCAGAAAATAGTTATAACAACTATTCAAGCAATGAATTTGACGATCATCAAGAAGAACACGTTGTAGCCTCTCCTCCTCATGAACCTTTAAACTTATATCATCCTCCTCAGAAATTTGAATAAATTACTTCTGCACCTCATACTCCAAAATCCAAAAAACCTATCGTCATCAAACACCATTTCCTCTGCACCAATTAGAAGATCCTCCAGAATTTTATTTGGGGTTGTTTCTTCAAGAAAAAACTTATTCAAGACAACACTATCTAGATTGTCAATTCGATTGATTATGAGGAAATCACATTGGCTGCATCCATCCCTAAATCATCATCTGAAAAATCTACTTCCAAAATATCAACTCCAAAAAAGTCTAGATATCCATCAACCAAAAAGAGTCAACCTCCTTTCAAAAAATCACGTTCATCTTCTTCCAAAATAGCTTCTACTGTCCCTCTATTTGATTCTCTAGTTTTGGAGACAAATTATTTTTCCAAATGGCAAAATAAATTTGTAGTCAATGGAAAGCTCATTGACCTTAATGACTTGAAATGAGGTGGTTTCAATGTGGAAGAAGTTTTTGATCAGCTAGGATGAACTTCTTTCCTTCGCATAAATGAACCCCAATACCCACGCAACATGAAAGCCTTCTACACTGCTTGTAATGGATCTAAATAAAGTTCTAGGTTTAGCTTCATACTCAAAGGAGTTCACTTGGAAGTTAAACCCACCACTTTGTGTCAAATTCTTGACATTCATGATGTAGGAGCTTACAGTTTTTCTGAAACTTGGTAGTCACAATATCAGATCACTCGATCCTCTGTCATCCAAAATATTTTGATAAATCCCCCAAAACCTCTCGTGGCTTCAAACATTCTCCCTCTATGTTGTATCCTTCATAACATATGTGTGCACACTATAGTGTTAAGGGCTGGAAGTTTTGAAAAGGTCATCGAGCTTGACATTCTGCTTATCCATCATTTAATGACTAGAACACCCCTCTATCTGGAAAATATATTATTTAGTTTAATGTTGAATGTTGTTGTCTTAGGTCGATCAGCTCTTTACGGGATGATCATGACTAATGTTTTTAAATTTTTCTACAATTCTCTATTTAGTTCAACAATTCTTTCTCCATGAAAAATGTCAAACCGACGAGACTCGGTCTTCATGAACAAACTCAAACTACAAAAGCCCCCATTCACAAAAAATCATCATCTACCTCACCACCAGCTTCAAAGAAAAAGAAGACTTCTTGTTCTCCATCTGCAAATCTACAACTTGAACTTGCCATTGATCAACCTCCTCTAGAGGTTATTGTTTCTCCACCATCTCTTCCTACTGCTCGCACTCCCACTCTTTAGTTTGACTCGGCTGACTCTACTCTTCCTCAATCTCCATTACTCAACAAAATTCCCTCAACTCAAGATAACGCTCTTTCAGTTGAGGATGCCTTTGAAGACAATCCTCTACCACGTACAGAGGATGGTGAAGACCTATACTTTGATCTGAATATTTCTTACGACCACCTATATTCAAAAAGCCCTCCTGAGAACGTGCATGGTGATATTTCCTCCAATCTATTTCAAGTAAGTTTGAACTCTGCTCCTCTTTCTTCAACAAAATGTACCATTTACTTTTGGCCCTATCTTAGAAGAACCGTCCCAGCTATGTCCAAGGTTCCTGGGCATTTTAGCTCTTTTGATTCATTCTTGGCTACAACATTTGATAACGAAAATTATATTAAAATTTTTATTAGTAAAAATTTGTTTGTGTAAGATATTTCAATCTCATAAGTGACAACTTCTCTCCGTGTACGATAGTTATTTTGAATTTTTTAACAATGATCGTTTATCTTGTGTATGATAGTTCAATCTCATTAGTGCGCATTTGTTTGGCATATGAAAGTTATTTTGAAATTTTTATCAGCAACAAATGTTCTCATGAACGATAGTCCAATCTTGTCAATGATAACTTCTATCGTATTGTAAAATAAAAGAATGATTTTTATTTTTGGTATTTTTTTCTTTTGATACTTATATGATTATTTTTGTTGATAAATAAAAAGAAGAAATTAAATGTATACATAAAATAATTATCTCATAAGTGACAGCTTGTTTTATTTATGATAGTTATTTTCAAACTCATTCTGCATATGATAGTTCAATTAAGTAACAACTTATTCCATATATGATAATTGTTACAAAATTTTTAATAATGAGCATTTGTCCGTATATTTTTTAAATAAGAGAACTTGTCGTGTATATGAGAGTTTAATCTCAAAATGACAAATTGTCTCGTAAATAGTTTATACCTTATTTTATAATTAGTGTATATGAACTTGAAAGTATTAGAGAGAAGATAAAAAAAAGGCTTAATTATACTTTTGATCTTCTATTTTAGGTGAACGCAAAAGTAGTCTCTTAGTTTATATGTCCTTAGTTTTGGTCCCCAAAAAGAATTTGAGTCCAAATCACGATGAGTTGTCATTTTTTTGAATGACATGTCAAAAAAATGGTGATGTGAAAAACGTCTATTTGTATTAAAAGTCATTATTATATTATTCTAAATTAAAAAAAAAAATTAAATTTATGTTTTTAAAAGTCATTTTTTTATTATTCCAAATTTTAAATTAAAAGCCAAAACTAAAAAACACATGGGTCCCGATTCAACACAAATCAGCAAGGCATGTGAACCCTAAAATAAAAAATCGACCACTATTCATCATCATTCATTTTTATTTGTATTAAAATTTGTTTTGATATTTATATTGACAATTAATATTTATTTGATTTAAAAAAAGTTGAATTTATTGAAAATATTAGTCAAACTTTTAATCATGTGCATGTCAGATATACTATACTAGATATATTTAGAGATTATAAACAATTATTATCTAGAATATATACATAAGAAGCGGAAGCGAATCTCATGAGATCTGATAATTATTGTGATAAATAAAAATTATTAATAATAATTATTAAATTTAATTAATGCATAAAAAATAAATTAATTACTAAATCTTATGTGATTGTATTTTTATTCAATAATTTTTAGATACTATATCTAATAATATCTCTAAATTTATTTTCTTTTTATTTTTGTAATAATTCAAATTAAAAACTCCTTAATGTTGTATCTAAAAAATAAAGCTTCTCATGTACTCTTTCTATTTTTACTATACCTGCATTTTAATTGTTTATCAAAATAAAATAAAAAACTACTCTTCCATTAAAAAATTCCTTAAAAAATAATTTTCAGAATTAAATATAAAATTTATAAAAATTAAATTTT
>JBBPBS010000115.1:2601058-2614950 GCA_037974835.1 Cicer judaicum | reverse complement strand
ATTATTTATCAAACATACGAGTTTCATAAAAATCATAAATTTATAGCAAAGTAATCTGACAACCAATATTTATCTGACATATATATATATTAAAAATTATGTATTCAATAACATAATTTATAGTTAATTGATAAAATATATATATTATTAAAAATTATATATTTGTTTTAAAATTTTATTAAAATTTGTAAAATTTGATCTGTTTAATAAAAAAAAAATTATTTTAAAATTTTAATATAAAAATTAATATTTATAATGAGTTATTAAGAGGACTAACTATAAACGTATTGAAAATATATTTCATTAAAAGCAACGAAATATATTTAATCAAAAAAAAGGAAACTTTTATTTTTGAGTAAAAAAAAAAAGGAAACTGTTTACTGAGAAATGAATGCATATTAAACAATAAAAACTATAAAATTGCAAGTTATGTATTAAAAAGTACACTTCTTTGAATTGATATAAGAGTATTTGTTTATAAGGCCAATTTTCGTTTTTGATCAAGTATAGAGAATCACTGAACAGAAAAAGGCAATGGCTCAGGCACAGAAGTTTATGATAGCAGCAGTGATCTTTGTTCTTCTATTCTCAGTAGGTATGTAGACAACAACAAAACATAATTTGAATCTTCCATTTATTTTTTCATTTTATGCTATTATTTAAAGCTATAATTAATATTAATATTTTCACTAGGTATGGGATCCATGCACTGCCTAGGCCTATGCAAAACTTATCCAAACTGTATGGATTCATGCAAACGGTTAGGCTATCTGATAGGCCAATGCGTACCACCTGAGAATCACTTCTGCTGCTGTGCCAAAATTTCTACGAGTCTTGAGCCTCAGAACTTTCCTTCTAGAATTGGAAATAACCAGAATGTTTTTCTAAATAATTAAGCTTAATTTGTTAGAAGGAAATAAAAAATATATATATTTGAAGAAGTTGAGTTTTATTCTTTTATTTGTCTTCTTGTAGTTCTTATATTCTCTATTTCAGGGGATTAACGAAATTTAATGAATGATATTGGTCGATTCAGTGATAACTTACGATTTATGATTATTCAATCTTATCAGTGACAAATGGTTTTATTGTGCATGCTATTTATTTTGAACTTTTTATCGACGATAACTTATCCTATACATGATAAGTTAATTTCATCAGTGAAAACTTGTCCGTGAATAATAATTTAATGTCAAAATAATAACTTGTATATAATAGTTATGAATAATTAATTATCGGTAGAAACTTGTTCGTGTATGATAATTTATTCTCATTAGTGATAATTTATCATTGTATATAATGATAGTTTAATAATTGAAATCTTGAGTGTCAATATATTGTGTATGATAATTTCTCGTGAGTGTCAATTTATTGCATATGATAATTTAGTCTCATAAATGATAATTTGTCATATGATAGTTATTTTTAAATTTGTCCGATGTATGATAGCTCAATTTGATAAGTCTCATGTAGCTTAATTTGATAAGTCTCATGTCCGACAATTATTTTGAAATTCTTATGAGTGAAAACTTGTTTCGTGTAAGATATTTCAATCTTATAAGTGACAATTTGTCTCTGTATATGATTATTATTTTGAATTTTTTTATCGAGGAACGTTTATTTTGTGTATAATAGTTAAATCTCATCAATGAGCATTTCTTTGGCGGATGAAAGTTATTTTAAAATTTTTATCAGCAACAATTTTTCTCGTGTACGATAGTTCAATCTTATCAATGATAACTTCTATTGTATTGGTAAAATAAAAGAATCATTTTTATTTTTGGTATTTTTTCTTATGATACATATTTAGATTATTTTTGTTGATAAATAAAAAGAAAAAATTAATTGTATATCCAAAAAAATCATCTCATAAGTGAGAATTTGTTTTCTTTATAATAGTTATTTTAAAATTTATTATGTATATGATAGTTCAATTAAGTAACAACTTATTTCATATATATGATAATTGTATTGAAATTTTTAATAATGAAAATTTGTTGTATATTTTTTAATAAGCGAACTTGTTGTGTATATCTCATAATGACAAATCGTCTCTAAATAGTTTATACCTTATTTTACAATTAGTGTACAAGACAGAAGATAAGAAAAAAGATAGTAAGAGAAATAAAAAAAAGAGATAAAATAAAAAAGTAGGAAAGAACGTGGACAAAATGTTTTTAAAATAAAAGGTAATGAATGAAGAAAAAAAATATTAAATTAAGCGTCACCTAAGCATTATGAAGTTTTTTTACTTTCTTTTCCTTATGGACTTTTTCTTTTTTTTGGGTACATTTTTACAAATTCTTCTTTTTTATTTTGGTCAAATATCAGTTAAAAGTATATTTTAAAAAATTGTGTATTAAAGGAAAATTTACAAGTTGCCAAAATTATCCTTAAATTTGCGTTTGTGACACTTATTTTAATAAAGACAGTTACATATTTTTCATTTTTTTTTTACTAAGTTACGTATTTTTCACAATACTACCTTTCTTAAATTATATATATATGGATAGTCTTGCGAATGTTCTTATGGTACAAGTTAACTTTGCTAACGTATTCCATTTCTGCAAATGAACTACAAATTTATTATTATTACATTAAAAACAATTCAATTGGATTATTTAAATGTATTATAATTTAGAACTGTCAAAAAACATTCAACTATAAGACTTGTTTAATTTTTTTACTAAACATCTATTATTAGATTCCCTATTAAAATAATTTTTTTACAATTTCAGTCCATTATTTTATGGGGCTCTAGGGGTTTATAGGTCCCAATATTTTGTTAATTTTAAAATATTTTGGTTGAAAAATTTTTGAAATTTATTTTCTTCAAAAAAAATTAAAATTTTTTTCTCAAAAAATTGTGAGAAAAATAAAAAAAATAATTCACAAAAAAATTATAAAAAAAAATGAAAACTTTTTATCAAAAAAAAATCGAAAACTTTTTATCGGAAAAAAAACAGATATTTTTTATTGAAAAAAATCGAACATTTAGCATTTTGTATTGTTAAACCACGAATTCACCAACTGAATCACACTTCCACTGAACACCTTTTAGTCAACCTAATCGTGTTCAAGTCTTATCAACATTCTAACTTAGTACAGTCAAGTTGTTGAGGGATGCAACCACTACTCGACTAAGTTACATACAAACACAATGTGTTTAAGGGTTTCTTAAATATTTTTCGCAAGAGGGTGTTTTACAAAATTGTACTCTTAAAAAAATATTTCTCAGCACTTAGAAACGAAAAAAAGGATTAAGAGCAAGAGAGATGCTCGTATCTTGCTTATTGTAGCTTTGTTGTTGCATGGATCAATGAGGGTTACACATTCTTTAATAGAGAAACTTTAGAGTTTATAACCTTTGTCCTGATTGCAAGAAATCAACATGTATCATGAAGTTTCATATCAAATCTTTAATAATTGATTCACCATTAAAGCGTGTTTGAATCTATCATTGTAATTGATTATGTGTGTATTTTGATACAGACACAAAAGGAGCAGATGATATTATTACCAAAGTTTGTTATATATGTTAAGACAAACTCTCAAATTAAAGTTTTGATGAAAATAAACAAACGTTAATTAAGAACGTTAGTTATAATTCTAAAATGTTATGTTAATTTAACATGTGCTTTTGAGTGAATTAATTTAAAGATATGAATCAAGAAAAACAAAGAAATCAGATAAAAATTGAACAGATAAAGAAACAAGAAAATTATGGATAAAATGGAGAATGTTCTCTAGGATCAAGACTGATTAGTACAGCCTAAAGATCAATAAATTTCCACTGCTTCAAGAAAGATTATGCCTTTGAATTTCATGCTAATATTATCGGTACTTACAGTAAAGAAGAACGGTACAAAATAAGGAATTCCACAAACAGATAAGTCAGATATATATATATAATCACAATATTATAACAAGTATATAAAAATAAAGAAAATTCAATACAATATTACCACTATCTCAAGATAATTATTTATAAAATAAATAAGTAAAATAAAATATATTTAGAATAAAATAATTAAGTACACATTTAATATTAGTCAAACACATAAAAAAATGTTATATTAATTGAATACGCATATATACACGTAAAATCGCATAAAATCGTATTCTTTAAAATATTACACTAAAATACTATTATTTTTAAATTAATATATAAAATAATAAAATAAAATATTTATTTTGTATATCATTCATTTAATATAATATGTATTAAACTAGCACATCATAAAAAAGATCCATATAATGAAAATTAATCACAAAGTTTATCAACATATATTTTATAATAATTTTAACATCAAATTAATTATTTAAAATCCTATTTAATTAATAAAATAGTATATCATAAAATTTAAAGTGTTACAAGTCATAATAAAATATTATGACATTATTGAATAATAAGGCATTATGATATTGTTTGATTTATGTAGCTAATTTCATCTAAAGGGGAAAAAACTATAATAATAAAAAATATAAAGTTTAATCCTAAGGGGTACTCTAAATTGTAAACCAATCATAAAACATATTTTCTAGTATTCTAACATATATTAAGGACGAGAGAGAGAACTATTAATTATGAATTGAAATGTTAATTTAGCATTAGATGGGCTAACAAAATCACCCAAACATATCAATTTAGCAAAGTCGGCATAAATAAAGAATTTTCCAATCTATATATATACAATAAAAAAAAATAGTGAGGTTTAAAAATAACAAGAATTGTCGGGACCTGCTCCAGATTCTAGATAAATATACAAAAATTAAGTTCATTACTTACACTTAGCAACAAGTTAGGGAGGACAAAGATATTTATGTAATTTAGTAAGCAGCAACATTTATGAATGAATATGCTTCATTAAATCACTAGTTAGAGAGGTAATTAACACTACGAAGGAATAAGCAAAATTTATATTAATAAGTAGGGGTATTGCTCTAACTTAAATGGATATTTACAAATAAATTGTCCTATCAACTTTTAAATAATAAAATTTTCTTATCTATTGTGTTGCATTGCACCGTCGATGGAGAAGTGTTGCATTGCACCATCACTAGAGAGAGTCAGGAAGCAACCGTCATCGGAGAGAGGCAGGAAGTAGTGACATTCAATCTGGAAACTATTTTAATCAACAAACCAATTTAAAAACTAGTTTTAAATGCAAACAAACCAACTTCTTTACTTTAAACAAATTAATCTGGAAATAAACCAATTGTGACTAGTTTTAAATGCAAACAAGTCAATCTGTAAATTAGTTTTAAACAAATCAATCTTAAACAAACCAATCATTAACATATTTTCTTTTCTTAAGTTTATCCATTACATGTTTAACCAACCAACTTAAACGTATATTATTTCCTAAAGTCTAAACTTTCAACTACCCCAAAAACATTAAAACAATTGAAAAACTCACTAAACAAAAGGAACCCTTAAAATCTTACCAATTTTAATTCCAACAACAAACAACAAGCACACACATGATTATTACAATCCAAGCCATATAACACAAAGAAAGGGTTATTAGTTTTCGTCAAAGATCGAAGGGAGAAATGGTGCCATCGCCAGTTATTAGTTTCCATGTTGTTATTTTAGCAATTTGAGAAATTGATATTTTGAGGGATTACCTTTTCAAGAGCTGGTTTTGTTTGTTTGAAAGATGATAAATCACCTTCTTTGACATAGGTGATTTCGTTTTTCTTCAAAGTTCGATTTTGTTTCCTTCACTGTTGACAGGTGTTGAGAGATTTGGGGGTTTTCAAAATATTTAGGGTTTGGCGAAACTAAGAAAGGAAAAACACGTACGCCAGACTGAGAAATGAGAAAGCAAAAACTGGAAAATGAAATGCGGGGGGAATTTGAGTACCAAAAACAGCGGCGACGGTTGAAAAAAATCGCCCTAAGAACCGTCCGGATGTTGTGGTGAGGGCGGTTAAGGAAGAATCGTCATAGGTCAAGTGTTGTAAAACTGAAAAATTCTTATAGTGGAAGATAATCATTACCTACTGTTCCACAACCTACTTTTTTACGCTTCCGATTTCCCTTCAAATCCTACAAATCCTCACTCCTCAAGGATCATGTTTTGGATGTGTCGTGAGCATCCATATTATTCAAGTACCATAATTGGTGTTTCAACATTGTTGCTAAGGATATTTGTAAGATAGATTATTTTGTTTTTAGGTACCCACAATTTATTGGGTCCTAGTTTCTTAGTTTTAATTACTTTTTATAGATAATATTATATTTAATTACTTTATATATATATATAGATAATATCATATTTAATTAATTTTTTATTTTAGTAATTTTATAAATTTAAAATTTTTACTAAAATTATTTATATTGACTCAAATATATATTTATTTATATATTAAAATATATTTGTATTTCACAAAAAAGGTTAATAAAAAATTTCTATAAAAAAAAAATAGTTATTCAAAATTTTAACCGTAGTTGACACGGACTATACATTAATTTTTACAGATACAACCATTGATAATTGTCATATATATTATTTATTATTTTATAAAGAAAAAAGAACTTTTAACTTAATAGCTTAATTGTAAATTTTAATATTTATAATGAGTTATTAAAAGAGTAATTATATTCCTATGTAACCTAATCCCTTGCCATATATACATATATCCTAATCAAAAGGAAAAAATAATATATACAAATAGACAAACTAATTATAAAAATATATTTAATCAAAAGTAGCGAAACATATTTAATCTAAAAAGCGGAAACTTTAATTTGAAATAAATGAACGTTGAATGATAAAAACTATAAAATTGGTAGTTATGCATCAATGTAAAGAATATTTGTTTATTATATAAGGCCAAATTTCGTTATTGATCAAATATAGAGAATAACTGAAGAGAAAATGGCAATGGCTCAGGCACAGAAGTTTATGATGGCAGCAGTGATCTTTGTTCTTCTATTCTCATTTGGTATGTAGACAACTAACAAACAGAATTCGAATCTTTCATTTATTTTTTCATTTTATTCTGTTATTTAAATCAATTAATTTACTATTTTCACTAGCTATGGGAAAATGGCAATGCATAGCCCAATGCAGAGATGTTACAGACTGTGCTCAAGCATGCAAACAGCAAGGCTATGAGTCTGGGTCATGCTTACCACCTGTGTATAACATCTGCTGCTGTCATACTGCAACTAAGAATCTTGAGACTCAGAGCTTTCCTTCAAGAGTTGGAGGAAAACAGAATAAGTTGTAAATAATTAAGCTTTGTTAGAAGGAAATAAAAAGGATTTATATTTGAGGTACTTGAATTTTATTCTTTAATTTGTCCGATTGTAGTTCTTATATTCCCAATTTCACCGGGATTAATTAAATTTAAAGAATAATATTGGTCGATTATAATCATAATAAAGTTTATCCTTAAGTTAAGTTAATACAGTGAAATCAATAGTAAAGTAAAATAATAAATAAATAAAAACTTTGTCTTTAATATATCTTGGGATGGGACGGATAACCCATTATCCGAATCTGGTCATTTTTTTAGCTTATACTTATTTTGTGTTTTTTATTTGATCGGGTCATAAGGAATTCATTGCTTATAGATCAGGTTGGGTTTGTGGGATAAACTGAGTCTTGTACAGTCCTACTAACCTATTAATTATCAATCCAAAATTAATTAGCAAATGAAAAATATTAGGTCAACCCCTAAGTTAAAGGGTTTCTAATGTCATTCATTCGTTAAGGTAATTATTTCTAGCTACGAATAGTGCTAAAATGTACTTCTTAACACACATTTTCTAACACTTTATTTAATTAGTTAAAATATACATGATTTCCACTAGATTTATAAGAAACACAAATTTTTTGGTGAAACCTATATAGATTTTAATCAATTAAATAGAGTGCGTTAGAAAACGAATGTTAGAAAGTGTAATTGCTAATATTATACTACTTTAGAATAAAATATAAACTAAAAACAATATTTAAAAAGTTGACAATTAAATAAAATATATTAAAAAATGTATATTAAAGAATGTAATTGCTAGTATTATACTACTTTAGATTAAAATATAAACTACAAAAATATTTTAAAAATTGATATATAATGTTAATTTTTAACTAAATATATATTTTTAATACTATTTCATTGAATACATAATAGTACTCCTATTTGCCTTGTTTCCTCCGTGCTCAAGGTATCTTTGCATTTTAAATTGCATTTTCAAATTTAATAAAAAATTATTACATATACTCATTTTCTTCTTTGATGGATTTATTGAGTGGTTCAAGGTGACTTTTGCATCCATTTCATTTGTCTATGTTATCTACTTTTTTTATGATTATTGATGGTACGAATGGAAATATCTGAATAGAATTAGAGTGGTTTCCTAAATTTTTTTCTCTGATCATATTGCATCAAAACCACAATTATACTAAAAACAAACCATTTTGGCTGTTTTGTTTTGTCTAATTTGGAGAACCAAAACAATCGCCCTAGAACTATAGAGGTTAGAGGTCAGTGCTTTCATATATTTATTGGATAATATTGAATGTTTAATTGGTTATCATGCTCCTTTAATCCTTTCATTTCCCTTTCTTTTTTGTCGGTTAATTTCTCCATAATATTTTATTTTTACGTTTCAAATTTTCTGTTTGATAGCCAATTGGCTGGCAAGTGTAGACTTAATATTTTTAAAGCATTCAATAACATATACTTTTATATAAGAATTTCAAGATAAAATCTGTTAAATAATTATTTTTTTTATAAATTTTAAATAATGTTTTGGTTTTTTATCCGAGTTGTTTACGATATTTTGATCTTTTTAATACTAATTTCTTTTTTATTTTTTCCATATCCAAATGTCATTTTTAGTTTTTATTGATTGCAGATACAAGCTATGACCAAACTTTTCAGCAAAATGTGGCACTTGTACTTTTGAGTTGGAGAATTCAGTTTATGGTTTGACTATAATATTTTATTTTACATATTTCGTAAATAATTTCTATGAAAAGGTTATGGCTAACATGCACAAGTGAGACATATATTACATGGTGCACCAACAATTTCAATCTTTAGATTTTTTAACACACACATTCTCTCAATTGCATTCCCCTTCCTCTTGATTGGAACTGTTCAACCAAACACCTCCCGCTTAATCATTATTCCCTTTTTAAAGATATTTCAATTTTACTAAATAGACTTGTACAGGGTTGTTAATTTATTTAACTTCTACAAAAAAGATTTTCTATTAAAGAATATTGACCCACTTAAAATGTGGAGAATTAAAAAAACTCGATTAAATATATCTGTGTTATAATTGAAATGAATGTTAATAAAAAAGTGTTAAAAAAATATGAACTATGTCGGTTAATTAGTCATATTCGAAAATATTGTCCAAATATTATAGACAACTCTAGTCAATTTACATAATTTTTGTAAAATTTATGTTGTTTTTTATGAATAAATTTTCATAAATTATATATATATATTTTTTTTAAAAGGAAACTTCTCTATTTAAAAAAAAAAGTTAAAAAAATAAAACAAATCCAACACCAAATTGCCATTGCAAACTTGGGTTTCCTTTAAGAAGTCGCATTTACAAATAACGACTTCTAATTGTGTACAAAAATAGAATAGTTTATTGTATAGTTTTCATAAAAGAGTATATTGGTTTTTTATTTATTTAATTTTGGGTTATTAGAAAAACAACCCTGTCTAAATTTTTTCTGCATATATATTCCATTTAAATATGGATTTTGTAATTCTTAGAAATCAATTATCCATGAAGATTTTACATGAGAAAATTATTCAACATGTAATATTTTTCCTACAAATTTTTAGTTACAAAAATCAGAGGGAGATCAAAATTGTCAATTTTTAAAATAAGAGGATCAATTTTGTGAATTAGTAAAATTAGGGGGACTAAAAGTTCAATTAAGCCTAATTTTATTGAAAGCTGCAAGTGAATGTAAAATTCTGATTGCTTCTAATCTTGACATTTGGAAAAAAGTTTCAGTGTAATCAATATCTTCATTTTGACTATAGCATTAAGCTAGAAGTCTAGATTTATTTCTTACCACTTCACATGTCTCATTTAGTTTGTTTTTGAAAACCCATTTGATTTCAATTAGGTTCTTTTTTTATTTTTTATATTTGGGTACAAGATCCCATACATCATCTCTCTTGAATTGATTTAAATCTTCTTGCATGTCTATGATCCATCCATCATCTAATAGACTTTCAATTATTGTTTCTTGTTCAATGTAAAACAATAGTCCAAACATTGACGTTTCTTTAAAAGTAAACCAAGTTTTCAAAGTGTCATTTATATTTCCGAAAATTAGAGAATCTGAATGTGATTATTTGTACTTCCATCCAAGCTTAGGTTCTTGATGACTTTGTATGGTATATAGTTCTTCATTACTTGTTGTGTTATCGTGGTCATCTTTTGGTTCTTTACAGGGAGTCTTTGTTGATTCCACTAACCTCTTTGGTTTCGCTAATATTTGTAAATCGGCAAAATCTTAAACTAGGTTTGATTTTTTATGGTCAAGCTTTTTGTCGTCAAACTTAACATGAATTGAATCTTCAACAATTAGAGTTTCATTATTGTATATTCTATAGGATTTAGGCCTTTTAGAGTTTCCCAAAAAGATACACTTTTGAGATTGTGAAGCAAACTTGCTAAGATTTTCTTTGGTATTCAAAATATAACATATACAACAAAATTGACGAAAGTATGAAAATGCTGGGTTTTATTCCATGCCATAACTCATAAGGAGACTTATTGAGAATATGTCTTATATAGATTCTACTCTTAATGTAACATGCAGTATTCACTACTTTTGCCTAAAATTGTTTGGCAATATACATTTCGTGAATCATGATGTGTGCCATTTCTTGAAAAGACTTCTTTTTCCTTTCTACGAACACCATTTCCTATATAGATCACTATCAATAGGTTATGCATTAGTCCTTTTACAAGTAAAATTTTTTAAATAAAGGGAACAGTACAAGAAAAAAAATTGATTTGTGGCAGCTGCAAAAGGAGACCCGTGGGGGTTATAACTGTCTCAAAAAGATGATTGTGACGGTTCTGCAACTGTCGCAAATTCATGCGTCGCAAGACAAGTTTGCGCAGTTCACAAAACTGTCGACAAAGTTTGTGACGGTTGCTAACCGCCTCTAAATACAGTTTGCGACAGTTAGAATCGTCACTAAAAACACTCAAATTTATTTGTTTCGACAGTTACCAATCGTCGCTATATTTATTTTGTGGCACTTTGACCCGTTACAAACCTAATAATTTAAAAACAAATATGATACAATTTTTTCCTATTTTTTATTAATTAAAATAAAAAATATTCATAAATACCATCCACATAATTTAAATACATAATTAATACCTATTGTACCTAAATCTAATTTGTATAATTTTTTCAAAAGAAATAACACCAATTCGTACATTGAAGTTAACTAAAACAATAAATAAAGTAGTTTCAATATTCAAAACACTAGTGGAGGGGCTAAAAATACAAAACAACTCCATCAAACTTAGAATTTCATCCATATATCTAATTAGTCGCTAATGATGTTGTTCCACAATCATCAGGTTGGTGGCTAGACTCAAATGAACGTTGACCATCTATTGGAGATTATATGTCTATTGCTTGAGAAAAAAAAAGTATATATTAACCTCAATGAATATTGATAAATATTGTCAAATACTAATAAATTAAATTTCTCATATAGCTAGAAGCAATCATTACACAATTGATATTTTTAATCAAGGACAAACAGTTCTCACAAGATTTTTTAAATAGGTTTGCTATGAAAACAATTTTACATGTTTATCTCTAGACTTTTGCATTTGCAACAAGAAAGCAATTTGCTCCTTCAACATATCAAATTCAGAATCCCTTTTATTAAGTCTGTCGATTTCAACTTGAATTTTCTCCATCTTTTCATTAGCTTTAGAGGAAGACATTGATCTTACAGAGGGAAAAGTAGATGTAGTAATTTGAGACAATGTTATTCCAAGTCCCATACAACGAACATTTCCAAGATGTTCTTTTCCAAACACATTAACAAATGCTTCATTTGGAGAAGGAATCTTCCCAATTTCAGCTTGCAATTGTTGCTATAGAAATAGATGAAGTAAACTACATTCCTCATAGATCCTCTCAACTCAACCCGAGACACATATACGCGACAGTCGAGGTAAACTTGTGTTGCGTCATAGCTCCCGACATTTAGAGTGCTACCTTCAAGTCACCTAGGAATTCCCCACCCGAATACCTCCAAAGTCTAACAATCTTGCCTTAAGACTCAATAGTAGATCATCGCAATCAAACTCATTCAGTTGTAATTCCCCGGAATCACTAGGCTTGTCAAGCTCTATCTATATGATGACAAAATAATCTTCACTTCACAAATTCACAATATTTATTTTCTCCCGTTGTTGGCTTATGATACTCCATTAAGACCGTCATCTCAAACACAATTATTTCACCAACTATGGGGTTACTTCAATATTCTCATCACAAATTCACAACATCTTTATCATTAATCATATCTCATCACATAAACACATCACAATTTTATAGAATTACTATGATCGATCATACATCATCACATAGACTTGTCACAAATTTATAACATCACTATTATTAATTATACATCATCATAATCACATAAACTTATTAAAATGAATTCACTTTTTATCATCACATCACATAAACTCGTCGAATCAAACATATACATAAAATTTATTCGACACTCAATATCACAACAGTATCAAATAGCACACATTGAATGAAATTAAATCAATCAACAACTTATAAATACTTCTATTCCATATTTTATTCTCACAATTTCCACATTTGTACATTAATTAATTTATCTTTCAAGGGCTACTGTCGTACGTAGCAAACCCCAAATGAATCGTTGGAAAATACGGTTTTCTCGTTCATTTTACAATATATTATACTCATGAATTCAAACACTCTCTCACCCCTTACCTTATTTTGATGCTTTTCACATACGAGTATGATTCCACGAGCAAACATACTTTGTTCATTGACTATTTGTCCTTCAATCGATCTAACTCGACAATTTATGGGTAAACGTTAAAAATAAACTATGAGAAGACACTCTAAAACTAATTTTGAAATTCGGTCAAGGAAACTTACTATAAATCAGAAATCCAATCAGTGGATAATATAGCCACTTTTCACACGATCGTTTTGGCGTTGGTTTCACTCAAATCGAACTTACGGTGAAAAAGAACGGTGCAAAATAAAGAATTCCACAAACACATAAGTCGAATATTTTAGAGAGAATTTGGGATTTTTAAAAATATGAGAAAACATGTTTAATTGACTAACTAAATTAGTGAAACATCATACTAAAATTTGGATGAAAATAGAGAAAATTTTCTAGAACAGTTATCGATCACCGATGTCTAACGATAGGTTGTTGTTGTGTTTCTCTTTGGTTTTACTGTTGCCATCCAACTCCCTTCCCTTATTTTGTTTTATTTTATTAACAATTAGGATTCACACATTGGTCAAACTCATTGGTCTATTTATTTATTTTTAGTTAAAACCAATAATTACTAAAACTAATGTTTTAACATTTTTTTAACATAATTTAATTAATAAATATTACTAATATTTCCAAAGTAATATTTTATTAAATAAAATAATTAATCTTTAAAAATATATTAATATCTAAAACTCTAATATTCAAAATAATCACAATAATGATACTTTTTTTCTTTCTAAATACTCCCATTAAAATATTACCATCATTAAAGAATATTTAAAACTATAAAATAAATAAGTATAAAATTAACACTTTATATTAATTACTAAGTTATACTAAATATATATATATATATATAT
>JBBPBS010000115.1:2555316-2601048 GCA_037974835.1 Cicer judaicum | reverse complement strand
ATATAATCACTATGTTATAACAATAATATAAAAATAAAGAAAATTAAACACAATATTATCACTATCTCAAGATAATTATTTATAAAATAAATAATTAAAATAAAATATATTTAGAATAAAATAAAATAATTAAATACACATATACACATTTAATATTTGTCAAATACATAAAAGAATGTTATATTAATTGGATATGCGTATATATACGGAAAATCACATAAAATTTTATTCTTCAAAATATAACTCTAAAATACTATTACTTTTAAAAAAATATATAAAATATTAAAAAAAAATTTATTATTTATATCGCTCATTTAATATAATATATATTAAACTAGCACATCATAGAAAACATCCATAAAATGAAAATTAATCACAAAGTTTATCAACATATATTCTATAATAATTTTAATATCTAATTAATTATTTAAATCTTATTTAATTAATAAAATAGTTTAACATAAAATTTAGAGTGTTACAAGTCATAATAAAATATTATGACATTATTGAATAATAAGGCGTTTTGATATTGTTTGATTTATGCAGCTAATTTCACTTAAAGGGGAAAAACCAATCCTAAAACATATTTTTTAGTATTCTAACATATATTAATGACATGAGAGCGAGAGAGAACCGTTAATTATGCATTGAACTGTTAATTCAGCATCAAACGGGCTAACAAAATCACTCAAACATATCAGTTTAGCAAAGTATGCACAAATAAAGAATTTTCCAATCCATATATATACAATAAAAGAAAATGGTGAGGTTTAAAAAAAAATAAGAATTGTCAGGACCTGCTCTAGATTCTAGGTAAATCTACAAAAGTTAAGTTCATTACTTACACATAGCAACAAGTTAGGGAGGGGAAATATATTTATCTAACTTAGTTACATTTATGGTTGAATATGTTTCACTGAATCACTAGTTAGAGAACTGATTAATACTAATGAAGGAATAAGCAAAATTTATATTAATAGGTAGGGGTACTGCTCTAACTTAAATCTATTTTTACATATAAGATGTCGTATCAACTTTTACATGATAAAATTATCTTACCTATTGCATTGTGTTGCACTATTGATTGAGAAGTATTGTGTTGCACCATCACCAGAGAGAGGCAGGAAGCAGTGCCGTCACAGAGAGAGACAGAAAGCAGTGTCATTCAATCTGCAAACTAATTCAATTAACAAACTAATCTGAAAACTAGTTTTAAATACAAACAAACCAACTTCTTTACTTCAAACAAACCAATTCTAACTAGTTTAAAATTCAAACAAATCGATCTGTAAACTATTTTTAAATGCAAAGAAACTAATCTCAAACAAACCAATCATTAACATATTTTCTTTACTTCAGTTTATCCATTACATGCTTAACAAACCAACTTAACCTATATTATTTCCGAAAGTCTAAACTTTCAACTACCCCAAAAACATTAAAACAATTAAAAAAACTCACTAAACAAAAGGAACCTTTAAAAGCTTACCAATTTCAATTCCAACAACAAACAACAAGCACACACATGATTATTACAATCCAAGCCATTATAACACAAAGAAAGGGTTATTAGTTTTCATCAAAGATCGGAGTGACATAGGTGATTTCGTTTTCCTTCAACTAAATTTCGATTTTGTTTCCTTCACCGTTGACAGACTTTGAGAGATTTAGGGGTTTTCAAAATATTTAGGGTTTGGCGAAGCTAATAAAAGGAACAACACGTCCATGGGACTGAGAAATGAGAGAAAAAAAACTGGAAAATGAAATGCGAGAGGGATTTGAGTACCTGAAATAGCAGCGACGATTGACAAAAATTTCCCTAAGAACCGTCGCGATGTTGTGGTGAGGGCGGTTAAGGAAGAACCGTCACAGGCCAAGTGTCGTGAGCATCCATTATTCAAGTACCATGATTGGTGTTTCAACTTTGTTGTTAAGGATATTTGCAAGATAGATTATTTAGATTGAGTCCTAATTTCTTAGTTCTAAAAGATGTTTTGTTTTTCCATGTTTTCAACATAGGACAAGTTATTCTATTATGACATTTCTTAGTTATTCTTTATTACCATGTTAACAATGAAAAGAGGAAGAAGAGAGACAACAACTAGAGTTTCATAACATAACATGAAACAAACTTGAGTTAATAAGGTTACAATGAGTATATGTACATGAGAATATAAATACCTAAAATATCCTTACTTCTAATATATAATAACATTATCTAACACATGAATCTCAACTCCCCTACAATAGACACTCCCGGTATAGCGTGTGGTCTTTCAACTCATGCATATAGAGAACTTTGGTTCCCTTCGTTTTCCAGTTGTTGGTCCAAGTTCTCTGCCAACCCCACCTCTTTGCTGGATCAATCCTCTTAGTGTACGATGCTTCAAAAATTCTCTAGTAAAGTTGTGTCCACAACTGCAATTATAAAAAATTCCTTCCACTTTTCTTGAGAAACTTTTGAATAGATGTTGCTCACTACTTGAAAAAATATAAGAGGAATTTTACATAATATAAAAATATATACCCGATAAAATAAAAAAAGTAAATTTCATTTAACCAATCACGTCTAAGAATGCGTTCCAAAATCGTACAACCACAAATTACAGACAAAACAATAGATTTATAATCTCTTTTTGTAAAAATATAAATGTATTATTTTCTAACTTATTTAAACTCATCAATCAATTCATAAATAAGAATATGACAATGAGATAAAATAATAATCAATATTTATATCTATAGACTATAGTCTAAGTATTTACAACAATAAATTTTAATTTCTTTTTATTCTTATACATGTGCGAAGCAGTAGGTGGAGGAGTTATTATTTTGATAAAGATTAAAAATAGGACTAGACCAATGATCTTTTTGCAAAAAATTCTTTAAGTTATTTATTTATGTTTTTCTAAAGCGACACATTTTTTTATATAATATTTATATAAATGTGTGAATAAATATCATTGAAAAATATCAACAGAGGATAGAGCCTCCTAACTATGAGTCTACATCTGCATATATATCTGATTATTCTTTGTACCATATCAATGTTTGAGTAGTTAATTAAGTTCACCTGATTCAAATAGAGGTTTGTGTCACATTTTTTTTCTTTTTTGATTTTGTCGTCGTCGGTCTTTTAATGATCATGAAATAGAATGTCTTGGAAGTTTTAATTTATTTTAGTTCAAGATGTAATAAATTAAGGAGGAGATGATATGGAGGGAGACATGATATAGTGGCGGAAGATGAAAATATTAGTCAAACTTTTATTGAAAATATTATGAACAATTACTATTTAGCATATTTGAATTTATTGAAAATATTAGTCAAACTTTTAATCACGTGCATGTCAGATAAATAATATACTAGATATGATTTAAAGATTATGAACAATTACTATTTAGCATATATATATACATATATATAGATAATATTATATTTTATTATAAAATATATTTTATTTTTAAGAATCCATCAATGTCCATAAATGTTTTCCATAAAATCATATTTAATTTTATATTTTTTAAAATTACTTCTTGATTTAGTAATTTTATAAATTTATATTTTGACTAAAATATGTTTATATTGACTCAAATATATATTAAAATATATTTGTATTTATCAAAAAAAGTTAATCAAAATTTTCTATCAAAAAAAATTGTTATTCAAAATTTAACCGTACTTAACACGGACTATATATTAAATTTTACTAATACAACAATTGATAATTGTCATCTATATTATTTATCAAAAATACATATTTCATAAAAATCATATTCTAGACAACTAATATTTATCTAATATATATATTTAAAAAAATTATATATTCAATAACATATTTTAATGTTAATTGATAAAGTATATGAAATTGTTTCCAAGTTTTATAAAAAAATTTAGATGGTTTATTCAATAAGAATTTTTAAAAGAATTTTTTTTTTTTTAACTTAATAGCTTAATTTTAAATTTTGATATTTATAATGAGTTATTAAAAGAATATTTATATTCCTATGTAAGTTAATCCCTTGCCATATATATATATATATCCTAATCAAAAGGAAAAAATAACATATATACAAAAAGACAGTAATTACAAAAATATATTTAATCAAAAGTAAGGAAACATATTCAATTTAAAACGGAAACTTTAATGAGAAATAAATGAATGTTGAACGATAAAAACTATAAAATTGCCAGTAATGCATTAATGTAAAGAATATTTGTTTATATACAAGGCCAAATTTCGTTATTGATCAAATATAGAGAATAACTGAAGAGAAAATGGCAATGGCTCAGGCACAGAAGTTTATGATGGCAGCAGTGATCTTTGTTCTTCTATTCTCAGTTGGTATGTAGACAACTAACAAACAGAATTCGAATCTTTCATTTGTTTTTTCATTTTATTCTGTTATTTAAATCAATTAATTTACTATTTTCACTAGCTATGGGAAGATGGCAATGCATATACCAATGCAGAGATGTTCCAGACTGTGCTCAAGCATGCAAACAGCATGGCTATGACTATGGGGCATGCTTACCACCTGTGTATAACATCTGCTGCTGTCACACTGATAAGAATCTTGAGACTCAGAGCTTTCCTTCTAGAATTGGAGGAAAACAGAATAATTTTTAAATAATTAAGCTTTGTTAGAAGGAAATAAAAAGAATTTATGTTTGAGGTACTTCAATTTTATTCTTTAATTTGTTGTACTGTAGTTCTTATATTCCCAATTTCACGGGGATTAACTAAATTTAAAGAATAATATTGATCAATTATAATCATTACAAAGTTTAAATAATAATTAAATTTGTTTGATTTATGATAGTTCAATTTTATCTGTGACAAATTTTGTTGTGCATAATATTTATGTTGAATTTTTTATCAGTGGAAATAGACACCTGACCTATGTTTGGTTTGACTTTACTTATTTAATAAAAAGATTAAATTTAATTTTTTTTTAAAAGTATATTAATTTAAATAGACCAAACTTATAAAAAAAACCTATTAGATCTGATAAATAGATTAAACTATTATTATTTATTAATTGTTATTTTTATTACTATTTTCTAATATTAATCTTTGTTATTTTAAATTTATTAATTATGATTTTATTTTGTTTCTTCGGTTTTTTATAAGGTTATTGCAAATTTATTAATTATAATTTTATTATTTTTCTTTATATTTATTATTTTATTAGTTTTTTTTATATATAAAGGTATAGTTTAGTGTATAAGAACTTAAAAGCATTAGAGAGAAGATAAAAAAATACTTCTTTTTTAAAAAATTAATAAGATAAATAAATAAAAGAGATAAAATAAAAAATAGGAAAGAAAATGGACAAAATGTTTTAAATAATAAAAGAAAATGAATAAAGAAAAAAATATATTAAATTAAGCATCACGTAAATATTATGAAGTTTTTTGACTTTTTCCCATATTGACTTTTTCTGGGGTACAAGTTTTACCAATTCTTCTATTACTTTTGTCAAATGTCAGTAAAAGTACATTTTAGAAAATTGTGTATAGCAAAATTTACAACTTGCGAAAATTATTCTTAAATTTGCATTTGTGACACTTCTTTTAATAAAGACTGTTACATATTTTTCATTTTTTTTTACTAAGTTACGTATTTTTCATATCTACCTTTCTTAAATTATATATAGATAGCCTTGCAAATGTTCTTTTGGTGCAAGTTAATGGCTAACGTATTCCTTTTCTGCAGATGTACTCCAAATGTATTATTACAAGCAATTCATTTGCATGATTTAAATTTATTATAATCGGCCTTGAATATCTATTATATATATTAAAATAGACTCTTATATTCTCATTAAACATTATGCCACTTTATTTAAATATTGTCAAATCAAAAAAATAATTTGATGTGACACATCTAACAAATACTTTTTCTTTTTCTTATTATTATATTTGCAATTTATTTTTAGCACACATTTTATTACATTTTTTTTATATAATATTTTGTAGAACTATTCATATATTTGTTGTGTAATATTTTGTAGAATATGCATATAATATGCTCTTCCATCATTATTGATAAATGCTCTTCCTCCATCATTATTGGTAATGATTTTCTCTTTCTATGGTTTTAAATCTCAATTAATATATTGGGTGTTTTAGATAAGACTATAATTAGTACTTTAAGTTATTTTATATTTCAAAATAGGAAGACAATGACATATATATTATTTACATGCTTTCAAACTTTGTTTCTTTTAGATAAATAAAAAGTGTGATAATTTTTACATTTTTTAATTTACATCTTTGAGCTTTAATTCTATTTAACTTGTTGTAATTTACATTTGAATTAAAGAAGTTTGAATTTTGGTTGTTTTCGCTCATTGAAATCCCTAACATCTCATTTCCCAGGTAAAAGCTTGAAAATTCCTAACTCTATTGTGAGGTGTGATATTGATTTTTTTTTCTTGGATACTAATATATTGAGGTGTGGGTACCATTTTTTTTTGCTTGGATACTGATTTTTTTTTTTTTTGATACTGATATTGATATTGATATTAATTCCTAATTCCTAACTCTGTTGTGAGGTGTGATACTGACATTGAGGTGTTTTTATTTATTAATACAAGTTTATATTGGTTGATAATTTAATATTGGTTGATACAAGTTTATATTTTTTGGGAATCGGTTGGAATTGTTGTAATGTGTTTTTATTTGTTGCAATAGGAATATTATTAGTGTGATTTAAATGCTTTTTACTATTGCTAATTGTGTATATTGTTGTTCTTCCATTCTTTGATTGAATAGTATTTGGCTAGGTTTAACATTAAGAAGAACAAAAATGATTGAAATTAAATTATTACATGTAATGCAGGTGACTAGTTAACCATGAAGAAATAAAGGGTAGGTTTAATTTCTACTGTAGAAACCATGAAGGAATAAAGGGTAGGTTTATATAGCATTTTTTCCACCACAATGATCACATAGATATGCAAGAAACAGAAGCATGTGTAAAAGTGAAATACCTTGCATGACATAAACATTTTCATATTTTGAGTGTATGACCTTGTGGAATTTCAGTTAAAAGCATAAGATAATGTTAGTGGAGGACATTATGGTTTTCTTGTGGGAGTAGTTTTTGAATAGGTCTGAAGGTGGTTTTGTTTGTTTAATGCAATTGTACATAGGTTAGAATATCTTTTATACAATTGTACTTGGTGGATATTTTAACATTCATTCAAATTAAAATTGCATTTAAATAAGAAACTACACAATTAATTTTACCAATTTGGTTTGTTTGTATTTTACTAATTTTTTAAATATATTGTTTTATAAAAACCACTTTAATATAATATTTTAAATCAATTTTACCAATATTTTAAAGATATAATATTTGTTAATTTGTAATGTTATATTTATTTTTATATATCATTAAATAGAGTTGATGAGTTAATTAAAATTTAGTTATATTTAATTTAGTCAACGAAATATATACTTGAAACATGATAGAGTTGTGTAAAGAAAACAAAGTTCTTATGTAGTATTGTACTGTACATAGGGCTCTGCAAAATATCTGGTTATTAGGTCTAAATCCAAAATTGGATCCAAATCCATTTTAAATATTCGGTTAAAATTATATGGTTATAATTCGGTTTATTTATAAATCGGTTGGATAGCTACTTATGTTTTATATTTGGATTTGATTTTTATCCACTATCAATATTTTGTTAATTTTGAGATTTTTGAAAAAAATTTGAAATTTTTTGTTTTCGAAAAATTATGAGAAAAAATTAAAAAAAAAGTTTTTTTTATCAAAAAAATTTTAAATCGAATTTTTTCTCGAAAAATTTGGTGAGAATTTTTTTAAAAAAATTTATCGAAAAAATTGATTTTTTTTAAATAACCGATTTTTAAACTATGAATAAATTATTTTTAAAAAAATAATCAAATTTTAACCGATTTTGAACAACAAAATCGATTTTAAAATTAAAATTTTTAAAACCGGTTATTTAACCATAACCAAATTTATAATTAATTTTATAACTAATTTTAAACCAAATAATGGATTTGGTTATAAATCTAAATCTATATATTGGTTTTAAAATGGATACGATTTGGTTTTTTAAAAAAACCAACCATGAACAACCCTAACTGTACATCATTTGAAAAATTATTTTTTCATAAGTTACAGAGCATTGCTACCAATAACTCTAAATTCCATACCAATTTGAATAAGATGAAAATATGCCTACATATTGATTTAGTTAGAGTCATTAGCTATAATACACGGATTAAGAGAGGTAATTGAAAGAGTTCCACATCACGTTCATGTGTTATTCTTTTCATCTTCTCCTTTATTATGAATCTTTTATGCACATCAATGGAATGAGAGCTGAATTTGGATTCTTCAGTACTTCATCTAAGTAAAATCTTGTAATAGGATATTTATATAAATTTTAATAAAACAACAATTTGATTTTTTAAACTAATCTAAATTATCTGCAACTAATTTTAGAGCAAATATCGACATAACTAATTATAGTTAGTTTGACAATTAGTTTATGTTTGGAGAACATTATTTTCACTTTGAACTTTGAGTAATAACTTGTTTGAGGTTTGTATAGGTATCCTATTTGATATGTAAAATTACATTCTGTTAACTGTTTCATCGCTCCATCAAAAATAAGTATGTCCTTCAAAATATGGATGGCTACCACCCAAATCATAGTTGGGTATATGATAGACTTTATGTTCAATGAGGGGGGTTGAAACTAGCCTTCGCAAAAGGTTTTGAAAAGTTTATAACGAAGACGATAAGTCGAAATAAATTTGTAAAAGATGATGGCATCAGATGTCCTTGTTAAAATTGCACGTGTAGCGGTATATTGTCTGCAAGTGAGGTCAAACTTCACTTGTATAGGTTTGGGTTCCAACCAAATTATTGGTATTGGACTGAGCATGGTGAAGAAGCCCCACAAATTGACCTATAAAATGTTCTGAGTAGTAGTAGATATATTGATAACGATGATCCATTTACGTTAATGCAACATATGGTCCATGATGCATTTGGTCCTACGTATGACTTCCAAAGTATGGGTGATGAAGGAAACAGTGAAGAGTTTAATGCAGAGTCCCAAATGATGATGCTCAAGACTTTTATGATTTGTTAACTACTGCAAACAAACCCTTATACGAGGGGGCTTCTGATTCAAAAATTTCAACATGCATGAAAAGATTAGTCACAATGCTAGGATTGAAGTATGAGAAAATTGATTGTTGTGTTAAAGGGTGCATGTTGTACTACAAAGACAATAGTGTAGATATAGAGTGTAGGTTTTTCCATGAACCCCGATATGTTCCTCGTAAGCCTGATATAAGTAACCACAAAGACATTCCAGTTAAGGGGATGGTCAATATGCCAATCACTCCTAGGTTAAAAAGATTGTATGCATCAACAGAAACTGTTGCCCAAATGAGATGGCATCAACATAATAGATCGAGTTCAAATATTTTACGTCATCCGACAGATGGGGTAGCTTGGAAACATTTTAAAGCAAAGTATCCAAACTTCGCAAATGAACCAAGAAATGTAAGGCTTGGTTTATGTTTTGATGGCTTCACGCCATACATTCAGGCATCTTCATCCCCATATTCTTGTTGGCCTGTTGTTGTGACCCCGTATAATCTCCCACCCGACATGTTCATGACTAAACCATTCATGTTTTTGACTTGTCTCATACCTGAACCATATAACCCAAAAGAAAACATTGATGTACATTTACAACCGTTAATAGAAGAGCTTAAACAGTTGTGGAATGAAGGGGCTTTGACTTATGATATTTCCATTAAACAAAACTTTGTAATGAAGGCAACCTTAATGTGGACAATTAATGATTTTGCTGCTTATGGGATGTTATCTGGATGGACTACCCAAGGTAAGTTGGCATGTTGGTGTGTATGGATGGAAATAAGGCTTTTACCTTAAAATACGGTGGCAAAAATTCATGGTTCGATTGTCACTGTCGTTTCTTACTTCATAATCATGCATTTAGAAGAATTAAAAAAGGGTTCACTAAAAATAGCGTTGTGAAGGGTGAACCTCCTCCAATATTGACTGGTGAAGAAGTTTGAGGTTTGGTTCACAATATTCCACAAGTGATATATAATGCACATTCTAAATTGTTTCGATATGGAGTTAACCATAATTGGACTAAACGAATCAATTATAGTGATGATGCCCACACCGAGTTTTTTTCCCAAAAGACAACATTTCCCCGATTGCTGATCATTCACCTTCACAACCATTAACATCTGTTGCCTCATGACATACTTCAATTTAAGCTAATCCACCACCTTTAACACTTGCTGCAATTGGTAATAAGACTCAAGGGTCACGATACTCCAATTCTACTCATGGGGTTGTGCCTGATGGGAGAACAACGAAATGGCCGAATGGTCGACGGGTATGTAACAAATTCTGATTAACTTTTCATTACTATATGAGAATTAGGGTTCGTTTCAATTTATTTTAAATAATTTGATGGATTTTTTTAAAAATTGTTTATAGGTGGATACCGTGTTGGGTGGCCTCAAGAGCGCTCACCTCATTCATTACATGACAATATGTTGATCCTTATCCTAGCTGGAGAGCAATCGCAAAATTAACTTTGGAACTCTAGTTCAACAAATTTGGTGTAAGATTAAGTTATATATCTTGTTAATGAGTTAAACTATTGTGTGAATACTAATTAATATATTATAACTTATTTGTAATGTAATATTGCAGGAAAAAATTGCTTGGTTGCCTTAGCACAATTTTCAGATTAAGAATATCTTCAATACAAAATGATCAATGCGTCTTTCTGATATGTTGATGCAAGCGAGAAAGAAGCGCAAATGTCCAACTTGGATGGGAGAAACTGTTTGGAATGATCTTGAGAAGATATGGATGGATTCTCATATAAGGAGATATCAAATCAAGCTAAGAAAAATCGTGCTTCTTCTAAAGGAGGTCTTTTACAGCGCTCTTTAAAAAAGCGGTGTAATAGGCTTTTAAAAAATAAATAAAGAAGTCTTTTACAGCGCTATTTAAAAAAGCGCTGTAATAGACTTTTAAAAAATAAAATAAGGAGGTCTTTTACGGCGCTATTTAAACAAGTGCTGTAATAGGCTTTTAAGGAGGTCTTTTACAGCGCTCTTTAAAAAAGCGCTGTAATAGGCTTTTAAAAAATAAAATAAGGAGGTCTTTTACATCGCTCTTTAAAAAAACGTTGTAATAGGCTTTTAAAAGTAAAATAAGGAGGTCTTTTACAGCGCTCTTTTACAACGCTCTTTAAAAAAGCGTTGTAATAGGCGTTTTGAAAAAATAAAATAAGGAGGTCTTTTACAACGCTCTTTAAAAATGCGTTGTAATAGGTTTTTAAAGAGGTCTTTTACAACGCTCTTTAAAAAAGCACTGTAATAGGCTTTTAAGGAGGTCTTTTACAGCAGTGCTCTTTAAAAAAGTGTTGTAATAAGATTTTATATATAACAGTAAATTGTTTCAGTTTCCTCTTTATTACATAAACTTCACTACGCTTTAGTGTCCTTCTCCTCTTCGTTATCCTTCTCATTGCAAACCCTATTGTCCCTACGAACCATATTGTTAACCATCTCCATTGCAAATCATCTTCATATTTGTTACTATCCCTATGAACATTATAACGTAATCTTCTCATTCCGAACCCTACTTTGTCCTACGAACCGTTCGTATATCTGCGCATTCTCGCTGTTCCTTCTTAAACAAAACGGTAACCGTATGAACCCTACGTATTTCTTCGCACTCTTCAGGTATTGTATTCATTTATACATTTATTTTATATATATATATATATATATATATATATATAATGTGTTTGTTAGTGCTAATAATCACAATTATTTGGTAGTGCTTTACAATTTTTCCGAGCTCAAATGGGTGCTACAGTGTCAAATCAAAAATAAAATAAATCACATGGATTCTAATAAAGGTTTGAAATACATGCCTTTAAAATTTCATTAACAATTAATGCACAAATATTTATTGACTTATATGTTTTATTTTATAGTGCTTTCGTCAAACTAACAACATAGACTGTGGATACTGTATATTGCGATTTATGAAGGAGATTCTTGATATAATCCCAGAAAGAGATCTAATTGAAATAAAGAAATGCACCTATTACAACGTTTTTTTTAAAAAGCGCCGTAAAACTAATACAACAAGCAGTGCATTTTTAGAAGAAATTTACAGCGCTTTTATTTTATTTTATTTTAAAGAGCGCTGTTGTATCTTTTTACAGCGCTGGATACTACAATGCTTAATTTTTTGAAAAAGCGTTGTAAATGGCTTAAAAAAAGCGCTGTAAAATACCATTTTTCGCGTAGTGATTGTGATAATACTTGATCAAATCTTCTTGTAAATAATTCATATTTTCTTGTGATAAATCTTGATCAAATTTTCTCATAAATAATTCATATCTTCTTGTAGATATATCTTGATCAGATCTTCTTATAAATAATTCATATATTCGTGTATATAAATCTTGATCAATTCTTGTAAATAATTCATATTTTCTTCAAATCATGATCATATCTTCTTTTCAAACTGGTTAATTTTTTTTTTCAATTATAGATTTGAATCAAATCTTGTTATTGATTGTCTTCAAAACAAGAGTCTTTTTTCATACTGTGTAAAGTTAAATATATTATTCTCATAAAATACTTTTGTCAAAATCAAAACTAAGTATAAAACCAACTTGGTTCCAACAATCTCTCTCTTTTTGATGATGACAAAACTATATTTTTTATAACAATTTTGGTTTTAAATAGTTTGACTCCCCCTATGTCTAATTATTTTTCTAAGATTTTTTTTCTCTCCACATTATCAAACATCTTTCTTCCACTTTTGTCATCTAACAAAAAGAATTGAAGGACAAACTTACGTCCTTTTTTTTTTTTTTTTTTTTTTTAATTTGCCGTTTTGTTTTTAATATAATGAAAATAATATAAACATAAAATTTATCCTAAGTATGAAACTAAACTACACTAAGGTTGACACAACATTAGTTAGGTAAAAGAATGAGGTTTAGGTTTTTATTGATGAAGTCAAACTTATCTTCAGCTAGTCGTTTGGTGAATATGTCAGCCTAGTGATGTTTGATGTCTACAAATTGGATATTAAACACATCTTGTTGAACAAAGTCCTTAATGAAATGGTATTGGTTTCTATGTGTTTAGCTCTAGAATGAAGAATAAGGTTTTTGGTTAGGCAAATGGCAGAAGTGTTGTCACAATAAATGGGAATGTTGGTTTCTAAGATTTTGATGTTTCATCCAAAGTAGTTGAGAGCAACAACCAGCTGTTGAAATGTACTTAACTTCTATTGTTGACATGACAATTGTGCTTTGCCTCTTACTTGACCAAGAGATTCAATTTTCACCTAGAAATGTGTCGTTTCCACTTGTGATTTTTCTCTCAAGTTTATCTCCAACATAATCAAATTCACAATACCCACTTAGTTTATACTCATAAGATTTCTTTTGAACGAAGTATTGTCGGTAGTTCCTTTTAGGTATGTAATGATTTTGTTAACAACAATTAGATGTGCTTCCCTAGGGTCACATTGAAATCTTTCACATTCAGATACACTAAACATGACGTCAGGTCTGGAAGCAGTAAAGTAAAGTAGGGATCCTATCATTCCTCTATAGGTTTTCTGGTCAACGTTTTAGTCTGATTCATCTTTTTCTGGTGAACAAGTAGGTTGCATTGGTGTAGCCATAGGGTTGCAATCACGCATCTTAAACTTCACGATAAGCTCTTTTGTATATTTAGTTTGATGAATGTATATACTTTTTTGACTTTGTTGAATTTGTATCCCTCTAAAGAACTTAAGTTCTCCCATCAAACTCATATTAAATTCAAGCAACATCAATCTTAAAAGTTATTGTTTTCAAAAACTTTATGAGATTCCATTCTCATCAAAAAAACTTTCAAAGCATTTTTTTTTTCAAATTCTCCTCCATGATTACTTCTAATTGTTACAATCTTAACCAAGTTGAAAAGAAGATATGGTCAAATGTTTTTGAAGAAAATCTAAAATAAGATTTGAATCAGATTTATGATTGATAAAAATATTTGACCAAGTCGAATAGAAGATACAATCAAGATTTGATCAAGATTTATTGCAACAAGATATGAATTATATACATGAAGATTTGATCAAGATTTATCCACAACAAAATAAGTAGTGTCAATTTGAAGAATTTACAAACTCAATCTGAACAAAATCAATTTGAAGAATTTACAAACTCAATCTAAACAAAATACGGACATAATTTATCTGAAGAACTTACAAACTCAATATGAACAAAATTCGAATGAAATAAATCTAGAAGAATTGCTTAGATTGGATTCGCAAATAAGGAATTTGATAAAGAACATGTTATAAAAAAACATCTTGTTCATAATTATTTTTGAATAAGATCATTGTTGACCAAGTTAGGCAAGAAAATATAACTCAGAATTAAACAAAAACTAAATTGAAGCCCGAATTGTATCTATAAATAATAAAGTCTAAAGAAGAATATCATTGAAAAATAATAAGAGTAGAAGAACTCAAGCTCAAAATTCTAGATTCATCTTAGAGTTCAAAGAGAGAAAAACTTGTTTGATTGAGAAATATTTTATAAGTGTTTTTCTTATAGTGTTATTGTCATTGTTATAATCAACTTGTTAGAAGCAACTACTCAAGTTCCAAACCTTTGTATTTAAACCCGGTTGAGGTGTTAGTTTGCATTCAAAAATTTGGGGTTGTTAGATTACGTGGAGAATACTTGGCTATTAGTGTTAATGTGTGTTTGTTCCTCAAAAGTCTAGGGTTGTCAGACTGTTTGAGAAGATTGGATTGGGGGTTCAGGTGATTTGTTCTTCAAGTTGTTGAATTAGTAGATTAAATCCTTATGAGTGAAGGTGCTAGAATAGCCAAATTTGTGGTGAACTAGAATAAATTACATGTGTCACTTTATTCCTGCATTCCATAGTTTTGTTATTGCTTCTACTTCAAGTAACTCATCAAGTCTGAACCAGTTTAATCAAATAATGAAAAAGTTATCAACTTACTCAAACACAATTGAAATCCCCCTTCTCGTGTTTTCACATTCAATTATCACTTATCTGGAAAATACTTAATAAATTATGCTTAATACCTTTGACAAACAAGACATCTTTAATAAAAGGGGAAGTACCATTACCAATTGTTTCGTTTCTTCAAATCCTAGACTTGTTTTACCATTTTTACTAATTCTATAAATCATAGAAGCATACTTGCTTCTTTCCATACCATTAGCAAAAAAATCTTGAAATACTTCTTCATGTTTATCAGAGTTACATATGACATTTTCAATTGATGTTGAACTATGATTACTCTTTAGAGTTAGAGTTTTAGCTTTAAGTTCAACAATATTAGTTTTAGAGTTGCATTATCTGTTTTAATTTCAACACTTTGATTCTATAAAACATTAATTTCTTTAGTCAGGTTTGCATTTTGTTTCCTAAGTATTTCAATTTTAAAGTCAATTTGTGATTGTTATTCAAGAAGTTATTTATAACAATTATTAAATCAAATTGTGTTAAGTTAGAAAATACCTTAATTTCTTCATTTGCTTATTCATTATTAGAGTCAAAATCTATTTTGGATCCAGAGGCAGAGTTGTTATGAGCCGTTATAGGCAAAAGGATTTTGCTCTTCATCATTAGAGGATTCATCAAAATTATCTCATGTAGCCATCAAACTCTTCTTCTTGGGTCTAGAATAATTTTTTTGATGTTTGCATTTCTCCAGATTTGGACATTTTGACTTGATATGTTCAGGTTAATTGCATCTATAGCAAATGATTATTTTCTTGTAAGATTTATCATTCTTTCCTCCACTAGACTACCTGGAATATCTTTGGGGAAATTTCTTTTTATTTTTTTTTCTTGTGCCACGTCTTCTGAATTTTTCTCGACATGAAAGTCAGTTACTCTTCCTACGAGTCTCCATTCTTATCCTCCCCATTTGGTTGGCAGACTTTTTAGTATCTTCTTCACATGATCGGCATTAGTATAACTCTTCTCAAGTATCTCTAATCCTGAGACCAAAGTCATGAATCTGGAAAACATTGTTTCAATGTCTTCCTTATTGAATATATAACTATACATTTTCAGTGTCTTGCTTAAATTTTCAGCACATATTCTCACATTTCAACCATACTCAATCCAAGATGCATATATCTAACACTGGAAGGATACTTAATATTAAAAAATTAATAGAAGAAAAACAATATAATGACCAACAGTTTAGAGAAAAATAGGAACTAAGTTGAAGGTAAGACAACAACAATTTTAAAAAAAAAACAAGAATAATAGAAATAGCAAATAAAGTAAGAAATTAGCAATGTTTTTCGAAAACAAGAAGTAAAAACAGAAATGTAGCAACATATTTTTCTTAAAAAAACGACAGTTACAAAAATATAAGGAAACGACAACAAATTAAGAGACAATCACAACAATATTTTCTAAACAACAACAACTATGAAAAACAGCAACATTTCGATTTTAAAATACAGCAATCAGCATTAAAAAAACTGCAATTAATATATCTTTGACTTTCTATTATTCCAATATGTATAGAAAGAGTGGTGGATATGGTATGATATAAAGTTTTCATGATATACAAAGTTACAAGAGCCACCCTAAATTCATTTTGTACAATCCCTCTTTTTCTAAAAAGTAACAGCAACATAAAATATTAACATGGTAACATTAACACCACTAAAATTTAAGCAAGACAATTACACATATCATTATATGAAATTTTCAAGTAAAATAATAACAACTATCATTATTCAACAACAATATCAACCATCACATTCGAAAAGCAAGACTTAGTGTCGAACATGCAAGCGGGAACGATCCTTACCTTAGGCGCTTTCCTTCCTAGCAGCATGGTCTAAGCCCTGTGAATTGAAGAATAAGACAAAAGGTCCATTGGTCCCTGCTTGATCATGTCATGACAGAATTTTCTCCATCTCCACTAGAATTCTATGCTCTTCCTCGCCGAACTGCCTCATCATCATTCAACAGATGTTCACCCCACCAATCAGGATATCCAATAAATAGGAAACAACTTACTTCATCATGACCAGATTTGTTGCAGTTAGTACAAATTCATTTGTTCTTGATCTCGCAACTTTTCATCCTTGCACCTATTGGAACATGCAAGGCTATGTATGACCTTAGTCCTTTCTTCTTTACCTCGTATGTAATACCTCATCATTTCTTCTTGTACTATAGTAGAATACATCTTATTTAAAGATGGTAGAGGATATGTGGCAAACAAGTTGGAATGAATAGTTCCATAAAGTGCATCATCTAATCGCGTCAAGAATTGATGACATCGTTCTTCGTCTTTGATTTTTACAAGTTTCACTAAAATACCACATTTGCACTTTCAAAAGTCATCCACCAAGGCCTTCATCTATCCTTAATAATCCACCTTGTTTGGTCTATGGTTCCATCAATGAAGCCCCATTTTCTTCTTACTCTCAAAATATGTCTTCTTATTCCAGGAATATCATTGGAATTAGAGATCTTAAGGCCATGGTTTTTTCTTTTGAGATTTACCGTTTCGTACCATCTTTTGAGGTCTACTGCTATTATTTATGTGTTGTATGAATTTTAATAATAAAGGGAAGGCTCTTGATACCATGCAAAGAATGGTTGATCAGCGTTGTGTTGTAATCCCTAAATTGCATGTAGGTTACATGAAGAAGAATTTAATGTCACAATTTCAATTGTGATCATTTCAAAAATTAATTTGTACTTAGAAAATTTCTTCCCAAGTTTTAGAACTTGGAGTATATTAGTAATAAAAGATGTAAAATTATTTAGTGTACGAGTAATGTGATAATAAATAAAGAGTTAAGATTAAGTAAATCTAATAATTGACGTGATAATAAATGAAGAGTTAAGATTAAGTAAATCTAATAATTGATATTGGTTGATCCATCATTGGTCTACGTCCAGTCCTCACCCTTGATGTAATTTTCCACTTAAAATTCTTGAAACAACTTCTCAACTCTTGCACTTATGCAACTCTGTCAACCTAGCCTTTCTCTCATATAGTTTCTTTGTCTTAGTAGGTTTACAATTCTTCTTTTTGGTCACACTAGACATAACAACAATCACTGTTGCAACTAAGCCTCTTTTACAAATCAAAAGATATCTTCATAAAATTTAAGCATAGAATATTGATTTTGCATCAAAATCGCACTAGTGCAATTAAACATTGTTACATCGATTCGTATGTACATGTTAGATCGGTTACTTGTCCGAGCTAACATCAAGCGTTGTAATAAATAGTTAATTATAAAATCAGCTAAAATGACAGATGATAGATGTTACAAGTCAAAATTCAAAATTGAAATATTTAAATCGGTTAAATTTGAATCAATCTAACAAGTCAATTCAAAATTGATTTATTATATCGGTTAAATTTGAACTAATCGAACAAGTCAAATTCAAAATTAATTTTTTAGATTGGTTAAATTTGAACCAATCTAACAAGTCATATTCAAAATTTAACTAAATTTCATATTTCATTAATTATAGCAATTAATAAATCAATTAAATATCAATTGTATTGTAGCATTGTCACATCAAATAAGTAGAATAAGAAGATTAATGTAATTATAGATAAAATCGGATTGAACATGCCCCAAGGAGTCACATGATGGCATCAACTATGTTGACAATACATTATACTTAAAACATGAAAACACAAATAAATCACAAGTTTGAGTATATAAAACGATAGTAATAATATTAATAATCATGATTAACACAAAAAGAAGGGGGGAAACTGACATTGATAAGTTCCATTTGTTGATTGTACAAGCGCTTGATACCCCAAATCAAACTATTACAATTTTTTTGGCCAAATCATAAATTTTTAACCCACAATACCATTTTGTAATAGCAAGATACCTCGTGTGCAACATAAATTTGAATGTTGAAACCAATCTCTTCGCCAAGTACATTAGTACCAAAGCCTTTAGGTTTTCCAAAATAGATACTAGAATAACAAACAAAGCAGCAACAAGACTAAGTTAGATGAATTAGCTTGCAATATTGACAAATCAAATGAAATGAACGAAGAGTTAATATTCAAAATTTTAAATACTAGAATCATATGAGATATTGTGATTTCTTTAAATAGTTCAATGTACTAAAACCAGAATGAGATCAACTCCCTTGGCAACCTCTCTCTTCAAAGTTGAAGCATCCACTAACTATAGAAGAACATACAAATCAAAAGCACACTAGATATGTATAGAAATCTAATAAAACTTTGGTAAGGAAATAAAAATATCTCTCTGGCCACTCTATTACCATATCCTTAAGGCCAATTTGGATAAACTTAAAAGTTTGTAGCATAAGCTATTTTTATATAAATGATAAAATAAAGTCAAACTATTTTCTTATAATCCATCTAAGAATCGTCTTCAAATACCACATTATCGAATGATTAAAAGGGAATATTTTTAAATAACCTCATTCATTGATTAAACAACATATTACAAAAGATAAAAATGAATATAGGATGAATAACTCCAAAATCTCTTAACAAAATATAACAAAAATAAAAATAACTTATAACTATATAATGAATGACAAAAGAAAAGGTTATCAGTTCACTACTTATAACTATCTAATGAATGTCATATTGTTTGCAGCAAGGTATAAAACATTAATCCTAAGGGAAGAGCAAAAACTAGTGAAGAATTTAACGATGTTAAAGTGAACAATAAAAAGTATAAACTTGAGCATATATACCTTGATTTTCTTAAGCAAATCATAGCCTATCATGTCAGGCATACAATATTATTACAAGGTTCACATTCACTTCCTACAAACACACAAAAATCCAGAAAAATATAATTAAAATCAACAAAAAAGAGGAATAATAAATAGCAATAAGGGAGAAAAGAATTTCACACATACCCGATGATAGTCGGAAGAAACAACATATTATGTATTTGGACTGTGTTGTTCATTCCCAAGCAAGCCTATAAACTCCAAAGCTTTGATAGTTTTTGTAACTATGCAAGACTTGTTTGATAGTTTTTGCTATACATGTCATTACGTTGGCGATAACATCATAGAAATTTTTTCAAATTCCCTTAAATTGTGTGGATGTTGATTGTACAAGCGTTTGACTGCAATTGGTCGGAAACTTTTCAACACACACTTGGTCTGTAGATAGCGACAATTATCATAGCTAGTAACATGATGATACCAAGAGCAAGACATACAACTGCAAATCTAGAAAAAAATCTTTAAAAAAAATAATACAATATGATTAGTTATATTTAAAAACTCAGTCAATAATAATCATTTCAAAATGGGTTAATTCTCACAAACGTCTTGATTTTGGAATATAAGGACGATATATAGATCCTTCCCAATTTCCACATAACATAGACTTTGTCGGAGGAATTAGTAGACTTTATAGGACAATCAATTGAAGGATCTGATGCATCAGTAGCACCTCCACAACTAGAGGCTCTATTTTTGAGTACTGATGTAACGCCGGGGAAGTTTGAATCAACGAGTAGTTTGGTTGAAAGGGGTAATGAATCATTCGCTACAAAAGCAAGTGTTGGTGACCTATTTTCTGGAATCAATGAGTCATTTAATGTTTTTATTAGTATGGGAGAAACTACTTTGCGAAGCTCACTGGATACAACCACTTCTTTTATAAATTTCGTTGTTATAAATGCAACTACATATGTAGATAATGCTTTTAGTAAGGTATTTTCTGCTATTGATCAAACAGATGAATTGGAGAATAAGAAAATTACTAGATTTTCAAGTGAGGTAAGTGGAGTCACAAATAAGGCACCTGATTTGGGTAGTGATGTGTTGCGCCGCCCAATTGTTGCAGTAGAGAGTTCTTTATCAACTAGGGCTTCCTATGTTGCTTACCTTTATGGACCAGCCAATGAGTTCCTTCCTGTAGAGATTAAGGATTCATTGAATGTCTATGAAGATAAAGCAACACATATCTTAAGGCTTGTTGGTTATGCAGCTCAACAGGTAATGTATTAATTGAGATTCAACAGGATTCTTTACTCTCAAAATGGTTACCCCGCAAGGAATAAACACAAAACATCAAGCACAAAACTTTTCATAGTTAGACATAAAGAGCCGCAAGGTTCTGCAGCTGTGCAATCTCTGGTGGAATGCTCCCCGAAAGGTTGTTGAAGGACATATCACTAGAGAAAACATAAATCATTATGAACCAATTAAACCCTAAGAAAAAATAACTTAACAATGTTGGGTATTCAATTATAAGTGTTTAGTCCCACATTGACCAGGAATGGAGGCTGTATTGGATATATAAGGAGAATGACTCATACACCTAATGCCTTAAGGTTTTGGGTTGAGATGTGGTGTCTAAAGTCTCTTATGAATCCTTGTTTAACACATTTTGAATGTTGTGCTCTCCCGGACTTCCTAACAAGTGGTATGAGAGCCTGGTTTGGCTTGATGTGGGAGCAGAATAAAGAACTTTGATCAAGATCAAGTGGATCATGTCTAGTGGTGGGGACTCATAATTGAGGGGGAGATCGTTGGGTATTCAATTATGAGTGTTTAGTTCCACATTGACTAGGAATGGAGGTTGTATTGGATATATAAGGAGAATGACCCATACACCTAATGCCTTAAGGTTTTGGGTTGAGATGTGGTGTCTAAAATCTCTTATGAATCCTTGTTTAGCCCATTCCGAATGTTGTGCTACTCCGGACTCCCCAACAAACAAGACGTTGAAAATTCAATCGTTCAAATGAGAAAATGTAACACCCAATTTTTAACAGCGCGAGAGTATTCAAAAAAGCTAAAATAGTTTTTGAGACGATAATCCAAAGTATACAAAAAGAAAAATATATCGGGGCTATGGGAGTTATCAAACGTCGCTCATACTCCAAGGCACAGTAACCTAATTCACAATTCTCTTTGGTACGTGGTACGGGTTTGGGTATGCGATACATAATCTTCAAAGTAGTCGGTACGTATGGGTATATATAGTTGGTATGTTATTTTAGTTCGTGGTACGTTTTAATATACAAATTGGTACGTTAAAATAAAATAAAAAAATTAATGATCTTAACACAAGAGAGGGAGTACTAGTTTACGTAAAAAAATGGAAGAATTTGTAATACTAGTCCCACATTGGTTGTTTCTAAAATATTAAAAGTTGAGTTATCTATATGAGTACAACAATTCTAAATAGTCCAACATCGGTTGTTTCTAAAATACTAGAAGTTAAGTTATCTATATAAGTACAACAATTTTTGGTACAAGAGTAATTGTGTTTGTGCTTATACCATATTAGTACAAAAGTACGTGGCAATATATTAATGCAGTTAAAGTCATATATTAATTCAGTTAAAGTCATATATTAATGCAGTTAAAGTTTATATAAAGCAAAAGTACCGCGAACCGGTACTCACGAACCAATTCGCGGTTCGTAGGATATACCAGAGAATTATGTAACTATGCTCCTAGGGTATTCTCAGCATACACCTGCACAAAAGTACTGCTCCAAGAATGCTATCCCCTCATGGTCACGTCAAAAAAAAAAAAAAAAAAAATGGAACATGGAACTACCAAAACAAAAGTCAGCCAACAATATATGTTATAGATACTATCATTACCTCTCTTTGAAGTAACCTCATCCTCATCAACATCCATAGACTGATAGGTCTCCTCAGAAGTCAGATCCACCCATGAGATAGATGGCTTCGGCGGTGATGGGATCTTAAAACAGTCCGTTACTTCAGCGATAGTCGGTAAGGAATCATTCATCGAAAGCGAATGCTCTAGCTTGACCCACCTAGACGATCCTGCAATATCTCTTCCTACCGGTAGCGACCCCTTATCCTTTCTGCTAGTGCCTGGTCCAACCACCAATTCTCTAGCTCCTTCAGTGACCTCCGCCTCAAACTCTAACTAAGGAATCATCTGCATCTTCCCATGCTCCACTCATCCCGAGCACCAATCCTAAAGATACTAGATAATCGATTCTCTCGCGAGTGAGCTCCACGAGGTATACTACTCTAGCTCTCCTACTTGTCCTCACTACCCACCCCGTAAGTAGCCCTGCTTGAGATAAGGTCGTATACCCAAGAAGTCAGCGAGTCTCGGTCAGGGAAGTCTAACGAAGTTTCCGTCGTCAAGGTAACAGTTAGTGGAACGAACTCGGGTATCATCTGAGGGCAAAGCCCAATTTCCACAATAATATAAATGATCACCAACCAAAATTAACAAATAACATTTAACACTTACGTCATAAAGACAAGCAATAACAGAGTTTGTGTATACAATTATCATATTACAAAAAGCATGACTCACGTGCCAATCACCCTAATGCAATGTTTTTATGCAAATGCACGTGATTCTGGAATTTCCAAAACAAAACCCTCCTTGAGGGGCGTAAATCATAAATGTATTGCCTATCATAGACCAATACTAATTACCGAGGTGCCACCCATCACAGATCATCACGTTTTACTATAATGTAGCCTATCACAGACCTACACGACAGTTAAATCCTCGTGAGGATAAGATAGACCAAATCAACTTATGGAACTATCCTGTGGCCCATCACGATCACCACTTAACTTTGTGGCCCATCACAGTCACCACTAACTATGAAATGCATGAGCATACTCTGACTCTTTTCACAACTATCATTATGTAATTGCAGCTGTTAAAAGACACCCCTTTTAATACTCATTTAACACTAATAGTTTTTCATACTTATCACAAAGCATACTCAAGATAGATTTTTCTCAATAAAATTATAACATATAACAACACGTATTTTCACTCCAAAATATATAATCACGTCAATATTAATCATCAATTCATAACATATAACAACACGTATTTTCACTCCATAATATATATACATGTCAATATTAATCATCAATTCATAACATGTAACAATACGTTTTTTCACTCCAAAAATATATATGTTCACGTCAAAATTAATTATCACACATTTAAACGTTAATCATACATCAATAACACATATAGGGTCTCTATATGCAAACTAAAATTTTGGAAGGAGCCCTTACCTTAGTTATAGCTTTTTCAATGGTTATCACTACCACAATCAAACACAGCAAAAAATCTCATTCGTGCCGGCACCTTTAATCAAATAGTGTTTGACTTAGTCAAATTAATCCTTGAAACTTTAACTATCTTACAAATCATTTCTTACTCCTAACCCCCTTAGAGTATATTTTACTAAAATAGTTTACAATGAGTAAAGACTAATAGTATTATTAACCACAACACACTTCTAACATATAAAATATATTTTTAGAAACTAACATCCTTTAATTTTTCAGTGAATTCACTAACAATTTTTTGAAACGTTTTAAATTATTTTTCTCAAAATATTTCACACAACCACAAATTTGACATAACTCAGAGGGCTGTAACTCTTATACCAACGAATAAGAACCCCTTTTCTCCTTGTTTCACCCTTTTTCTTTCAATATGTCATTCCGTTTTTCTTTGTACTATGTTCTCATGTTCTATGGAATCAAATATGGCTTTATTAGCTTTCAAATGTTCTTCACAATGTATGCAGTCTTTTCTTCTTTCCAATAGGTTGTTGAAACTTTTGGGTATTTTAAGCTAACGCGTTTTGTGAAGTCACTCTCACGGCCCATACCTTGCCTTAGGAGGAAGGTTTTGATTTGATTATTCACATATCTAATGTGTATGGATTTCTTTGTGAGTCTTTCGATTTATGTTTTCAAAGGTTCCTCTTTCTTCTGTCGAATTGATCCAAACTTTCGACCGAGTTTGGTTTTTTAAAAGATGCAGTGAAGTGAATTGTAAATTTTCTTGCACAACTTCATCAATTCACGTATGGATCTTGGTTACAAGTTTTTGAAACGATCCATTTTTGAATATTTGGGATTGAGGGCAAATAAATTGCATTTCACCGGACCCCTGGCATTATAGAATTGGAGGAGGGTGTCAATCACTTGGACGTGGCCGTCCGAGTCCCCTGTTCTTTCATAGCTATCTAGAGGGATTGGGTAGTCATTGATTTTGTTTAAGAAAGCATTATGGTGACGCTCGTTATCATTGAAATTCGATGAATCAAAGGAACTTTCACACTTGTTTTCTTTTCGGCGGGTCGTGGAGTGACTTTTGTTCGGTGAATGTCTCCTTGTCCATCTCCGGGGGCAATCACCCTTCTAGCTCTTATTTGCAATGGCGAGATGGAGACCTTTACCTTGGTAGTTTCTAAATGTATGTTATTAATGATGAAGAATAGCGGGACGACTAGTGTTGGAAGGTGGACATTAGATTTCCATGAGGTGTCGCGCCTTCGAATGCCTTTGGGACGGTTGACACTACATTTTCTTCAGGTTTCTTGGATAGCTGAACTAATGCCAATAGTTAGATTATAATTGCTTTCCACCCTTGCAAGGTGTTGTTTTTGCTAGTCGAGAAGGCGGAAAGCGGTTAATCTTCTTGGGAGCGAGTAGAGGTCACAACATCCGTTGTGTGTTTTATAAAAAAATTATAAATATTAACGATAAATTATTAAAATAATAGTTGAAATTACTAAAATATCCTCAAACTTTTATGGTTTTGAGAAACTCACATCTTCTTATTAAATTTTCTCTTCTATTTAAATAACTTTTCTATATCAATACAATAAAAAACAAATGTAAATTTTTCTTGTCGGGAATCATCTTCTTATTTTTACCTTTGTAAAGAGATTATTCAATTGTTCTTAAATCACGACTTATAAATTATGCATTTGAAAATATAAAAAAAATAATAAGGTAAATATTTATTAGAATTTATACTGTTAAAATATAATAAAATTAATACAATAAGCTCTAAGACAAACTCTAACATCCTAGTTAGCAACCCAACTACTACCTATTAACAAACTTTTATATTTTAACCGTTGATATATGATATAGTGTGATACAATTTGTTAATTGTGAATTGTTTTAATTACTTCGTGTATCTTTTTAGGAATGACACAATGTTTAAACATAATAAAATTGATGCATTTTTCAAAAAGAAAGTTTTCGACAAAGATGAAAATCAAAAAATGGATATATTTTATTTGATTGAATTGTGTTAAGTTCTAAAAACTTGTGAAAATTGTAAAACTAGTAAGAATTGAGATTCTAACTTTTTTAACTTGTCGACTATGTATGAATTGCATGAGACTCTAAATAAAACTATATGAATTTTATAAATTTAAGGTACAAAGGAGTTTTGCAGTGTCGCCTTCTGCTTCATGTTGCAGATGGTTGGGAACTTGAAGCATTGTTATTAGATCGATGGATGGAGTGGTCGTGAGACTGCCAAGTTTAGTGTGTTGAGGATCTATTTCATGATCAATCATCAAGTTTATCCCCCTTGTAGTGGTCTTTTTCTGAGCCATGGGACAAACTCAATAACTCAGAAGGGTGATGGTGGGACGTGGATAAAAGGTCACCTGTCATACCCCAATATTTTCGTATATATTATATATGTGTCTTTTTTGTAATTGTCATGATTTATTATTTAATTAGTAAGTTATTATATGTGTAAAGAAATTAAAATAAATTTTATCACCCTGTATTTTACCTGAATAATTATAAAAATTATTTTTATTTAACTTTTTTTACATGACAAATATATGGCACGATTTATGGCATGACTGTTTCCTAAATGGACTATTGCATAACTTTTTATTTGATTAGTTTCGATAATCATGAAATTGATGTGTTAGATATGTTGCTAGTTTTTGTTATGTGTGACTGATAGCAATATTTTTTTGGCTTGCTTGATTTATTTTAATTGGTAAAAATTTAGGTTGAATTATTTAATTAAATTAGAATTTGTAGACGTTATATTGTTTGTTAGTTTTATTTTGGACCAAATAAGTATTCGGCTTAGGAAATAGTAGAGTTAGTAAGACCTGGCTCTCATGTATAAGTGTTCTTCCTTGAAAATATTTTTGGTTCATCCATCGTTAGTATAAAAAAAAGTGACTTGACTCATTCCTTTTATTCACCTTCATGACAAAATTTTATGACAGCTCATGATTTTACTTTAGTTCTTTACTAAAAGATAGTCTATACAGCTATTATAGTTATCATAACTATTAGAATAAAAATTTATAAGCAATTTTTTGTCTTATTATAACACCCCAAATTTTAAAGTAAATATTTCCTTATCAAAGTAGTGTTTTAGATTATTAATTTGGTGTTAAAATTGTTTTAAAATATATGTGGAGATATTTTGTGACTAATTTTCATTATATGGATGTTTTCTATGATCTGTTAATCTTATATATATTTGACTAAGTGATATAAATGATAAATATTATATTTTATTATTTTATATATTTTTCTATAATAGTATTTGAGTGTGCATATTTTAGGGTTGAATATTTTATTAAAGTTTTTAAAAAATAAAAAAAGGAATTTGTATTCTACAATAGTGTGGGCAAATATTAGTATTTTAATGTGAGTGTTTTAAAGAATAATATTTTAATTATGGATTAATAGAACAATTAATTAAATTCTTTAGGACACTTTAAAAATAAATAAAATAAAGTTTGGGATAGACCAATTTCAGCATCCCTCATTTTTGTTTGTTTCTAATATTGTTTTGTTTGTGTTATTTGCTTTCTACACTCCAATTTTGAGTTTTTCTTATTCACACTCTTCTACATACATCTAAAAAAAAAATTGCCAAAGACTTCTTGCTGGCTAAAAGAACGCAAATACAACTATACTCAAAGAAAACCCTCATTCTCGCAAATTCACTTCCACCAATTATTTGCCATTTGAATCGATCTCAACCTCTTTTCCAATGATTCATCTGAGGCTCGCTACGTACGGCAGTAGCCCTTTAAGGGATAAATTAATTAATGTGTAAATTTGGAAATTGTGAGAGTTAAATGTGGAATAGAAAAATTTATAAGTTTTTAAATGATTTAATTTCGTTAAATGTGTGCTTTTTGATATTGTTGTGACATTGAGTGTCGAATGATTTTAATGTATATGTTTGATAAGACGGATTTATGCGATGTGATAATAAAAGGTGAATTCATTTTGATAAGTTTATGTGATTATTATGATGTATAATTAATAATAATTATGTTTTAAATTTTGATAAGTCTATGTGATGATGTATGATTAATGATAGTGATGCTATAAAACTAAGATGAGTTTATATAGTGAGATATGAATAATGATAGTGATGTTGTTAATTTGTGATGAGAATATTGAAGTAACCCTATAATTGGTGAAATAATTTTGATTTCAATTTGTGTTTGAGATGATGGTCTTAATGGAGTATCATAGGCCAACAAGGGGAGAAAATAAATATTGAGAATTTGTGAAGTGCAGATTATTTTGTCTTCATATAGGTAGGGCTTGACAAGCCTAGTGATTTCGGGGAAGTTCAACTGAATGAGCCTTATCGTGGCAGTCTGCTAAGACAAGATTGTTAGACCTTAGAGTTATTCGGGTAGGGAATACCTACGTGACTTGGAGGTAACACTTGTTGTACATAGGTGCACCTAAAAGGGAAAGGGGGTAGGCGAGTTATGTGTTTTCAAATTTTCTAGTATTTAGAGACTTAGTGGATTATTTTTTGACTATGATTAAAGTATAATAAAATGTAAATGGCAGAAAAATAAAGAAGATAAAGAATTTATCAGTGTTCCCCTTACAACTAAAGGTATGTTCAATCCTCTTGCACACCACAAGATATTTTCAAATATTGTTATAATATGTACAAGTCTAACTCTAAGACTTCAGTTATAAACTCCTAACAATCTACCTAAGATAACAAATCACTATCTTACTTTATATTACTTAAAGAAATTATAACACTTTCTTCAAACAACACAATAACTTAGTTAATCTACAATAATGATTTTGACTGAAATCAAGAGGGTATAACATTTGATGCTTTCTTGTACAATGATATCAGTCTAATACAATTTGAAGTGCAACAGTGTACCTTTCTCAATGATATGACAATGTAAAATATGTCCTTGAAATATGAAATTATGAATTTGAATAAGTCACAAAAAATTTCAAAAAGTTGTTCAAAGTTGCTCTAATATTCTTTTTGCTAAACTTGACACGATGAGATATTTATAATCCTAATACATCACTTGAGATCAATGGCAATTGTTTCTAGAAGTTTGATGAACATATGCAATGATCAAGAATCAATAAGAACTAAAAAAATCACATTTTTTCATAGTTTTATTCAGCTACATCTTAATTGTAGTCGAATACAGTTTTGTAATGTTCAGATTTATTTCAAAATTTCAAGCTTGTATTTAAATACAAATCCTTGTAGTCGAATACATATGACTAAATTTTTCCACTGATTTGATTTTGTATTCGGTTACAATAAGCTATAGTCGAATAAAAAGGTGCAATTTAAGCTACTGACTTGGTATTTGTATTCGACTACAACATCCTGTAGTCGAATACAAATGTGAAGTTTTTGCTTTTGATTTGATGTTGTATTCAGCTACAACATCTTGTAGTCGAATGTAGATGTGAAGTTTTTGCTTCTGACTTCATTTGTATTCGACTACACTTATATGAAGTCGAATACAAACTTGACTTTGTTAAAATTTGATTTTCTAAGCATTTCTTCATGCATTTTGAAATTTGTTGAAATTTTTTTGGATGCATATGTTAAAGTAAAAGGTTATCATGTGCAGTTAAAATATAACAATATTAGACTGCATCTGGTACCTTAAACTATAAGTCTTCTAGAAATTGAAAATAGTTGACTTGATTGTTGACTTCACTTTAAATATGCAACTTGATCACTGTACTTGGCCTTTGTCTTCATAAAAAACATAAGTATTCTTGCATATTTATATTCTCCCCTTTTTTGATGATGACAAAACCTTGTTGTTGTTGAAATTTCAACGAGTTTGATTTATCCCCCTTAATGCATGCTTACTACCCCTTTGAATTTGAGTTCATGCCATCATGTGTTGAAACTTTTGAAAACCTAAAAAATTTAACAAATTTAACATACATACCAATTTTCCCCCCTTTTATACAATAGCATCATATTTTGTAACATGCTCCCACTCACACAAATTTCCAGGCCTAAGTTTCTGACCTTCAGATTGTAACTGTAGAATTTCCCCAATTGTTTGAGTGTCTAACTCAATATATTTGCCATTTAATTGAGATATCAACTTAATCATTTCTTCTTATGGTTGCAGTAAAACACCCTAACTAAGTCAACATAGATCGCGCCATTATAACTAATGAATTCTTCTAAATGTTGTGCCCTAAGTAGATCGGGAAATTTAAAAGCTGAGAAGGAATCAAGTGTACCATATTTTGGAGTGATAATCTTTTTATCCGAGTAGTAAGTTCTAAATTGGTCAATTTCTTCTAGTGAATGAAGTAATCCAGACAAGTTTGCAATATTTTCATATTTAGCCCTCCTTTTTAAGGACCCACTGAAGCATGCTTGGTTCGTAAGCCTTGTTTCTGTGCATCCATGGTAAAGATTGAAGAAGATGAAGTTTTCGAATTTGGGAAAAATATTTGGGGATTTGGGGTTTTGATTTTGAGTTGGGAGTAATCTTGATGCAATTGATGATAGTGTATTGATTTGGTAATGTTTGCATGTAAGATTGGATGAAGTTTTGGAGTAACGGAAGTGGATGAATATATGCATTCGACTATTAAAGTTTTAAGAAAGTGACGTAAAAACGTGAAAACACATTTATCTCGGGAAAAATTTGAACCTGAATTCGACTACACTCTAGTTATATTCGAATACAGAACTTTTTGAAGCATGTATTTGAATATAGATTACCGTGTATTTGACTTAAATGAAAAAAATTATTTTTAAAGTCAAGTTTTTTTTAAAACACAATATTTAAAAGACATAATTATGTCGAGAAAGCACATATTCTACATAAAAGATTCAATTCTATCAACTTATCAAGTGAAGATTCAAGATTTTGAAAAGAACTGACTTACAAAGTATCAAAACCTTATATTACATATCATTTTCATTCAAAATGCTAAGTTCTATACGTATATTATAGAATGAACCTTTAGGCAAAGGCTTTGTGAAGATATCTACTAATTGATTATGTATATCCACAAATGTAACTTCAATATTTCCCTTGAGAATATGATTGCACATAAAGTGATGGTGTTTGTCTATATATTGGGTTTGAGAATGCATGACTGGGTTCTTTGTGATATTGATAGCACTGGTAGTTTCACATCTTAGGGGGATGCATCCAAGGTCAATTCCATAGTCACATAACTGCTACTTGAGCCAAAGAATATGTGCACAGCAACTCCCTACTGCTATGTATTCTGCTTCAGCAGTTCTTAGAGCCACACATGCTTGCTTTTTACAGAACCATTATGCCAAAACATTACCTAAGATATGACAAGTGTCGCTTGTGCTTTTTTGATATGTTTTTACATCCTGCATAGTTAGAGTCAGAATAACCAACATGATTGCATATACTACATTTTGGATACCATAAGCCAATATTGGTATTTCCTTTTAAATATTTTATTATTCGCTCCACTACTACAAGATGTGATTCCTTAGGATCTGCCTGAAACTTTGTACATAAACAGAAACTGAACATAATATCTGGTTGGTTGGCCGTTAGATATAAAGAGAATCAATCATACCTTGATATTTTGATATGTTTATTGACTTACTTGTTTGTTTCTTGCAGTACTCTGCTTGATTGATGAAAATATAATTTTTTAGTTGCTTAATTTGAAGTCCAAGGAAATAATTTAACTTACCCATCATAGCCCTTAGGTAATGTTTTGGTGTCATGGTCCTGTAAAAAGCAAGCATGTGTGGCTCTAAGCAATTGCAAACTATGGACATATCCATTAACAATAGATTCCAAAACATTGAGACAACTGAGGCCAAGAACCATGAGTTTATGTTGAATGAACTAAATGACATGTACCTCAAGATTGACCAAATTCAAAACCCAAAGGATGATAACATGTAGTTTGTTGTTGTAGTTTATGTTATTTTCTTTAAATGCTTAATGTTGTTTTGTCTATAACTTTATTATAGTGGTTTCTCATCATTATGTATGACTGAGACATCTTATTCTCAAATTATGGTTTTTCTCATGTTATATTCTATCTTGTGTGATGTTTTTAGTCCCTCTATATATACTTTGGTTACTTGTGGTATGTGTGAATATTTGTCTGTTATTTTTTTGCCTTTTAGATCATGTCAAAAGAGGAAGAAAATTGATATGTATGCTATTGTTATTAAAATTTTAAGGTTTTCAAAACTTTCAACAAATGACGGCTTGAACTCAAATTCAAAGGGGGGTAAGCATCATTAAGGGGGAGAAATCAAACTCTTTGAAATTTCAACAACAACAACATTTTGTCATCATAAAAAAGGGGGAGAATGTAAATATGCAATAATACTTATGTTTTTTATGAAGACAAAGACCAAATAAAGTGACCAAGTTGCAAATTCAAAGTGAAGTCAACAATCAAGTCAACTATTGTCAATATGCTAGAAGACTTATAGTTTAAGGTACATGATGCAATCTAATATGGTTATATTTCAAATGCACATGAGAACCTTCTACTTTAACATATGCATCACAAAGAATTTTCAAAAAATGTCAAAATGCATGAACAAATTTTTCAAAAATCAAATTTTAACAAAGTCAAGTTTGTATTCGACTACATATAAGTGTAGTCAAATACATATGAAGTCAGAAGTAAAAACTTAACATTTGTATTCGACAACAGGATGTTGTAGCTGAATACAACACCAAGTCAGAAGCAAAAACTTCACATATGCATTCGACTATAGGATGTTATAGCCGAATACAAATGGCAAGTAAGTAGCTAAAACTGCACTTTTGTATTCGACTATAGCATGTTGTAGCCCAATACAAAATCATGTCAGTGGAAAAATTCAGTCATATGTATTTGACTACAAGGACTTGTATTGAAATACAAGCTTTAAATTTGGAAGTAAATCTGAACGTTACAGAAGTATATTTGACTATATTCAGGATGTAGCCGAATACAATTGTTAAACAATGTGATTTTTCAGTTCTTATTGGTTCTTGATAATTGCATATCTTCATCAAACTTCTAAGAATGATTTCCATTGATATGAATTGATGTCTTATGACTATAAATAACTCCAAGTCTCAAGTTTAACAAAAGAATCATAAAACAACTTTGAACAACTTTCTAAAATATTTTGTGAATTATTCAAAGTCATACATTCATATTTCAAGTACATTTTTTACATTATCATATCATTGAGAAAGGTTCTCTGTTGTACTTGAAATTATATTTGACTATTATCGTTGTACAAGAAAACATCAACTGTTATACCCTCTTGACTATAGTCAAAATCATTATTGTTAATTAACTAAGTTATTGTGTTGTTTGAAGAAAGTGGTGTATTTTCCTCAAGTAGTGTAAACTAAGATAGTGGTATGTTATCTTAGGAAGATTGTTAGGAGTTTTTAATTGAAGTCTTTGAGTTAGACTTGTACTTATTCTAACAATATTTGAAAAGCTCTTGTGGTGTGCAAGAGGACTAAATGTACCCTTGGTGGTAAGGGGAACCAGGATAAATTCTATGTGTTCTTTATTTCTCTGCCATTTACATTTTACTATACTATAATCATAAGCGGATAAATAATCCACTAAGTCTCTAAAAACCAGAAAATTTCTAAACACCTAATTCACCCCACCCCCTCTTAGGTGTGCCTCTATACTAACAATTTATGTGATGAGATAGGATTAATGATAGTGATGTTGTTAACTTGTGATGGGAATATTGAAGAAACTCCATAATTGGTGAAATAATTGTGATTCCAATTTGTGTTTGAGATGATGAGCTTAATGGAGTATCATAGGGCCAACGAGGGGAGAAAATAATTATTGAGAATTTGTGAAGTGAAGATTATTTCGTCTTCATATAGGTAGGGCTTAACAAACCTAGTGATTCAGGGGAAGTACAACTAAATGAGCCTGATCATGCCGGTCTTTTAAGGCAAGATTGTTAGACCTTTAGGGTATTCGGGTGGGGAATTCCTAGGTGACTTGGAGGTAGCACTCTAAATATCGAGAGCGACTATGCAACACACGTTTACTTCAATTGTCGCGTATATATGTTTCAAGTTGAGTTGAGGGAATTGTTTAGGACAGGGGAAATTTAAATTGTTCGTCCATCAGGATAATGGCATAGTATCAAGCCTCCTAACATAAGTACTTCAGAGTTAGAATGGTACCATATTATGAAGTAGAGTCTAAGCTCATGCATATCCTTACATTTCTTATGATTGTTTGTTCTGATTTATATGTATCGTGTGTAATCATAAATTCTATTAGATGATTTTACATTATAGTGAAATATATTGGTTTTTATTGAGTGATTTTGACTTTGTAACGTGTTGTTTTTCCTTGAATAATGTTTGTGTAATGATACGATTTATTTATGATAAATTTCGGGTACTTCTTACTTATAGTATACTATCAACATGATTTCGAAACTTACCTCCTTTGTTATTTGTGTTTGACTGGGTTGGCCTTGCGTTTACAAAATCACTATTACTACAGGTTAATGAGTCTTGAAGTTCAAGTTTAAAAGAAGCCCCGCTCTAATAGGTGATATCGGGAATAAGAGTAATAAGTTGTATTTTTATTTATTTAATTAGAAATAACTTTTTGTATGAAAATCTTGTAGGTACTAGTAAACATTTGGAATTAAATTAAGAACTTCTAGTTAATTCAAGTTTATAGAGATTGTACTATTTTATAAGAGGAAAATATTTAAAGTGTTCATTTTTGAATTTTGAAACATGTGATATCCTAAATTAGATTTAACAAGTGTTATTTCCTTGAAAACAAATTTCCTTTATCCGCTGTGAATTTCAGTTTAAAACTTATTTTATAAACTATTATATTTTATTTTGGGGTTTCGCGTGTCACATTATTGGTATCAGAGCAGGTATGTCCAATAAAGCCAAGTGGGTTATGTCTTAGATGTTTGTTAGTTCGTTTTGAGCCAATTGTGTTTACTCGTGTTCCCTACTAAGTGTTGAAACTCATACCTTTTATTTTTGTGTTGAGTGCTATATCTTTTTTCATTGCGATACATGATTTCTAAAAGATGAATTCTAATTGTTAACTTCTTGCTTATTCTTGTTGTGTTGTGGGTTCTCGTAATTTTGAATATAATTGTTAGCGTTAATTGCTGGCTCGTTCTTGTTGTGTTGTGTATTTGTTGAGATTTCAGTTATTTTGATTTTTTTTACATGATTAAGTTAATTACCTTTTAATTGGACTTGTGTTTCTAACTTTGATTATTTGCTCTTTTGTTATAGTGGATAGTAAGAAAAAAAAATTTATTTTGGATTGACTAGCTATATGTTTGAAATTATTAATTTAATCAAGTTCATACTAACTATTGATTGATATACCTTATTTTTGGGGTCGTAACAATATTATTAAAGTTTTGGGGTCGTTGTAGTATAGTGGTATGTATTCCCGTCTGTCACGCAGATGAGTTGAGTTCGATCCCTGACAACGGCGTCACAATTTGATCCGTTGTCCCACACAAGTCAAATAAAATTGATAAATTGTAAATAGAGGTAATAACTCAAGTCCTTTTGCAAGGACTTCTGATATATTATAATTATCAAATTGAATGTTGAAATCAGAAAGGAGGTTTTTTTAGATCTTTTGTTGAAATAGAAAGGATTAATCCACTTATTCGATTTTCAGACCTATCACGTATTTTACCAATAAGTTTAATTTCTAATTCGTGATTATATTCTCATTTGACTATAGAATTGATCAAACAAGCATAATCAATCCTATGTGAATTCAGTTTCTTTGACTATATTAAGCATCACCATCATCTAAACATTACAATTAACAATCAAGCGTCGCAAAATTATAATTCAATTAAATAAGAAACCAAAACCAAATTCTGTCAAATGAATTTAATCGATCCTATTGAAATTCAATTTAAGCAATCATAATATCAATATAATCAAATAAACAGACATATAATCATGAAGCGAAATTGACAGTGTAACCTTAATCTCAAGGTGTTGATGAAACTCTGAACTCGTGAAATTGTCTGAAATTAAAATAAAAAGTGTTTATTTCTTGTAGCAATATAAATCCTAATATTTTATGTGATAGAAAAGGAAGAAAACTCCCAGTATATAGTACTCGATTTTGGGCTATAGAGTTTAGAAACAAGTGGCCCACTATTTAGAATTATTACAAAAGTCCATGTTACGAAATCTGCAATTTAGGCCCAGTAAAGTTTGATATTGGGGTTTTATTCCAACACAAAAGTTGTAGCTCTGATTTTTAGCTTTCCAACGCCTTCTCGTATGTGAAAATGCGATGTCCAGAGCTCAAGTTATGGCCTATAGAGCGAGAAAGGGTCATAATGCAAATAATAAAATTATAATTCAATTTCGACCCAAAGTTTAGAAACAAGCTAAACATATTATTCGAAGCTATAAAGTGCTTTTAAAATACCAAAATAAAAAGATAAAAACATGTGCCCAAATGCTATGATCAAATTCCCCCACACTTAACCATTTGCACTCCGAGCAAAGCAATGCATGCGATTCCAAAGATTCTCATGAATGCAAAGTGGTGAGAGAAAAAAGTTATTTCTAGCTTAAGGCAATCATGAAGAGTTTTGTTATCACAACCAAACAAGCAAGAGTACAAGTTATATAAAGAATGCATCATCAGTTTACACTCAAAGCACAACATGAAAGCTAGCACTACCATAGGCTTGACAAGCCTCTATAATCTATATTTGAAACATATGCACATAATGATCAAAAGGTCTTTATTTAGGTTGTAAAGTGGCCAAGGTAAGGGTGAGATAATCCTAAGGAGACTAGGGTTGAAAATAAAAGAGGATAAAGGAGTAATGATCAAGAAAGAAAAACAACATTGATAAGTAACTCAACAAAATATCATTGACTTTTATTCTCACACTCTCTTTGCTCACAACGAATTTTTCTCATTTAATTCCTCATTTTTTATTTATATTTTTTATATTTTTATTTTATTTTTATAACATTCAAATTTAAACAAACAAGTTGAGCACCCTTACACTTATTTAAGGAAAGAATCCTTTATCCCCCAAGACTGGGTCAATTCATTGTTTTTCCCTTTTAGGCTTATAAGGGGCTATATAACAAAGAATGTGATAATTTAGCTCATAGGGGATTAAACAAATGGATAATTGTAGGGTAGACTTATTTGGTTAGTAGCTTAACAAGAAACAAATGCCTAGATCATTTCAATATATGCATGAGGACAAGAGTCAAGTCAAGTTCTAGCGTAACTAGCAATCATGAGTGAGATAACACACAAGAAAAAAAATGGCAAAAGGTATTGTCACTTTTTATTTCCACTCGACCATACAGAAAAGTGTTAGTAACAACAAAAGGGCTAATCCACTTCAATCGAAGTTTCCCAACCATAATTTTCAGACGGGAGTTGAATAATAAAATTTTTGGTCTATGGAAAATTCCTTCTTAGAAATCATCTTATCTTGAAAGTACTTAGTTTTCTCCTTATAGATCCGAGAGTTCTCGTAAGCTTCAAGTCTAAGCTCTTTAAGTTGTTGCAATTTAAGCTTTATCTCCAAACATGTTTTCTCTATCTCAAGGTTACAGCTCTTGACTGTCCAATAAAAATGGTGCTCTATTTCCACTAGGAAGTGGCATACCTTACCACTAGGAAGGGACATCCCTATTGGTGTTTTGTACGTTGTTCTATTGGTGTTTTGTACGCTCTTCAAGTCGGTGGCTCTAGTCTTTCTTGTTTGAATGCACCATCTTTTCTAAGATCTATTTCATTTATCGATTTGAGATTTCAGCTTGCCCATTAGTCTTGGGATGATAAGGTGTAGAAACTCTATTGACAACCCCATACTTCTGAAGCAAAGCATCCATGGTGTGGTTGCAAAAGTGAGTGCCTTGATCACTTTTGATGGCCCAGGGTATTCCAAACCTGCAAAAAATATTTGATCTGTTTAAAATAGCTGAAAATTTACACCATATTTTACCTTTAGAGGGACTAGTGTGAATATGGAATTGTAAGGGTGTTGGGATATTTGTTTGACGTGATTGATTTTGATATTATGAACTCATTTAAGTTTAACTTGAAGTTAGAGTTTGAGATTTTAAAAACTCATTAGTGATTTTTAATGATACTAATAAAACAAAGGGTCAAATGATAAAATGTCTACTAAATGAGAAAGAGAAGGAAAATAGAAGAAAAAAAGGATTTTAAAAGAACTATCTCAATGGTGAAACTGTTTTTGAAAAGTTATCTAAATTTTGGATTCTATAATCAATGTATTTTATGAGTAAAATATCTTTTTGAGTAGAATTGTAGTTGTTGTGTAATCATTGTCAAAATGTATGGTTTAGTTTAATATGAGAAGGTGACATGTTGTTTGTACATATTTTCTTGTAATATAAATTAACCTAACAAAATGATATGCATCATGTAGATTGGTATGTGTTGAATGCATCATGTAGTTTAGTACGTGTACAGAGATTGAAATTTACTTTACCAATTTTTTTTTTTATAAAATTGCATTTCTTTTATTAGGTACCAAATTTTTAAGATTAAAACATGCCTAAAAAATCTTTAAATTTGCTTCTGTAGATTTATCAATTAGTGTAATTCATTATCATAGTCATAAATGTTTTATGCTTTGTGTTAGGTACGTAATTTTAATCTATATAAATATAAAATTTTGTTTTCATTGTAGGTTTTGAGAAAATAAAAAAATAAATTGGAAAAATTCCTATCTATCTATCTATATATATATATATATATATAGTTTAAATTCCTTTCAAAATAGAAGTTAAAAATAATAATTTTTACAGTGATTAATTATTTAAAAATGTGTTTTTGATGATTAAATTACATGTGAAATTTTAGAAATTATATAGATTTTAAAAATATATTTTATTTATTTTATTTTCAATTGTATTAAGAAATGTGGTTTATTTTAATTGTTTTTATTTAGGCATGATTTATTGAAAAGTAATTTAAGGAAATTTTTTTAATTATCAATGAGTATTTTTTGTGCTAAATGGATAGTGTAACATTTAATAAAAATTTAAGTTTAGAAATAAATTTTTAGAATGATGTGTAACCTTCAAAGTGGTTCATGCACTACCCGATTCAATTTGGTTTGGTAATGTGTTGTATCTTCTAATAAATTATTATTTATCTTTTTTGCTACTTGGAAAATATCTACTTTAGTTTATTGTAACCTTTAGGTGATGAGCATAAATTCAAAAGAAAATATAATCGTCATCAATTTTGAGCAGTTAGAGTTCTACGAGGATATGTTATATAATTTGAGTTATGAGATGAACGATAAAATCTTGGTGCTAAATTTTGGATTAATGATGTGAATATGTATATGATTATGTAAATATTAAATTGTTTGTGTTTCAAATATTCTAATTTTTGAGAACTAGTGTATAGAGTTAAAGTAGTCAAGAGTATCTAAAAGTGGAATAGTTCTATATTTCTTCAATCGAATTATTGTTCTTTCTTTTGTTGTTGTAATTTGTTATAAATTACAAATAAATTATTATGGATGTGTAATTAAATGAGTTTTTAACTTGAAGTAATGAGTAGAAGTTGTAGAGCCGCCTTCGCACTCTTGAACCACATTAAAGATACTTTTATCATCCATGGTTGAATTTGAATAATTGTAGTTATAGTTACCTTAAGTAGTTAACTCACTATTTTGTTAAAAGTACCTTCTAATTTTATTATTTAAATTGTTAAAAAACATGTTCATTGCTAATGACAATTGAATGAATTTAATTATTAAATGTATGTTATTGTGAAATAGTATCTCTATCATTGACTTTTTGTTCTTTCTCTTTTATTATATATAAAATATGTTTTTATGGAGTGATTGATTGTAAATCTATTATAATATCATAAAGTTGTTATATGTGCTTAATATTTAAAGTTAAATTTGTGGAATGTTTGGTGATATAATCTAAACATCATTTTAAGGAGTAAAATTAAGAATATTGTTTTTGAAAGAAATAGTTGGAATTGAAAATGTATTTGAAATGTGTTTTCTTTAATCCAACTAAATGAACTAAGTTATTATTAACTATTAACTCTATGGTATTTTATTTCATAATTGAGTGATAAATATAATTTGTGTTTAATTGATTTATTATGTCATATTAGCTTATCATGCTAATTTAATTCATTTTAGATATATGGTGTTTAAACTACTAGTGAATATCTTATGTATGTTTATTATATCTTTGGATACTAAATCAGAATCTTGAGGATATTTAGTTAGATATTAGTTCGCTTATTGCTCATCACAAATTTCGAGAACGAAATTTTTTTAACAAGAGGAGAACTATAACATCCCAAATTTTAAAATAAATATTTTCTTAATGAAATATAGTTTTAGATAATTAATTTGTTGTTAAAATTATTTTAGAAAATACGTAGAGAAATTTTGTGACTAATTTTCGTTATATAGGTGCTTTCTATGATGTGCTAATCTTGTACATATTTGACTAAGTGATATAAATAAAAAATATTATATTTTATTGATTTATATATTTTTCTATAAATAATAGTATTTTAGTTTGCATATTTTAGGGTTGAATATTTTATTAAAGTTTTTAAATATTAATAGATGTGATTTGTATTCTAAAAGAGTGTGACAAATATTAGTATTTTAATGTGAGTATTTTAGAAAATAATATTTTAATTATGGATGAATATAACAAATAATTAAATTGTTTATGACACTTTAACAATAAAAACAAACAAATAAAATAAAGTTTGGGATACACCAATTTCAGCACCCCTAATTGTTGTTTGTTTCTACTATAGTTTTGTTTGAGCTGTTAGCTTTCTACACCCCAGGTTTGAGTTTTTGCTACCCTTCCACCTACATTTAAAAAAGCATTGCCTAAGATTTTTACTGGCTGAACGCAAACGCAACCATACTCAAAAGAAAACTCTTGTTCTCTCAAATTCACTCACATGAATTCTTTGTCATTTGATTCGATCCCAACCTCTATCCCACACAAAATCTATGACACCCTAAACCCCAAAATAATATATATAATATTCATTTAAAATTTACAGCAGATAAATAAAATTTACAGCAGATAAATAAAATTTATTTTCGATATAATAAAACTTTTATTTTTAATTTACGATATCGCGTTTCTCAAAAAATAAAATAAAACCCTTTAAACTTTATTTTTTTTATTAAAATAATGTAATCTCGATAAGCTTGATTTAAGTATAATTACTTGATTTAATTATAAAAACTAACTTGTACTTCTAAGGTTTTAATACAAAAATTCGTTTCAAATTAAATAAGAAAATACAAATTACAACTTTTATTCATAGAATCACCTATCAGAGCAGAGTTCCTCCCAAACTTGAACTTCAAGACTCATTAACCTGGAACAACTGCAATCACAACATTATAAAGTCAATGAAAAACATAACATTATAAAATCGAAACCACTCAAAAAAAATCAATAAATTTCACCATAACATCAAATCATCTAAGAAAATTATTATTGCTTTTGAAACACACCAATCATAATAAAAATATCACAAGGAAATGCAATGATATGCATGAGCTTAGACTCTACTTCACAATGTGGTACCATTTTATCTCTAAAGTACTTGGTTAAGAGGTTTGATACTATGCCACCATCCTGGTGGACGGACAATTCAAATTGGCCCTGTCCTCATAGATCCCCTAAACTCAACCGAGACACATATACGTGATAGTCGAGGTAAACATGTGTTGTGTGGTAGCTCCTGACATTTGGAGTGCTACCTCCAAGTCACCTAGGAATTCCCCACCCAAATACCTCTAAGGTCTAAAAATCTTGCCTTAAGGCTCAACAACAAATCACCATGATCAGGCTCATTCAGTTGTACTTCCCCAGAATCACTAGACTTGTCAGACCCTACCTATATAATGACAAAATAATATTCACTTCACAAATTCTCAATATATTTTCTCCCCTCGTTAGCTTAGACTACTCTATTAAGAACATCATTTTTAGGAATCATCATTATCTCATCAACCATGGTGTACTTCAATATTCTCATCACAATTTTATAACATCATTAATCATACATAATCATGATCATCATATAAACTCATCACAATTTCATAACATTACTATCATTAATCAAACATCATCATTATCATCACATAAACATATGTCATACAATGCATCCATCTTTTATTATCACATCACATAAATTCGTCTAAACAAATATATGCACATAATTTCATTCAACATCCAACATCACAACAATATCAAATATCAAATACCACACAATTATTCAAAATTAAATCAATCAACATCTTATAAATATTTCTATTTAACATTTTAATCTCATAATCCCATAGTTTTCCCGAATGAATCGTTGAGAAATACAGTTTTCCTGTTCATCTCACATTATATTATACTAATGAATTCAAACGTTCTCTCACCCCTTACCTTATTTAGATGCTTTCTCAAACACAGAAATCAATGGAAATTTTCAACAACAATTGTAGATCGACAACGTACAGTGAGCGAATCCGAATAAACAACGAGTTCACAAAATCTTTAACACTTGACTAATAAATTATGCTGAGCTTAAAAATAAATATTAAATAATTACTAATAATTTTAGGAACAAAAATTGAGTCAAAACGATGAAAAAAACTGCAGAAAAAGTCTCACCGACTCATTAGAGCGCCAGAAGGTTTCGACGTCAACTTCACCGAAAAATACAAATGAGTAGTGCTTCTTGAAGGTTTCGACGAGAGGAATCCAAAAATGATACAAGTTTTTTGAAAGAACAAATGTGGTGATCAGAATCGGCAAAAAATAGCTTGCCCAAGGAAAGAAATGCAGTTGTTTCTGATTAAACGGACCAACGATCGTTAAAATTGATGCCAAAAATAGATTCAGTGGCCAATTTTATGTGGGATAGAGATTGAGATTGTTTCAAAACAACAAGGAATTGGTGGGAGTGAATTTGAGAGATAAAGGGGATTGAGCGATTTGGCACCAGATTTTCATTTTTATTTTTTTAATTGCAGAAGGAGGGGTTCAGATTGCAGATGTTCAGGTACAAGAGTAAAATTGTAAGACCCAACATAGGTAGTCAAGTCTGAGGCATAAATAGGGGTGTAATGAGTAACTAGTAGGTGTAGAAAGGAAACGTCCAATCAATAATAACCCAAATTAATAAGCAGGAAGTAAAACAATAGAGGTGCAAACAGTTGTCTGGTCCAAAATTCATTTTCTAGTATTAATAAAACTCTTAATAAATAAATAATCTATCTTACTTTTTTAGAAACTTTTCTCTAAAATACTCATTTTTACATAATACAATTTATCCTTAACATAGATAAACTAAAGCCATCATATTCAAAATAATAAATTTAATTATAACTGTAACATTTTTCAAAATAATCACATAAAAATACATCATCTTTATAGAATAGTCGAAATGATAAAATAAATAAATATAACATCAACGATTTATATTAGTTACTAAATTAAAATAAATATGTATAAAATCCTCATACGATAGCAACTATATAAAAATAAAGAAAATCAATATTAAAATTACTAATATATCAAGATAATTATTTGTGAAATAAATAATTAAAATAACATATATTTATAAATAATTAAATATAATTATATACACACTTAACATCCAAGAAAATATCACATTAATTAAAAACAATGTATACATGTAGAGTCTCCTAAAATCTTATTCTTTAAAATGTTTACACTAAAATACTATTATTTATAGAAAAATATATAAATAATAAAATATAATTTTTATTATTTATATCAGTTATTCAGTCAAATATATACAAAATTCGCATATCATAGAAAACACTCATATAACGAAAGTTAGTCACAAGATTTATCCACATGTATTCTAAAATAGTTTTAACATCAAATTCATTATTTAAAATCCTATTTCATGAAGAAAGTATTTATTATAAAATTTGTGGTGTTACAATTTTCACCTTGTTAAAGAAATTTCGTCCTCGAAATTTGTGGTTAACAACAAGGGAACTAATATCTACATAATGCATTCACTAGTAATTTAAGCACAATATGTCAAAAAGCAATTAACTTAGCATGATAGGCTAAAATGACAAAATAAATCAATTAAACACATAACATTTATCTTTCAATTATGAAATAAAATACCGTAGAATTACTCACTGATTTACATATAAAACATAACACATAAATTTTGTCAATAATAATGTAGTTCATTTAGTTTGGTTAAATGAACCACATTTCAAGTACATTGTCAATTTCAACTATTTCTTTCAAACCAAATATTACTAGTTTTACTCCTTATAATAAAGTCTAAATCATATCACCAAACATTCAACAAATTTAACTTAGGTCTAACAAAGAGAGCGATTTTTAAAATATTAAACACATCTAACAACTTAATAATATTATAATAGATTTACAATCAATTACTCTATAAAAACATACTATGTATATAATCAAGGAGATAGGAAAAAAACTAATGATAGAGATACTATTTCCCAATAATTTATATTTAATACTTGAATTCATTCAATTGATAGAAGCAATGAACATATTTTATAACTATTTAAAAAATAAAATTAAAAGGTTCTTCTAACAAAATAATGAGTTATCGTCGTTTCTTTTATTAACGGTGAATCATCGGGGTAGCTAGTCCCTCCTACTCATGTAGTCAACTACTTAAGGAACTATAACTGCAGTTATTCAAATTCAAAGATGGATAATTAAAAGTATCTTTAATGTGGTTCAGGAGTGCGAAGACGGTGCCACAATTCCTACTCCTTACTTCAAGTTAAAAACCCACTTAATTACACATTTCCAATAATTTATTTGTAACTTACAACTAGGTATAACAACAAAAGAAATGACATTTGCATCAATATGAATCGCCAATTAAAATAAAGAAATATAACATGATTTCATTTTTAAACACTCTCAATTACTCTAAAAACTATTCACAAATTCCCAACACTTAAAACGTATGAAACACAAACACTTTCACATTCACCTAATCACATATACATGCATATAAGTAATTCAATAACTGGCATCATAATGTAAAATATTCTCATAACAATCCAACAACAAGAAATTTATCACTATTAAATTAATAATTCACCTTTTTTTTAATAAATTTTTATCATTTAACGAAAATTGAAACAAAAATTTTTCAATTATCAAGTAAAGTAAGCAACTATTTTTATTCGAAGTTAATATAATAATCATAAAATTAAAATAAATCTCTTAATACATAAATCATTTTAGTAATTAATCAATACTCTAAAATTTGATTTTGAACACTTAAACTATTTTAGAAGTATCACTAATCTTTTAATATACCATAAAATACTTTTTTCTTCCTAATTTCAAATTTTTCCTTGGGTTTACGTCTTAATAAATCTTATGATTTTTTTTTTTTTGTAAATACTTTTAAAATC
>JBBPBS010000115.1:2361571-2555210 GCA_037974835.1 Cicer judaicum | reverse complement strand
AATATATTTCCCATCAAAATACCTCTCAAGATTTTTAAGCACTCTTAAAATAATTTTTTTTAACCTATATTTTGAAATCAAATCAAATCATGTATATAATATTAGATACAAAATTTTCTAATTCATCAAGACTTCTAAAATAGTTATTTTCTTTACTTCTAAAAACTGGTTTTACAACATATCTTCTAGATTATTATTATTTTAAAATAGCATATAGTAAAACTTGGGGTAAATTATTTTTCTCTTGTGTGACTAATTTAAATTTTAAATAAAATTATCATAAATATATATTTTTATTATTATTTTAATAATCAACAGAACTCCAACACAATCTAATTCTCTAAAATAAGTCAACAATAATTCACTCATAAAATATTTTCTTTTATAAATAAATCAAATTTAATCCCTTCACAATTCTTTGTTTCTAAAGTCTAACTATAAAATTTCAACCTACCTTGAGTATCCAAGAATTACTATTGCTAATAATATTGAATTTTATAGTATTTCAAAATCACGACGAATGTCCTAAATTGATTTTAAAAACAATATCAAAATTTTAATCATTTAGATACAACTATCAACATTTTCAAGTGATTTTCACTTTTGATAAAATCAAGTTATGTGCCCATATGAAAACCAAATTTTTAAATTTCATAACTATTTTTCAAGACTAGATTTTTAATTGACAATAATATCTACAACATTATCTTAAAACCAATAACAATAGTAATGATGACAATCATAAATTCTTTTTTTTTCTTCACAGATGTCAATTTAAAATCAAAACTAAATATTTTCTAGTCAAAATTAAAACTTTAAACATAAGAGATATATTTTCTATTCAACTCAAGGTTTAGAAAGAAACATCATTTTTTTTCCTTCTCTTTCTCAATTAGTAGACATTTTATCATGTGACTTTTTTTGTACCATTATAAATCACTAATGAGTTGTTAAAATCTAAAACTCTAATATGAAGTTAAACTCTAACGAGTTAATATTATCAAAATAAATAATTTCAAACAAATATCCTCACACTCTCACGATTCAATATTCATAGCCCCTCTAAACCAAAGTAACAATAACACTTTATGATTTTCTTAAAAACAACACATATTAAAATATGATGTATATTTTTTGTTATTTTAGGTAGTACATAAAATCAGTAGTATACAATTATTTTTAATTTATAAACAATAAAAATTTAACTCAATTTATTTATTTTTTAAATAATCAAGAGTAATTCAAACAAAAGTTATTTTTTTCATTTTACAAAATAAGTCAACTCTAACTCACGTATTTCTTTTTTTTTTAACTTCTAAGTTCTACCACCTCTAATATTCAAGAATAATTATTATTATTAATATGAGTTTTCTAATATTTCAAAATTACTGCTAACTTTCTAAATTGACTTCATTAGTAAACTCAAAATTTTAATAATTATGTAATGATCCTAAAGACATTGATTGATAACTAGTATCCCATCGATTAAATTCATAATTTCAAACATATAATAACCAATCAAAATAAAAATTTATTTCTACTTATTCACTATAACAAAAGAGCAAAAAATCAAAGTTATAAACACAAGTCCAATCAAAAGGTAATTAACTCAATCATGTCAACAATTCAAATTAACATAAATTTTAAGACATAATTTCCTATTATATTTAATCACTTAATTAGGAACTTGAAATCCACAACTCAACACAATTAGAGTAAAAAAATAGTAAATAGTTAATTAGTAACTTCAAAAGTATATATATAATAATACAAAAGCATACATCACATAACACAATAATATAACAAAAAAAAAACATAATAGTGAAAATAATTAATACACAAGAAAACACAATTGACACAACTGACATTTGACTCACATGGAACTAACATTCAACCCACTCGGTGTGATTGGACAAACCTGCTTTAATACAACTGATGTGACACCCTAAACCTCAAAATAATATATATAATAATTTATATAATATTCCTATAAAATTTGCAGCGGATAAATAAAATCTATTTCCAATATAACAAAAACTTTTATTTTTAATTTAGGATATCTATTTCTCAAAAATAAAATAAAACACTTTAAACTTAATTTTTTTTATTAAAATAGTGCAATCTCGATAAGCTTGATTTAAGTATAATTACTTGATTTAATTCTAAAAACTAACTAGTACTTCTAAGGTTTTAATACAAAAATTCATTTCAAATTAAATAAGAAAATAAAAATTACAACTCTTATTTCCGGTATCACCTATTAGAGAGGGGTTCCTCCTAAACTTGAACTTCAAGACTCGTTAACCTAAAACAACTGTGATTTCGCAAACGTAGGGCCAAGCCAGTCAAACTAGAATCATGTTAATAGTATAATATAAATAAGAAGAACACTCAATTTATCACAAATAAACTGTATCATTACACAAACATTCTTCAAGGAAAAACATAACATTATAAAGTCAAAACCACTCAAGGAAAATCAATAAATTTCACCATAACATCAAATCATCTAAGAAAATTATTATTGCTTTTGAAACACACCAATCACAAGGAAATGCAATGATATGCTTGAGTTGAGACTCTACTTCACAATGTGGTACCATTCTAACTCTGAAGTACATGGTAAGGAGGTTTGATACTATGACACCATCCCTGTAGACGGACAATTCAGATTGGCCTTGTACTCATAGATCCCCTCAACTCAATCCGAGACACATATATGTGACAGTCGAGGTAAACATGTGTTGCGTGGTAGCTCTCGATATTTGGAGTGCTACCTCCAAGTCACCTAGGAATTCCCTACCCGAATACCTCCATGGTCTGACAATCTTGACTTAAGGCTCAACAACAGACTGCCACGATCAGGCTCATTCAATTGTACTTCCCCGAAATCACTAGGCTTGTTAGACCCTACCTATATGATGACAAAATAATATCCACTTCACAAATTCTCAATACATTTTCTCACCTCGTTAGCTTAGACTACTCCAATAAGAACATCATTTTTAGGAATCATCATTATCTCATCAACCATGGTGTACTTCAATATTCTCATCACAATTTTATAACATCATTAATCATACATAATCATGATCATCATATAAACTCATTACAATTTCTTAACATCACTATCATCAATCAAACATCATTATTATGATCACATAAACATATGTCATGCAACACATCCATCTTTTATTATCACATCACATAAATTCGTTTAATCAAACATATGCACATAATTTCATTCAATATCCAACATCACAACAATATCTAATATCAAATACCACATAATTATTCATGAGTTGAATTTTGAATAATTGTTTGGTATTTGATATTGTGTGATATTTGATAATTGTTTTAAAGTTGATGGCAAAAAATGAATTAAGTGGCCGATTTTGTGTGTGATAGAGGTTGAGATCGTTTCAAAACAATGAAGAATCGGTGGTAGTGAATTTGAGAGAAAAAGGGGTTTGAGTGATTTGGCACCAGATTTTCGTTTTTATTGCAGAGGAGGGGTGCATATTGCAAATGTACAGGTACAAGAGTAAAACTTTAAGGCCCAACACAGGTAGTCAAGTCTACGGCAGAAATAGGGGCGGAATGAGTAACTCACAAGTATAGAAAGGAAAAGTCCAATCAATAATAGTCCAAATTAATATGCAGAAGTAAAACAATAGGGGTGCAAACAGTCGTCTAGTTCAAAATTTATTTTCTAGTACTAATAAAAACCCTTGATAAATAAATAATCTATATTACTTTTTTAGAAACTTTTCTCTAAAATACTCATTTTAACATAATATTATTTATTCTTAGCATAGATAAATTAAAACCCTCATATTCAAAATAATAAATATAATTATTACTATAATATTTTTCAAAATAATCATATAAAAATACATCATGTTTATAGAATAGTCGAAATGATAAAATAAATAAATATAACATCAACAATTTATATTACTTACTAAATCAAAATAAATATGTATAAAATCCTCATACGATAGCAACTATATAAAAATAAAGAAAATCAATATGAAAATTACTAATATATCAAGATAGTTATTTGTGAAATAAATAATTCAAATAACATATATTTATAAATAATTAAATATAATTATGTACACACTTAACATCAGTCAAACATACAAGAAAATATCACATTAACTACAAACACACGTATACATGTAGATTCCCCTAAAATCTTATTCTTTAAAATATTTACACTAAAATACTATTATTTATAGAAAAATATATAAAATGATAAAATATAATATTTATTATTTATATCACTTATTTAGTAAAATTTATACAAAATTAACATATCATAGAAAACACCCATATAACGAAAGTTAGTCACAAGATTTATCCACATATATTCTAAAATAGTTTTAAAACCAAATTAATTATCTAAAATCCTATTTCATGAAGAAAGTATTTATTATCAAATTTGGGGTGTTACAACTCTCCCCTTGTTAAAGAAATTTTGTCCTCGAAATTTGTGGTTCTGTTTCATCATAAACAACAATGTTTGTTTCCTTGGGCGAGCTTTTTTTGGCCAATACCGATCACTATGTTTGTCGTCTCAAAAAAATTGTATCATTTTTGGATTCATCTCGTCGAAACCTTCAAGAAGCACTAATCATTTGCATTTTTTTGGTGAAGTTGATGTCAGACACTTCCGACGCTCTGATGAGTCAATCAAACTTTTTATGTAGTTTTTTTCGTCGTTTTGACTCCAGTTTTACTCCTAAAATTATTATTCATTATTTCACATTTATTTTTATGCTCCACGTAATTTATCAATCACGTCTCGGGGATTATTATGAACTTGTCGATTATTAATTTCGTTAAATGTGTTCTATTTGATATTTTTGTAATATTGAGTGTTGAATGAATTTTAGGTATATGTTTGATTAGACGGGTTTATGTGATAATAAAAGGTGAATTCATTTTGATACGTTTATTTGATTATCATGATGTATAATTAATAATAATGATGTTGTAAATTGTGATAAGTCTAGGTGATGATGTATTATTGATGATAGTGATGCTATAAAACTAAGATGAGTTTATGTGATGAGATATGATTAATGATAGTGAAGTTGTTAATTTGTGATGAGAATATTGAAGTAACTCCATAATTGGTGAAATAATTGTGATTCCAATCTGAGTTTGAGAAGATGGTCTTAATGGAGTACCATAGGCTAACGAAGGGAGAAAATAACTATTGAGAATTTGTGAAGTGAAAATTATTTTGTCTTCATATAGTTAGGGCCTGACAAGCCTACTGATTCCGGGGAAGTTCGACTGAATGAGCCTAATCGTGGTGGTCTATTGTTGAGCCTTAAGGCAAGATTGTTAGACATTGGAGGTATTCAGTTGGGGAATTCCTAGGTGACTTGGAGGTAGCACTCCAAATGTTGGGAGCTACCATGCAACACACATTTATCTCGACTGTCGTGTATATGTTTCTTGAATTTAGTTGAAGGGATCTATAAGGACAATGCTAATTCGAATTGTCCGTCCACTAGGATTGTGGCATAGTATCAAGCTTCCTAACCAAGTACTTTAAAGTTAGAATGGTACCACATTATGTAGTAGAGTCTAAGCATTTTCTTGTGATTGTTTGTTGTGATTAATATGTATCGTATGTGATAAGAATTTCTCTTAGATAATTTGATGTTATATTGAAATATATTGATTTCTTTTGAGTTATTTTGACTTTATAATAGGATGTTTTTCCTTGAACAAAGTTTGTGTAGCGATTCAATTTATTTATGATAAATTGCGGGTTCTTCTTACTTATAGTATACTATTAGCATGATTTCGAAACTCACATTATCCTTTGTTTGTGTTAGACTCATTTGGCCATTCATTTTCAAAATCGCAGTTATAACAGGTTAATGTGTCCTAAAGTTCAAGTTTGGGAGAAGCCCCACTCTGAAAGGTGATAACCAGGAATGAAAGTCATAATTTGTTTTTTTATTTATTTAATTAGAAGCAACTTTTTGTATGAAAACCTTATAAGTACTAGTAAACTTTTTAAATTAAATTAAGAAATTCTAGTTAATTAAAGTTTACGAAGATTGTATTGTTTTATAAAAGAAAAATGTTGTAACACCCCGATTTTCAAAGCGAGGGTGTATTTTTTTTTTTCAAAACAAATTAAAATAAAACAGAGAAATAAATAAGGTAACACCTTTGGATAAATAATTAAGACATTATAATTTACAAGCAGCAGAAAAGTTTCTCCAAATATGAATACGAAATATTTACATATCAAAAAGTGGTACAGTCTTCCAGTTTAAAATAAACACTATACAAAAGAAAGACGTATGTTCCCTCTATGTCAACCTAATCTGATCATTCTACAAAACCTCTAAACACCCTGAGTGATCTCCATGCGCCCCGTAAGATCCTCCTAACATAGCTCTAGTCAAGCATTCCCATCTACATCCCCATCCACAGGGTATGAACCGGTAGGATCGTCTTGTCTCTCATCTGAGGGCAAAGCCCAGCATCTCTGTATTCGAATACACGGCTGTTTCAGCATTCAGCATCAAAAACAACATGTCTGTATTCAAATACAACAGTCTGTATTCGACTACACAGCAAGTCAGTAGCAAAAAAGCATGTCTGTATTCGACTACATCAGTCTGTATTCGACTACACAGTAAGTCAGTAGCAAAACAGCATGTCTGTATTCGAATACAGCTTCCTGTATTCGAATACACAGCAGACAGCAGCAGAAAAACAACAAAATTCAGCATTTTTCAGCTTTTTAAAGGGTATCGAAACCAATCAACACTTACACACAAATCCAAACAATCATACTTAACAATTATAGCGCCAACACTACGACATCTTGAGTTTTGAAATGGTTTTGCAATCAATCACACTTACAAACAATTCCAAAACATCCACACTTGGCAATTATAACAAAATCACCACGACAATTTAAGTTTCGAAAAGGTTTTGCTATCAACCACACTTACACGCAATTTCAAAACATAACACTTAGCATTTTCAACACAATCACCACGACAACTTGAGTTTCGAAATAGTTTATAATCAATCACTCTTACGCATAATATCAGCACATAACACTTAGCAATTTCAACACAATCATAAACTTGAATCAAACACGACTCGCGTGCCAAGCACCCTAATGCAATGCGTATATGCCAAAATGCATGGACTCGGAATTCCAAACCAAAACCCTCCTCAAAGGGCCGTAAATCATAATTGTACCGCCTATCGCAGGCCAAAGTACCAATTACCGAGGTGCCACCTATCACGGGTCAGCACGATCTACTAAAAAACGTAAATCGTAAACATACCACCTATCACGGGTCAGTACTGTTTACCAAGGTGCCACCTATCACGGGTCAGCACGATTTACTAAAAGAAAAAGCGTAAGTCGTAAATGTACCGCCTATCACAGGCCAAAGTACTATTTACCGCGGTGCCACCTATCACGAGTCAGCACAACTTACCAAAAAGTAAATCGTAAACGTACCACCTATCACGGGTCAATACTGTTTACCGAGGTGCCACCTATCATGGGTCAGCACAATTTACCAAAATGAAATGCATGAGCATACACTGACTCCATCCACAACAATCGTTAAATAAATGCAGATATTAAAAGATTCCCCATTTTTAATACTCCTTTAACTTAACCGATTTTCACACCAAACATTAAGCAAACAGACATATTAAGAGATTCCCCATTCTTAATATTCTTTTAACTTAAGCGATTTTCAAAACAACATTAAGTAACCAAGACATTAAGAGATTCCCCATTCTTAATATCCAGTTAACTTAAACGATTTCCAAAACGAACATTAAGTAAACAAGACATTAAGAGATTCCCCATTCTTAATACTCATTTAACTTAAACGATTTTCACAAACAAACACACATTAAGAAAATAGAAATATTAAGAGATTCCCCATTCTTAATACTCTTTTAACTCCAAAGATTTTCAAAACAAACATTAAGTAAACAAGACATTAACAGATTCCCCATTCTTAATACTGATTTAACTGAAACGATTTTCACAAAATACACATTAAGTAAACAAGACATTACGAGATTCCCCATTCTTAATGCTCATTTAACTTAAACGATTTTCACAAAACACACATTAAGTAAACAAGACATTAAGAGATTCCCCATTCTTAATACTCGTTTAATTATAATGGTTTTCAAATTCCACACAGAACAAACTCAAACCTATTATCAGATGCAATCCACAACTCACACCAAAACACATCAATTCATACACATATCAAATTTCACTAGCATTAATTATGAATACATCAAATACGATGAACACAATCAACACAACATAACATTCAAACCCAACAAATTTCATTTACTCAAAATCATACATAAATGAGTTAAATTCATTTTTCCGCGAAACATCCATCAATATCACCAAAACCCCACATTAGAATTTCACCCATAAAGCATTAAATTCATTTTTCCCAACTCAACACTCTAACCGTAACAAATTCTTTTCCACACAACCACAGATAAGTCCCTAAATGCAAACTAAAAGTTTGGAAGGAGCCCTTACCTTCACGTTAGCTTTAACGTGCGATTAAGGTGCCGCGGGTAAATTCGGTAAAATCTTCCGCTCGCAATGCCGCTTCCAAAGTTGGTTCTCTAGCACCGTAGCGTGGTAGTGAGCATCTTTCCCTTCTATCTCTTCGCGAAACGAATCTTAGATCTAGGTGAAACGGGGAGGTTTGTGTTTGACGATTTTGAAATCCCTAACACCGTTTTTCTTTGTTTTCACACCAAAGAGGAAGTATGAAGCTGAGATCTTCTTGCTTTCTTACCCATTAAGCCTTGGGTTTCCATTCTTGAAGTCAAAGAAAGAAAAAGGAAGCAAAACCAACGAATGAAGAAAAAGGGAGAAGGAGAATGCGCGAGACAAAGGAAGAAGGAGAAGTTTTCACGTTTTCTTTCTTTTGCCTTTCTTTCCTTTCCTTTTCTTTTCTTTCTTTTTCCTTCTTTTCTATTTTCTCTTCTTTCTATTTCCTCCTCTTTTTCCTCCACACAAACATATATATATATATATATATATTAATTATAATTAATAAATATCTCAAAATATCTAGAGATTTATTAAAATTACTATTTCGCCCATAACTTCCCAAATCACTTTTTGTTAAAAATATCTACTGTCGTCGCAACTCAATTGACAGATGCAATTTTTAGCAGTCTGAGGTATTTTTAACGAAACTGCTCAAAATTTAATTCTTCTTAAAGGATTCACCGTAGTTGATTTAATTTATTTATCGACGAGTAATTCTAATCGAGCATCAAAATATATTTTTGGGCATTTAAGTTCACAAAATATTGATAACTTGGCTAAAAGCCTCCGAGTTCAATACCCAAAATACACTAAAATACATAAAGTGTAATTTAAAATTATAGGTCTTACAAATGTTTAAAGTTATCCTTTTGAATTTTCAAAAACTTGATATCCTAAATTAGTTATAAAAGTCTTATTTCCTTGAAAACAGATTTCCTTTATCAATTGCGAATTAATGTTTAAAAATTATTGTATAAATTATTATATTTTCTTTGAAACCTTCTCCCTCGTGGAAAAAATGACCACAATCTGAGTTGTACATACAATAGCTTCCATTTAGAATCTCTTGTTGGGTATTGGACTCCCTTCCTATGTGGATAAAGGCCAAAATATTGTATCCCATATGTCTCACTTATTTAAGTGGAGACTGGTCTAATTAGAGTTATAAGAGAGAAACTAATTTGATAGGTGATCATAGCATTTGGGCACGTGTTTTTAGCTTTTTAGTTTGGTATTTTAAAGTTCTTTATATCTTAGATTAATATTTTTAGCTTGTTTCTAAACTTTGGGTCAAATTTGAATTATATTTTATTATTTGCATTTTAATTTTATCATTTATATTTTGACTCTTTCTCGCTCTGTAGGTCATAACTTGAGCTCTGGATATCGAATTGGCGTATATGAGATTCAACGTTTCATCAAAACCTTGAGATTCATGTTACACTTCCTATTTCGATTTCATGATTATATTCTTGTTTATTTGATTATATTGATATTTTGATTGCTTAAATTGAATTTCAGTAGGATTGATTAAAAATTATTTGACAGAATTTGGTTTCGGTTTCTAATTTAATTGAATTATAATTTTGCGACCCTTGATTGTTAATTGTAATATTTTGATGATTGTGATGTTTTATCCAATAAAAGAAAGCAAATTCACATAGGATTGTTTGCGCTTGTTTGATCAATTCTATAATCAAATAAGAATAGAATCACAAATTAGAAATTAAACTCATTGATAGAATCTGTGATAGGTCTGAAACTCGAATAAGTGGATTAATCATTTTTCTCATCTGTTAAATCAAAAATTTAAAAAAAAACCCCTTTTTAATTTCAATTTTCAATTCGGTTATTATTATTATATCAGAAGTCCTAGTGAAACGATTTGAATTATTACCTCTATTTATATTATATCAATTGTATTTGACTTGTGTGTCATAGCAGATCCAATTGGCGCCGTTGTCGGGGACTCTCTGATAATAATATTGACCCTGTTTTTAGGCCACTGTCTCGGATTGCTCCGAAGTATCGCCAGGAAAACAGAAAGAAAAATAAAGGAATAGGTATCCATATAAGTTCCTTATACGGTAACAACGGTCAAAATCCCAAATTCCTTCGCTTAGACCCTTTTTTGAATTTTTTTAATTTTTCATATCCTCCGAAAATTCCAAATAAATTTGCGTTTCCTTTATTTGATTTTTAGAAATTTTTTGTGGTATTTTTATATTTTTTGGATTTTATTTGATAGGGTTTTCAATTTTCACTTCAATTTTAGCATTCGGGACATTGTTGGAATTTTCAGAATTGTTATTTTGTATTGCATTGTTATGATGATGCATGACTAGGGCTAGTTCTGTGAATCTTCATTCTCTTGAACCTGAAATAGATAGAACATTTCATTTACGTCGTAGACTTAAAAGAGCTGCTAGTGTTCACAAGTTAGAGTCAGATACTGAAATTGACAACTTGTTGCAAAATATGGCTGATGCGAATACTAGAACCTTAAGACAACTTGCTGCACCTAATGTCAATTATAATGCTTTATGTATCACATATCATGAAGTTATTGTACCATTTGAACTTAAATATGGTTTTATGCACTTGCTTCCAAAGTTTATTGGTCTTGTAGGTGAGGATCCCCTCAAATACTTGAAGGATTCTATATTGTGTATTCTACCATGAAGCCTTAAGAAGTCACATAAGAACCACATTAAGCTGAGAGCCTTCCCATTTTCATTCCAAGATGCTGCCTAAGACTGGTTATACTACCATCAACCAAGTTCTGTTACAAGTTGGAATGATCTTAAGATATTGTTTCTAGAAAAATTCTTCCCCGCCTCAAGAGCTGCGTCAATCAGAAAAGAAATATGTGGCATCATGCATATTGACAGGATATCATTACATGAGTATTGGGAGAGATTCAAGAAATTAGGGCCAAGCTGTCCTCATCACCAGATTTCTGAACAATTGCTCATCCAATATTTTTATGAAGGCTTGCTATCTATATATAGAAGCATTTTGGATGTTGCTAGTGGGGGAGCACTTGTCGATAAGACCCTAAAAGCGGCAAGGGGTTTGATTGAGAACATGTCCATTTATTCTCAACAGTTTACAACTAGAAGCAATTCAATAGTGTTAACAAAGGGTGTGAATTAAATTCAAGCTTCTTCCCACAAAAATTTAGAAGGAAAACTTAATGAGCTTACATCTTTAGTAAAAAAATTGGCAATAGGTAAAACCCAAGCAGTTGTCTGCGGTATTTTCACTTCTACTGAGCATCCTTCAGATTCATGTCCTTCATTGCAAGAAAATCCAATTGTTGATGTTCCTCAAGCATATGCAGCAAATATATACAATCCTCGAGCCAAATATGATCTATCATCTAACAGGTACAATCCTGGTTGGAGAAACCATCCTAACTTGAGATGGGGAATTCATCTACATAACAACAACCTAGGCAGCAACATCAAAATATTCCTCAACAGCAAAACAATGCACCTTCATTAAAGGACCTCATTAAACAGATGGATGTCTAGAATCTCCAATTTCAACAAAGAACATATTCCACCATTCAAAATTTGCAAACAAAGATTGGTCAGCTAGCCACTTCAATCAATCAATTGCAGAATCAGGGGTCAAACCAATTGCCTGCACAATCAGTAGTAAATCCAAATGCTCCCAATCTCAGTTCAATTACATTGAGGTCTGGCAAAGGTGTTGAAATACTAAAGGTACCTAAAACTGTAGTGAAAAATAACAAGGTTATTGATGATACTTCGATATATGAAACTCTTGATGTTGAGAAAAATATACCACTTCCTTTTCCTCAAAGGGTAGTGAAGACTATGAAAATGGATGAGGTAGATAGGGACAACGAGATCCTGGATACATTTAGGAAGGTGGAAGTGAACATTCTGCTTCATGAAGCAATTAAAAAGATTCCAAGATATGCAAAATTTCTAAAAGATTTGTGCACACACAAGAGAAGGTTAAAAGGTAATGAAAGAGTAAACATGGGGCGAAATATTTCAGCCCTCATTCAGCCTATGCCTCAGAAATGCAAAGATCCAGGAACTTTTTCCATTCCATGTACCATAGGCAATAGTCAATTTGAAAATGCTATGTTAGATTTATGAGCTTCCATTAATGTTATGCCTATATCTATTTTTAACTCTCTTGCTCTTGGACCTTTATAGAGTACAAGTGTTACCATTCAATTGGTGAACAGGAGTAATGCTCGTCCACTAGACTTGTGAAGGATCTACTTGTTCGAGTTAATGAATTGATAATTCCTGCAGATTTTTACATTCTGGACATGGGGGAGAGAATACGTCCAACAGGGTGCTTATCATCTTAGGCAGACCATTCGTGAAAACTTCTAGAACAATAATTGATATGCATGTTGGAACTCTATCCATGGAATTTGGTGATAGAATTGTAAATAAGCACCCTGTTGCTTGCTGATTTAGTTGATGACACTTACCCTGATATGTTTGCCACTGATTTTCCTTCATTGTCTGGTTTTGATTATACTTATACTTCTGAATTATGTATAGATACTCAATTGTGCTGTATGTGTGCTGAGATCAAAGCTGCCTTGCAAGTTGATCATTGTGCTGATATCGACATTTCTACTAACATAATTGATTTTGCAGACTTAGCTTCAGCCACTGGTGTTGTACCTTCCATTGAACAACCACCAACTACTGAGATTAAACTACTTTTGAAAATTTGAAATATGGTTATTTAGAAGGAAGTGGCAAGTTACTTGTGATTATTTCAACCAAACTTGAAGATGAACAAGAAGAGAAGTTGTTGCTGATTTTGAGAAAACACACGAAGGCAATAGGATGGACCTTGGCTGATATTCCTGGTATTAGCCCATCCATATGTATGCATAGGATACTACTGCAGGACATGATAAAACCAGTCAGGCAGCCCCAAAGGCGACTTAACCATTAATTTTGGATTTTGTAAAAAATGAAGTGACCAAGCTCTTGCAAGCAAGCATTGGGTGAGTCTGGTGCAGGTAGCCCCAAAGAAAACTGGACTCATAGTGGATAAAAATAAAAATAATGAACTTATCCCCACACGAGTGTAGAACAGTTGGAGGGTATGCGTCGATTACAGGAGACTAAACTAGGCAACTAGAAAAGATCATTTTCCTTTACCATTCATTGATCAAATGCTTGAATAGTTGCTTGGTTTTTACAGGCGATTTATCAAGGATTTTAGCAAGATATCTCTTCCACTATCGAATTTGCTGCAAAAAGATGTCAGTTTCACCTTCGATGATAAATGCAAAAAGGCGTTTGATTTCTTAAAGGCAACACTAACCTCTACTCCCATAATTCAGCCACCCAACTAGACCCTCCCTTTTGAAATTATGTGTGATGCATCTAACTATATCGTGGGAGAAGTCCTTTTCACAAAATGTTGCTTTGAAGCTCATGTTGAAGAAACCAGAAACAAAACTGAGACTGATCCGGTGGATGTTGTTAATCCAAGAATTTGATTTAAAGATTAAAGATAAGAGTGAGCTGAAAATTTTGTGGCATATCATTTGAGCAGAATAAAAATGGATGAGGACCCCATCCCCATTCAAGATGACTTCCCTGATAAGCAATTACTATAGTTGTGTGAGGTAACTCATTGGTTTGCTGATTTAGTTAATTATCTAGTTGTTGGAGTCTTTCATGTAGATGCATCCCGAAAACAAATACACAAACTTAAAAGTGATTCCAAATACTATGAGTGGGATGATCCATATTTATGGAAATTCTGTAGTGACCAAGTGATTAGGCGATGTGTTTCCCACCATGAGGCTTAATCCATTCTTCATTTTTGTAATGCCTCTCAAACTGGAGGACATTTTGGTCCTCAACAGACAACAAGAAAAGTCTTAGACTCAGGTTTGTTTTGGTCCACTTTGTTTAAAGATGCTCTTGTGACTTACAAAACTTGTGAACAGTGCCAAATAGCAGGAACAACAATCACTCGTAGGAGTGATATGCCTCAACAACCTATGCTTTTATGTGAAGTATTTGATGTGTGGGGCTTTGACTTTATGGGCCCTTTTCCTGTATCTTTTGGTTATGTCTATATTTTACTAGCTGTTGATTATGTTTGGAAGTGGGTGGAAGCAATACCCTTAGAAAAGCCCACCTGCACTGAAGTTTAAACAGAGAACTCCCTTTCCTTACTCTTATTTTATACTTGTTACTTTCATTGAGGACAATGTGTAATTTAAGTGTGGGGGAATTATTTAGGATTTTATTTTTTATGATTTTATTTATTATTTTTCAAAAAATAATAATAATAATAATAATAATAAAATAATAAAAATAAAATAAACAAAAAATGGTCATTGCATTGCATGCTTTTTCATCACATTTTATGGTTGTAAATGTTGAGAGTTTGGTTTGATTGGCATGATTGGATAGTATTTTTGCATTCATGGTAAAATAAATTGGATTAAAATGCTAAATTATGTATCATTTGTGATAAGTCATTAACCTTTGTGAGATTTTTGAGCCTTATTATGAATGGAATATATTTTTCCATCTTTTTTACTTGTGTGTTATCTCACTCATGATTGCTAGTTACGCCAGAACTTGACTTGACTCTTGTCCGCATGCATATATTGAAATGATCTAGGCATTTGTTTCTAATTACGCTACTAGGCAAATAAGCCTACCCTACAATTATCCATTTGTTTAAGCCCCTTTGAGCCTAATTACCCCATTTTTTGTTATATAGCTCATTACAAGCCTAAAAGTGAAAAACAATGAATTGCCTCAATCTTGGGGCATAAAGGAGTCTTTCCTTTCATAAGTGTAGGGGTGCTCAACTTGTTTGTTTAAATTTGAGGGTGATAAAAAAGAAAGAAAGAAAGAAAGTATGGAAATGAAACTTAATGATGTTTTGTTTAGTTGCTTTTTAATGTTGTTTTTCTCTCTTAATCGTTACTCCTTTATCCTCTTTGATTTTTTTCCCTAGTCTCCTTAGGATTATCTCACCCTTACCTTGGCCACATTAGAACCTAAATAAAGATCCTTTGATCATTATCTGCATGTGTTTCAAATATAGATTATAGAGGTTTGTCAAGCCTATGGTAGTGCTAGCTTTCATGATGTCTGATTGATGATAGTGATGATATCTAACTAAGATGAGTGTATGTGATGAGATATGATTAATGAGAGTGATTTTGTTAATTTGTGATGAGAATATTGAAGTAACCCCATAATTAATGAAATAATTGTGATTCCAATTTGTGTTTGAGAAGATGGTCTTAATGGAGTACCATAGGCTAACAAAGGGAGAAAATAACTATTGAGAATTTGTGAAGTGAAAATTGTTTTGTCTTCATATAGTTAGGGCCTGACAAACCTAGTGATTCTGGGGAAGTTCAACTGAATGAGCCTGATCGTGGTGGTCTGTTGTTGAGCCTTAAGGCAAGATTATTAGACCTTGGAGGTATTCGGTTGGAGAATTCCTAGGTGACTTGGAGGTAGCACTCCAAATGTTGGGAGCTACCATACAACACACGTTTACCTCGATTGTTGTGTATATGTGTCTCGAATTGAGTTATATAAGGGGAGTGCTAATTCTAATTGTACGTCCACCAGGATTGTGGCAAAGCATCAAGCCTCCTAATCAATTACTTTAGAGTTAGAATTTTACCACATTATGAAGTAGAGTCTAAGCTCTCATTGCATTTTCCTGTGATTATTTGTTGTGATTATTATGTATCGTGTGTGATAATAGTTTCTTTAGATAATGAGGTTATATTGAAATATATTGGTTTTTTTGGAGTGATTTTGACTTTATAACATGATGTTTTTCCTTGAAGAAAGTTTGTGTAACGATACAATATATTTATGATGAATTGCGGGTTCTTCTTACTTATAGTATACTATTAGCATGATTTCGAAACTCACCTAATCTTTTGTTTGTGTTAGACTGGTTTGGCTCTGCATTTTCCAAATCGCAGTTATTATAGGTTAATGTGTCCTAAAGTTCAAGTTTGGGAGAAGCCCCGCTCTGATAGGTGATACAGGGAATGAAATTCATAAATTGTAATTTTATTTATTTAATTAGAATCAACTTTTTGTATGAAAAGCTTATAAGTACTAGTAAACTTTTGAAATTAAATTAAGAAATTCTAGTTAATTAAAGTTTACGGAGATTCTATTGTTTTATAAGAGGAAAATTTTTAAAGTGATCCTTTTGAATTTTAAAAATATTTGATATCCTAAATTAGTTATAAAAGTCTTATTTCCTTGAAAACATATTTCCTTTATCAATTGCGAATTAAAGTTTAAAAATTATTGTAAAAGTCATTATATTTTCTTTGAAACCTTCTCCCTCGTGGAAAAAATAACCTCAATCTGAGTTGTACGTACAATAGCTTCCATTTAGAATCTCTTGTTGGGTATTGAACTCCCTTCCTATATGGATAAAGGCCCAAATACTATATCCCATATGTCTCACTTATTTAAGTGGAGAGTGGTCTAATTAGGATTGTAAGAGAGAAACTAATTTGATAGGTGATCATAGCATTTGGCCACATGTTTTTAGCTTTTTAGTTTGGTATTTTATAAGCTCTTTATAGCTTCGATTAATATTTTTAGCTTGTTTCGAAACTTTGGGTCTAATTTGAATTAAAATTTTATTATTTGCATTTTAATTTTATTATTTATATTTTGACCTTTTCTCGCTCTGTAGATCTTAACTTGAGCCTTGGATATCGGATTGGCACATATCAGCAGATGTTGGAAAGATACAAATCTGAGCTACAACTTTTGTGTTGGAAGAAAAGACCAACTCCAAACTTTACAGGGCCTAAATTGCAAATTTCATAATCTGGATTTTTGTAATAATTTTAATTAGCGGGCCAATTGTTTTTAAACCCTAAACCCTAAATCCCAATATCAAGTACTATATATTGGTAGTTTTGTTTCTTTTCTAAGGACAGAAAAATTAGGATTCAAATTGCTACAAGAAATAAACAGTTTTATTTTTAATTTCATGGAAGCCTAATTTTATAAGATTAATCCACGAGTTTAGAGTTTCATCAACACCTTGAGATTCAGGTTACACTATCAATTTCGATTTCATGATTATATTCTTGTTTATTCAATTATATTGATATTTTGATTTCTTAAATTGAATTTAGATAGGATTGATGAAATTTCTTTGACAGAATTTGGTTTCGGTTTCTAATTTAATTGAATGATAATTTTGTGACTCTTGATCGTTAATTGTTATATTTTGATGATTGTGATGCTTAATTTAATCAAATAAACCAAATTCACATATGATTGATTACGTTTGTTTGATAAATTCTATAGTCAAATAATAATAGAATCACAAATTAGAAATTAAACTCATTGATAGAATATGTGATAGGTCTGAAACTCGAATAAGGAGATTAATCATTTTTCTCATCTATTAAATCAAAAATCTAGAAAAACCATTTTTTTAATTTCAATTTTCAGTTCGGTTATTATTTTTATATCAGAATTCTTTGCAAAACGATTTACGTTATTACCTCTATTTACATTTTATCGATTGTATTTGACCTGTGTGCGACAATAGTTCAATAGGAAAGGCAACCCACCTAAAGAGAAAAGAGAAGAGTAACCTTATTCCCGATTTTGATAAATTAATCTCAAAAAAATCAATTATGCATTTGTTAACCATTGGATCGAGCTGATATATGGACATCAGGTTTGCAACATTTAGATCTTCGTTTTCAATAGTCAGATCAACGAAACAAAGCTTGGAGGGCGAGACATCATGCTCGCGCATAGCAAGTTTTTTGGATGTTTTTCTTCTTCTTGCTTTTCTTTTGTAGGCTTTAATGCTTTGTTATTTTGGCTGGTTGTAGGCACAATTTGTGCATCATTTTAAGACTCCCTTGTACCCTTATTTGATTATAGTGGAGTTATTTCTTTGGTCTTGATGACCCATGATTTTTAACCTTGCATTGAGAGGTTTTCCATGTTAAAATATCAGTGTTCTTTACGATATTTTATTTTGATTATTTTGCTACCATATATTTGTTGTTGCTTCTCACGGATTCTTTCAAGTTGGGGGAATTTTATATTCGTTATGTATTACTTGTTATTGTATTTTTGTGTTTATTCCCCATCAGAGTGGCATCATAGATCTTGGTTAAAGGATTTTTTGACTTTCTTGAAGGATGGAGGAAAATATGAATATAAAGATGGTATGCTTGAATGGTACTAATTACCATTTGTGGAAGGGAACGATGAAAGATTTGTTATTTTTGTAGATGATGTATCTTCCTATTTTTAGTTCTAAAAAGTCGGAAGATAAATCTATGAAAGAATGAGATTTTGAACATTAACAGGTATGTGGTTTTATTAGGCAATATGTAGAGGATTTATGTTTATAATCATATTGCTAATGAGACAAATGCAAAAATTATGTGGGGTAAGATACAAACTTTGTTTTCCTCTAAATTAAGGAATAATAAATTATTCTTACTGAATAGTTTCATAAGTTTGAAGTATAAGGAGGAAACATCTATTTCGGGCCACTTAAGTGAATTTCAGGAGCTTCTTTATCAAATTTCTGGAATAGGTATCAAGTTTGATGATGAGCTATTGGGACTATATTTACTGTTATCTTTACTAGAGTCTTGGGAGACATTTTAGGTTTCTATAACGAGTTCAGCTTCTGATGGTGTTGTTTCTTTTGAAACGACTAAGGGTGGTGTTTTGAATGGAAGATGAGAAGGAAGGCACAGGGTTCTTCATCTCAATCTAAAGTTCTTGTCACTAAAAATAGGAGGAGAAGTCAGAAAAATGAATTGAATGATGGTAGAGAAAATAGGATAAACAAGTCCAAGTCTAGATACAACAATATGGAGTGTCATTATTGTCATAGAACAAGGCACACACAGAAGAATTGTTTTCTGTGGAATAAGGAGAACAAAGGCAAGAAGGGTAAGTAGAAACAAAAGGGTCGTGATGATGATAGTGATGATGATCATGTTACAACTGCTACTAGTGATGATCTTGTTATTCTCCATGACTTTGAGTCAATTAATCATGTATTTGATGAGAGCATGTGGATAATTGATAATGGTGTAATACTACATGTTACACTGAGGAAGGAGTTATTCACATCTTATACTTCAGGTGACTTTGGAGTCTTGAAGATGGGTAATGATGGTGTATTGTAATTGGTGTTGGTGATGTATGTTTGCATACCAACATGGGAATGCAATTGTTGCTTAAAGGAGTCAAACATGCTCCAAATGTTCGCTTCAATTTGATCCTTGTGCATATGCTTGATGAAAGTGGTTTTGATAATTATTTTGCTTCTGGAAAGTGGAAACTCACAAAAGGTAGCATGGTTGTGGCTAGAGGGGAGAAAATTAGTAGACTGTATTGAACAAAAGCTTTGGTTGCAAAAGATAGTGTAAATGTCGTGGATATGGAATCATCTTTGTGGCACCGAAGGCTTAGCCATATCAGTGAAAATGGGTTACATTGCTTAGCAAAAATGGATGTGGTTCCAGGGTTGAAGAATGTAGATTTGGAGAAATGTTCTCACTGCATAATTGGTAAACAAACTAGAGTATCCTTCGAACGACATCTTCCCTCTAGAAACTTAGAGTTGCTTCAGTTGGTGCATTTTGACGTATGTGTTCCTTTAAAGGTAAAATCCTTTTGTGGCGCACTTTATTTTTTTACCTTTATTGATAATTGTTCTAGACAAACAAGAAGTTGGAACGTATTTGTACTAACAACAGTGGTGAGCATTGCGAACCCTTTGATGTCTATTGCAAACACCAAGGTATAACACATGAAAAGACTCCTCCTAAAACTCCTCAGCAGAGTGGTTTAACAGAGAGGACGAATCAGACACTTGTTGAGAGAGTGAGGTGTATGCTCTTTGAAGTTGCCTAAACATTATTGCAGTGAGACATTCTACACGGCGGTGCATATTATGATTGTTATTCCTGATGTATCTTTGAATAGTGAGGTACCAAACAAGGTGTGGTTTTGTAAGAATGTCAAGTATATATGATCACTTGAGAGTCTTTGGTTGCAAGGCTTTTGTGCATGTTCTAAAGGATGAAAGATCCTAATTGGATGCAAAGTATAAGCAGTGTATCTTCATTGGTTATGGTGAGGATGAATTTTGATACAAGTTGTATGATCTTATAAATAAAAAGCTTATCAGAAGTCGTGATGTAGTGTTCATGGAAGACCAAACTATTGAAGACATTGATAAGGTGGAGAAGACTACACTTAAGAGAAATAACGTCTTTGTTTATGGTGATCCAGTTCGGTCACCTAGTCCTTATTTGGATACTATAGATGGTAATATTGAGAATGATTAGCCACATGATTGCGTTGATGATCATCAACTTAGAGATGAGGTAAATGATGACTCTTCATCATATACATATTTTTCATTGTTTTTAGTCTTATTTATTGTTCATTCATTAGTTAATTTACGTAGTTATTTGACATATTTAGTTGATTTTAGTTATTTGATTTAATGAAATGTTTATGTTCTTATTTGTATGGGAGACTTGTACTCTAGCAGAGAACTCTTAGTAAATATTCTATCTTAGTAAATACACTTGATAGAAAAGATAGAGAAATCTCAGTAAATATTCCAAGTATTGAAGATCATGAGTTGTGACACAACGAGAATCTTAGTGATGCTTATGATTCATCTCTAACCTAACTCAAGAGGTCTAAGAGGTAGAGACAACCATCTACAAGGCATGGTTCTAACGACTATGTGAATTTGATTGATGAAGGGGAACTTGAGTGTTTTCCAACGGTCATGGAGAGTGAAGAAAGTCAAAAGTAGTTGAACGCAATGCATTATTAGATGACATCCTTGCATGATAATCACACTTATGATTTGATGAAATTTCCAAAAGGAAAATGGGCTTTGGAAAACAGGTGGATGCATAGAGTGAAACTTGAGAGTTACTCAAGGACTCCGAGGTATAAAGCCAAATTAGTGGTGAAAGTTTTCTGTCAAAGAAAGGTGTTTATTTTAATGAGATTTTCTCACTTATGGCAAAAATGTCATCAATTAGAATTATGTTGAGTTTGGCAGCTACTCTTGACTTAAAGGTAGAGCGATTTGATGTAAAAATGGGTTTCCTTCATGGTGATTCGAAGGAGGAGATTTACATGAAGAAACCTGATGGTTTCTTGTTGAAGTTAAGGAAAATTATGTGTGTAGACTAAGAAAGAGTATATACGGTTTGAAGCAAGCTCCAAGCCAGTGGTACAAAAAGATAGAGTTTGTTATGTGTGACCAAGGATATATGAAGACCACTTCTGACCATTGTGTATTTCTTAGGAAATTTACTAACGATGATTTCATTATCTTGTTATTATACGTTGATGACATACTTATTGTTGGGAAAAATATTTCCAAGATTGACAGGTTAAAGAAGCAGTTGGGTGATTCATTTGCCATGAAAAACATGAAAGCATCGAAATAGATTGTTGGCATAAGAATCATGCGTGACATAAAGGAGAAGAAACTTTGGATGTCACAAGAACACTATATTAAGAGAGTGTTGCAAATGTTTCAGATGGAAAACTCTAAGGCTGTAAGTACTCTTCTTGCTGCTCACTTTAAGTTGAGTTCTAAACAAAATCCTTCAAGTGAAAATGAGAAAAGAGACATGGAACGAGTTTCTTATGCTTCTATTATGGGTAGTTTGATATATGAAATGGTGTGTACAAGACCAAATATTGTGCATGTTGTTGGTACAGTCAATAGATTTTTGTCAAATCCAGTCAAAGAGCATTGGAATGTTGTAAAATGGATTTTGAGGTATCTTCGTGGTACTACATGTATGTGGCTTTCTTTTGGAGGTGACAAACCTATTTTGGTGACGTACTTCGACTCATATATGGCTGGAGATATTGACTGAAGGAGGTCCACTTCAGGCTATATGGTTAAATTTGCAGAGGGTGTTGTGACTTGGCAGTCGAGATTACGTAAATGTGTAGCATTGTCTACAACTGAGGCGGAGTTCATTCCCATTACCGAAGCATGTAAATAGTTGATTTCATTGAAGAAATTCTTGTAAGAGCTTGGATTTATTCAGGACAAATATGTATTATTTTTCCATAGTCAAAGTGCTATTCATATTGGTAAGAACTCGACATATCATAGCAAAATCTGCAAGCTGGTGAAGTCTCTCTATGTCTTATATATACATTGTTAAGATTATATATTTGGAGATAAGTTTTATTGATAACATAAGTTTTATCTCAATTTGATTTTCCATGAAGCATTGTTAAGATTATAATATTGTTTTAAATGAATCAGAATAACTGAAACACATATTATTGTAAACCTAAAGTATACCTTCCTTATTAAATTTTTTGTTGGCAAGACTGGTTGGGTCATCTCATATTTATTATGATGCGAAAAGTAGTTACAAATATATGTGAACATATGATGAAGAATCACAATATTCTTCAATTAAATATTTTTCGAGGATTACCGATTTCCAAAGAAAGTTGTCAATTTTAGGGAATGAGTCTCTCCTATTTCTAGAGTATATATGAGGTGGTATGTGTGGATCGTTACACCGAAGAATGTTTGTTTTCAACTAAGAATTAGAAGTTTTTGAGATTATTGTCTCAACTAATTTGACTAAGAGGTCTTTTTTTTCATAAGTATTGTATTGAAATTGATTTTTAATATCATATAGCATATGTTCACACACAAAAATGAAATTGAAGAAACATTCAATAGACATATAATATTGATTTTAAGATCAATATTTATGAGATTCCACCTTAAATTTTTAACTTGGAAACATGCAATGTATGTCGAGATGTTAATTCCGATAAAGTCAACGAGTTACTACATATAAGTCATCCCTTTGATTTATTATCAATTTTCATATTTAACCTAATATTTCCCATCTAAGAACTTTTTTTGATGTGTTGTATATATTTCAATTGCTCCAATATAATATTCTAAGATGAGATGTAAATTAATTAATATTGGAAATACATATTGTATATGAAATATCCATTTGTGATAGAGTTTATTGAGCCAACAACTTAGAAATTTGTTTTCAAATGAGTTTGTTTATTATTATTCAATGAATTAGTATTTCCTATATAAGGGAGAGAAGAAGCAACTGAAAATGATCCTCATAATTATTGGTGTAAACCTAAAGTTCAAAAGATAAATCATTCACACAGTTTGAAAAATCAATTGTAAGCTACTAATACTTCAATCCAAAATGAGGTCCCTATCGGACAATGTATCATTGCAAATGAATACCCATGCATGAAGTATGGTATATTTTTCGATTCCAAATATTAAAATCCTCAACTAAAGAAAGGAGCAAAAACATGACCCAAGTGGGGATATGAAAATTCTAATTAAGTATTTAACCTTGTTGATTTTCACCTCTAGAAGAATTGGTCATGTGCTTGCAACTTTTGAAAATAAATAGATCCCCATAAAATATTTTATGAATTGAATATGACGAAACTGAAAAAAAGTCAACTTTGACAACAATTTTGCATATGATATGGCTCTATCTTTGATATATGGTAATGAGGGCAGTAATATATCTTACTAATATTACATATTCTAGTATATTATTTGTTGTTAATTTATCATTAAGTATATACTTTGTTATCTTAGAGATATAAATTATTGTTTAATCATTATAATGGTATAGATCATAAATAAGATATTTGTTTACACGAAGAAGTACAACTATTTAATGGATATTTTGTGAAACAAACACAACAACAATATGATCAAATGATGAGGTAATTTTACAACTAAATGAGGCAAGCCAAGAAAGTGTTTTGGTTAGCCATGTGATTCAACATATGCAAGAGACTAATGATTTGTGTTCCATAAATATGACTACAATAGTTTTTTTATGAGGATAATATTAGATGCTATAACATCCCAATTTTTATAATAAACTACTATGTTAATGAAATAGTATTTAAATAGTTACTTTAGTATTAAAATTATTTTAGAATATATGTTGATTAATTTTATGATTAATTTTTTTTATATGTGTGCTTTCTATAATGTGTTATTATTGTAGATATTTGACTAAAAGAGTTACATAAATAACAAATTATATTTTATTATTTTATACATTTTTCTAAAAAAAATAGTATTTTAGTTTAATATTTTAAATAATAAGATTTTAAACGATTTTATGTGTATATGCACGTAAGTAATTAATGTAATTTTTTATGTGTGTTTGACCGATGTTAAGTGTGCACATAGTTATATTTATTTTGTATATTTAAAAAATAAAAATTCCCTTTATCACCTTATAGTAATTTCTTCTACATGTTCATACGTATACCACTTCAGCAAAAAAAGCTAATGTGTACGCTTCTAGCGAGTTGTCTTGTGTTTTTATATTTCACATCATTTTCCTCTATTTAGTTTCTAAATAATTTTTCTCTCTTTTAATCTCTCTAATCCCTAATTTCTAATACAAATAATTGCAAATGAATGACTTTAATTTCATGTTAATTAACACTATAAACAACTTTGTTCATCATTTCTAAATATTTATATACTATATATATTTACCAATATTCAAAGTAGAAAATCAAATACAAATGGTTTTTGCTCTCTCACTCGATCATTTTAATCACCGATCTTTGTGGTAATTGTGATTTTTTTTATTTAAATCGGATATAATAAAATTTTAATTTACAAACATTTAAACTATTATTAATATTAATAGAGTAATCATAATCATTAAAATTTTGGTTTTTAAACGAAATTCAAAATTTATAGCAATTCGGTTACAAAATATTAATAATTTCATTAATTTTAGTAAAATAAAACTGACCATAATTCAAAGTGACATGACTTTGTCCATCATTTCTAAATATTTATATATTATATATATTTACCAATATTCAAAGTAGAAAATCAAATACAAATATTTTTGGTTCTCTCACTCAATCATTTTAATCATCGGTATTTGTGGTAATTGTGAATTTTTTTTGTTTTACATCGGATATATTAGAATCTTCATTTACAAATATTTAAACTGTTATTAATATTAATTGAATAATCATAATCATTAATATTTTTGTTTCAAAATGGAAATTCAAAATTTATAACAATTTGGTTACAAAATATTAATTGTCAAAAAATTATAAGTATACATCAAATATAAATAATTCCAATGAATTACTTTAATTTCATGTCAATTAATACTATAAAACAACAAGTTAAATTTAATTAATTTCAGTAAAATAAAATTGACCAAAATTCAAATAGACATGACTTTGTCCATCATTTCTAAATATTTATATAATATATATATATATATATATTTACCAATATTCAAAGTAGAAAATCAAATACAAATATTTTTAGTTCTCTCACTCAATTATTTTAATCCTCGGTAATTTGTGGTAATTGTGAATTTTTTTATTTTAAATCGAATATATTAGAATCTTAATTTACAAACATTTAAACTGTTATTAATATTAATTGAATAATCATAATTATTAATATTTTTGTTTCAAAATGGAAATTCAAAATTTATAAAAATTTGGTTACAAAATATTAATTGTCAAACAATTATAAGTATACATCAAATACAAATAATTACAAATGAATTACTTTAATTTCATGTCAATTAATACTAAAACCCCACATCTCTAAAATACAAACTTTGCATAACAAATGCAAATGAAATATACTTTTCTTGAGCATTTTAATAATTAGCGCGATAATTGGAGTATCAAAGTTGTTGTCGCATGTGTACCGTCTACACCATACAAAGTGAGGATGAACCAATCTCTTTAGACATTATTTTGTTGGATGAAAAGGTATACAATCACAATGATTGAAGATTGTTATTTGCATTCAATTTCAAAAATAATATACAGGAAGGTGATATATACGACAAAACCAAATCTAAAAATATCACCAACAAATGATTCTTACAGACCTATCATAAACAAAGAAGACATTGTTTTTTACAACAACTATTTTAACCAAAATTTAAAACCCAAAAATTACCATTCCAAACCATTACTTTGAGTTTACTTCCTTCAAATCACTAGCACAAAGATTGGGAGATAAAGTAAATCTAACAGGTAATAATTATTTTAATACAAAATTCAACTTCTAAACTATCAAATAAATATCATTTGGTACTAACTATGTTTTGGATTGCAGACAGTATTGGAACATTTCATGTTGTTGGACATGAAGAGCAAGTTTATGTTGTTGACAAGCCAACTCAAGTCACCGCAACTGACAAAGTCTAGCACAAATAAGAAGGAGATATAAAACAAAAATGTAAAATACACGAAGAAGTGACGTGTGGAGAAGAGGATAATGATAAGGAGAAAGATGAAAACCCATTATCCAAACGAAAATTCAAAGTACAACAGAGGAATAAAAAAATTCACATACCATCATCAGACGAAGAGATAATCAGACAACAATTACACACAAAAAAAAATGTGTGGTCGAGCATATTACATTAACTGACAAATTCTAAATACCTTAGGGAGAATCAAAAAGAATAAACCAAAAGAAAAACAACTTAGGGTGTAATGAAATTGATTAATCCAAAAAAATTAAAAAAACTTAAAATCAGAAATAAAAGATGAATGTATTTCCAAGTATTTTACTTTAATCATTTTTAATTTTAGCAATAAAGTAATATGTTTTGTAACTAAATTGTATATCAATTGAGTCTATCTCTTAATAAAAATTATCAAATAAGTTACTTCAACATTTGACATATACATCAATCTCAATATTAATACGTTATTTTATGTATTAAGTCATTCATCTAAACACGGTACTTCTCTTCTATAAATTACATTGATACAATTGTATATATATTATTGATATAACTACTAAATTGGGACTTAAAACTTCATATTAATTTTTTAAAAATTCACTTAAATTAAATATATAAAAATATACCCGCCCAACGTGCTGGTTGGCATCTTGTTTTAATTATTTCGAACTATTAACTATTTTTAGTTATTTAATTTATAAATAATTATCTTGTGATTTTAGTAATATTGACGATGATTTCCTTTATTTATAGTTGCTATGGGATGGTAATTTTATACGTATTTATTGTGATTTAATAATCAATATAATTTGTTTATTTTTTTATATTTTTTATTGTTTTGATTATCCTTTAAAGATTGAAGTATTTCTATGTGATTATTGTGGTAAATATTATAGTAATAATTTTAGTTATTATTTTAAATATGAGAGTTTTGATTATTAATGTATTTTATAAGAGTAGTTACTTTAATAACTTTTTTTTTTATAAAATATTAGTAATACTTTAAAAATGAAATTGTGTTAAAAAAATTAGTTTTGAAAATTGTTGGTTTGATTTTAAAACATAAAAGAAAGGAGAAAAATGCATTTTATGGGGTAGGTGTAACACCCCAAATTTTATAATAAATAATTTTATTAATTAAATAGGATTTTAGATAATTAATTTAATGCTAAAGTAATTTTAGAATATATGTTGAGTAGTTTTATGATTAATTTTCTTTATATTTGTGTTTTCTATGATGTGTCAATCTATACATATTTGACTAAATGAGTGATGTAAATAATAAATACTATATTATATTTTATATATTTTCCTGAAAATAATAGTATTTTAGTGTAATATTTTAAATAATAAGCTTTTAGGAGATTTTACGTGTACATGCGCTTTCATAATTGATGCGATATTGTCATATGCGTTCGATAGATGTTAAGGGTACACCTAGTTATATTTTAAATATTTATAACTATTTCCTATTTTTAGGTACTTCTTTTATAAATAATTATTTTGAGATACTAGTAATGTTGTGTTTGATTTCCTTTATTTTTATATACTCATTGTAATTTAATATATATATATAAATATATATATATATATATATTATAATATAATAATTAATATAAACTGTGAATATTATATTTATTTATTTTGTAATTTTGACTATTAGAGAATAATAGTATTTAATGTTAATATTTTGAAAAATAAATATAATTATATATGAATTATTTTAAATATGAGAGTTTTATATTAATGTATTTTTAAAAGATTAATTATTTTACTTTAAAATATTAGTAATATTTTAGTAACGAAATTGTGTACCAAAAAAAAGTTTTTAAGAAACCAGCATTGGTACTTATTGGTTTTATTCTAAAAAAATAAAATAAGAGAAAGGTGTAAAATGTAGTTTTTTGGATTAGGCCCATATGGTAAAATCCAATTAAATAAAATAATAATAATAATAATAATAATAAAGAAAAAAAAAAAAAAGGAATAACCAGTTTACTTCGTCTTCTTTGTAAGCCATTTCATAACCTATTTCCTCTCCACCTTCTCCCATCAACCATTAATTCGTGATCATTGTGATCTCCTCTTTCATTCCTAACTTGAATAAAAAATTGAAACGTCATATTCCTCTTTGTCAAAATTCACACCTCCACCTTTTGATCAAGATTTTGGACACCATGATTATTCGCAACAAAAATTGAGACCATATTTGGACTCCATGATACAATCTCTTCTATTATCTATGCTTGGAATCACCAACCATTATACTTCAAAAAATGGGTTTTCACTCTCGTCGCGGTTGTGTTGTCGAATTTTGGCCAGCACGTTCATCGTCTTGAAAATCTTACAGTATTTTTCAGATTTCTGTCGTTGAAACCTTCAAGAAGCACTACTCATTTTCGTGTTTCAATGAAGTTGACGTCGGACTCTGTCGATGCTCCAACATGTCGGTGAGACATTTTCTAATAACTTGTTTCACAATATTTTGAATATGATTCTTTGCCTAATAGTTTTATTAATTATGTAACGCTGATTTTTATGCCCCACATAAATTATCAACTGTGTTTCATTGACTCTGCAAATTCATCGATGCTTTTGGACTTGTTTTTGCGCATTGTCGACATCTCATGGTTGCTGAAAATTATTCTGGTCCTTATATCTTATGAAAGCGTCAAATTTAGGTAAAAGGTGAGAGAGCGTTTGAATTCATTAGTATAATATCTTGTGAGATGAATGGGAAAACGTATTTCTCAATGATTCATATATGGCTTGCTATGTACGGTAGTAGCCCTTTGAGAGATAAATTAGTTAATATGAAAATATGAGGATTATGATGTTAAAATGTTAAATAGAAATATTTATAAAGTGTTGATTGATTTAATTTTAGATAATTATGTGGTATTTGATATTGATACTATTGTAATGTCGATTTTTTGTGATGTGATAGTAAAAGATGGATGCATTGTATGATATATATTTTGTGATGATAATGATGATTTTTGATTGATGATGGTGTTGTTATAAATTGTGATGAGTTTATATGATGATCATGATTATGTATAATTAATGATATTATAAAATTGTGATGAGAATATTGAAGTACCGTATAATCAGTGAAATAGTGATGATTGCAACTTGTGCTAAAGATGATGCTCTTAATGAAGAAGTCTATGCTAACAAGGGGAGAAAATAGATGTTTGGAATATTTGAAGTTGATGTGAATTTTGATATGGAGATTACTTTGTCATCATATAGATAGGGGCAGACAAGCGTAGGGATTATGGGGAAGTACAACTGAAAGAGTCTGATTGTGGTAGTCTGTTGTTGAGCCTTAGAGCAAGATTATTAGACCTTGGAGATATTCAAGTGGGGAATTCCTAGGTGACTTGGAGTTAGCACTCCAAATGTCGGGAGCTACCATGCAACATATGTTTACCTCAAACGTTGCGTATATGTGTCTCTAGTTTAGTTGAGGGGATTTATGAGAACATGCTCAATTTGAATTGTCTGTCCACAGAAATAATGACATACTATCAAGCCTCTTAACCATGTACTTCAGAGTTAGAATGATACCAAATGGTGAAGTAGAGTCTAAGATCAAGCCTCTTAAATAATGTCGCTTTTTTGTGTGTGATTGTTTTGTTGTGATTAATGTGTTTTAAAAGTGATAATAATTTCCCTTGGATGATGTGACGATATATTGATTTTACTTGAGTGACTGACATTATAATATGATATTATTTGTCTTGAGTATTTTGATATATTATGATGTGTCATGATATGGTCTATTATGATTGTTTGTGTGTTCTTCTTATTTATATTATACTATTAATATAATTTCAAAACTCACATCATTCGTTGTTTGTGTTGGAATGGCTTCATCGTGCATTTGCGAAATCACAGTTATTACAGGTTAATGAGTCTTGAAGTTCAAGTTTGGGAGAATCCTCGCTCTAATAAGTGATACCAGAAATAAGAGTCATAAGTTGTATTTTTATTTATTTTATTAGCAACAACTTTTTGTATGAAAACCTTATAAGTACTAGTAAAATTTTGGAATTAAATGAAGAAATTTTAGTTAAATCAAATTTATGGAGATTGCATTGTTTTATAGGAGGAAAAAGTTTAAATTGTTCCTTTTGAATTTTGAGAAATGGAATATCCTAAATTAGTTATAAAAGTTTTATTTTTTGGAAAACAATCTTTTTTTATCTCCTGCAAATTAAAGTTAAAAATTCTTAAATAAATTATTATATATTATTTTGAGGTTTTGAGTGTCGTATCAGTGGTATCAAAGCAGGTGTGTCTAATCAGACCAAGTGGGCCGAGTATCGGTTCAATGTTAGTCAAAACACTAGATAGAAATTATTATTATTATTATTATTATTATTATTATTTTATTGAAACTCAATTTAGCAAAAAAATGATGTTTTTTTCTAAACTTTGAGTTAGATAGAAAATATATCTCTTATGTTTAAAATTTTAATTTTGACAAATAAATTATTACTTTTGAATTTAAGTTGGCATATGTGGAAAAAAACATGTGATTATTGTCATTACTATTGTTATTAGTTTTAAGACAATGTTGTAGATGATATTGTCATTTAAAAACCTTATCTTAGAAAAATATTTATAAAATTTAAACATTTCGTCTTTATATGGGCACATAATTAGATTTTATCAAAACTGAAAATCATGGTTATATCTAGATGATTAAAATATTGATACTGCTTTTAAAATCCATTTAGGACAATCGTGATGATTTTGAAAACTATAAAATTCATATTATTAGTAATTCTTGAATATTTCAAGTTGATTGTATTTTAAAAAGACTTTTTAGAAGACAAATTATAAATAAATTAAAGTTTATTTATTTTATAAAAGAAAAAAAAAAGAAGAAATATTTTATGTTTGGATAGTTGTTGATTTATTTTAATAAATTAAATTGGATTGAAGTTGTCCTGATTCATAAAATTGAAAGAAAAAAAAATATTATGATGATTCTATTTAAAATTTAGAGTAGTCAAGGATATACTCAAGTTTGACTATGTGTTGTTTTAAAGAAAATGAAGAAATATTTGTTATAGAAATAGTGTTGACAAAATAAGTAAATATATTGGAACTATTCTGATTTTATTTCAAAATATAGATTGAAAATAATAATTTTAAGAGTGATTAAATATTTTGAGATGATTTTTTTGGTGATTAAGGTATGAGTGGAATTTTAGGAATCTTACTGATGTTAAAAACAGTTTAAAAAAAAATTGTACAAATTAAAGATGCTATAAATTATTTACAGGTCTATTGTGATAATTACATTCTATATAAATCGAAAGAGTCAATTTGAATGTGTTTAATTTCTTTAAGTTTACCTAAAATTCAATTTCAATTTGTTTAATTTCTTTATATATATTATTAGTCTTATTATTATGATTATTATCATATTATTTATTATATATTTCATACTTGTTACTATTATATATATAAATAAAGTTTCTTATCGATATACACATAGAATAATTGAAGAAAGAAGAAAGAAATTGACAAATGGCTCAAAACCAAAAACATTTCATGACAACCTTGTTTGTAGTTCTTCTGCTTTTAATAGGTATGTAAACTATTAGAAATTGGTTTGAGTCGTCAATTTATTTTATTCTAAATATGTATATTTCAAATACTAATATTACTCTTTTTTATTAGGTACGCACAAAATTGAATGTAGAAATGTTGTACGTTTTAGGTGCATTGGTTTTTGTCAAGATTATATAGATTGTCACACTGCATGCAAGCATCGTGGCTTTAATCTAGGGGAATGCGGAATAAACCTCCCACCTAATGTTGAAGATTGTTGTTGTGGATAACTCCCAATGATAAGTTTGGAAATTATATATCTTTCTTCTAGTTCAAATAAAATATATATTATCACGTGTAACGTTTAGTTTAATTGAAAAATGTCAATATTATTATGTTGTATAACATATCCCAAATTCAAATATAAGACCTTGATGTTGTGAGTGAGGTTGTATAAATAAAAAGTTTAGTTTATTTTATTTGAGTAAAAAAAAAAATAACGAAGTAGATTTTATCTATTGTTTATAAGTTATTTTCCCTTGTTATTAGTCAAAACCTTTCATGTGTTTTTAATCTTATCTTTCATTAACCTATTATATTGACTGTGGATAATTGATTAATGATATCACATAATCAATTATAATTTTTTAGAAGACAAAAACATTTGAGGTCCTTTAAGTTTAGACTAGTTCTCATTTATGATCTTTAAAATTTTTGTTTCAATTTTTATGTTTTAAATTACACATGTGGTGGTCATTTACGACTTACAATCTTAAAATCTAATCCAAACATCACAATGATTTGACTAATCAAGCTATTTTATAAGTGAAAAAAGTTATGACGTTGATTATGTGAACAAACATTTATTGTTGAGTTTTCAAATCTATACATGTATTCAGGTGATTTATCATAATATTTTGTAATATAAACCATTTATAAAATTTGATCAATAAATTTTTTTAAAAGGATTTGGATGATGTGCATTTATAATGATGCAAATTGAATGTATATTAAAGGATAAAATCAAAGGAACCAAATTTAAAGGAATTTAATGGAGACTATAACTTTGGGCGCTTGTGGGAAACTCTCCCAACAAGTCTAACATCAATACAAAAGTATCTCGAACTCTTCAACTACATGTTGTTGTGCTTCCTCGCATTTCTCCTACTAGGTTGTCCCACGATATTATTCTATCAAGTAACCCTATATGTGACATCTTGTCAAAAATAAAATTCATCTCCAAATAACAAAAAACATGACAAAAAAATCCATATATAATTGTTATAGCTAAAATATAATTAAATCATATACTTCATTTAACAGTTAAAATCACAAAGCACCAAACATACAAATCAACCAAAATGCACAAATCCTATTTGTTAGACTATATGTCAATGCATGATTCCAGAATATCGCCTTACCGCAAGGGCTTTGTATCACATATAATTCATATAGGAAAGCGAATAAAGTGATGTCTTTACCGTTATTAAAGTTGTTTCTAGAATTATATGTCACAAACTCATGTTCAACTTGATTCACACCTTCAAATAAGTAATAACTAGATTTCAACTTGCGCGTTGCACGGGTGTGTTGAGATTTATTTTCAAAAAATTAATAACCATTAGAAATTATAGGATATACGTAATTTATAATTCTCCCTTTATATCTTAGTAGCATAAATTCAATGACTTGTATTTCAAATCAAACACAATAGTTGTATTTTCAATTTTATTTGACAAAGTTTTATTTGTAAATATTATCTCAAAATAATAATAGTTAATTAGATGTATGAATTATATGGAAGAAAATTCACAATGAAGTCCTAGTCACGTCACAAACGAATAACTTGAAAAAAATATAAAAAGTGACATTAGCATATATAAAATTCACAAGACAACTAAAGAAATTAAAAAAAATGGTTGAATGATATGAATTGACAGCAGTAATTACTTTTCATTCTACGATAATAGGTTATTTTAAAGAAAAAAGTTTGAATTAAAACAAATGTGTAACATAAATGCAACCTAAAAAAGACATTAATTAAATTCAATTATGAAAGTATGTTCATTTAGAATAGAATAAATTTGGAACCGGATAGATACTTTATTTTCATTGTATTAGTGTGAAAAACAATATCATTATTCAAGATAAGTACATCATCCGTTTTATTTTAAATATCCTTTTTGAAGTGTATATAATTCTTTAGAAAATGATTAGTTGATTTGATTTTAATGATAAAATGTTTTATTTACTCAATTTTTTTAATAATTAAAATTAATGGAATAATTTGATGAGTTGAAATATAATAAGTAAGAGTATTAGAGAAATAAAGTAATTAATATTGTATTGATATTATAAAATGACAAATAATTTGAGACAAAAAGAAATGGCAAATGAGGTATTTAAAATGATATTGAGGAAATAATTGTTTCCTCCTAAGTTTGACTTGTCAAAATGGAATATATATATATATATATATATATATATATATATATATAAAATTGTGATATATCTAAAATATTTGGACAAAAACTAATTTGTAACCTCTGTCTATTCATCGTCAGCTCACATGTCTCTTGTGACTAGTCTTTTTTGTTGAGTTATATGAGTCAAAAACAACAAATATAATGTCATTCATGATTCAATTATAATGAAAAAGGATATATACACATTTGATTTAGAGAATGTAAAGTGTAAAACATGAATTACAGGTTTTAAATTATCCTGTGGACAAATGTGTTATTAGTATTGTTTCTTAATTATTATGGGAACACATATTTCTTGCCGCTAGCAAACCCTTGTGGAAGAACAAGATACCAAATTCAGTTATTCAAATGAATATAAACATAAGTTGCATTTCATCGAACATCACAAAAGAAATTTTGTTGTACTAAAATTCAGAGGAAGTTAGGGTAAACAATGATTCAAGTCTCGAGATTATGATATATGTCTTCTTGAATATTTGTTTAGCCAAAAAAAAAAGATATTTAGACTACATTGAAAATGATTACGGAATAAATTCATATTTAATAAATGATAAATAGATAATAGAGAAATATTTATTGCATTATAGGTTATTATTAATATTTTTTTTATTTTTGAGTTTTTTTTTTTATGTTGATGAAATGAAATTGTGTAGTACATAAAGAATAGAAAGAGAAGAAATTTTAGTTGAGACAACAAAGCAAATAAGTGAGGTGGCACAAATAAAATTATATGATAAAATGTGATTAGGTGTCAAATGAATGGTGTGAGAGTTTATTTTAATATATTATAATAGATTAACTTAGTATTCAAATATTGTTTTTCAACTACTAACTCCTACATAAATAAAATTTGGGTTTAGCTTAAAATTTAGACAAATTCTCTTAAAACAATCAAATTATTATTATTATTATTATTATTATTATTATTATTATTATTATTTTGTAATTCAACACAACATGCACACAATTGTCTCATAAAAATCATAACTTTAATCTTCTAAAACAAATAACTATAACAACAATTTTCAACACATTTATTACTTCTGAAAAAATTATAATTTTTAACATCAATAAGGTTTTTAAAAAATTTCAACACTCAAACTTCACAACATAAAATTTTATCCAAATAAAAGTTGAGTTTGTAACTAGTAACTACTTTTATTGATTAAACAAGATCTAACTTTTATAATGACTTCTACTAGATGAAAATTAATTTTCAACATAGATAAACATTTTCTCTAATCAAAATAGGTTCATATATCAATATTATAAGAAAATCAAGAAGACTTTTACCAAAATAAAGTTCATATCACAATTTTGCTTTTAAAACCAAAAAATGATTTCTTACACAATAATAATAATAATAATAATAATAATAATAATAATAATAATAATAATAATAATAGTATCAAACATCATTTTTTAAATGATCTATCATCATAAATCCATTTACTAAAATTAGTTTTTGATTAGTAACAACAATAACAACTTTACCATGAGAATTAATTTTTATTTTTAATTTACAAACATAAATTTTTGTATAAAAAAATTATTGTTTCAAAATTAAAATTTTTATCAAATTGAATCATAGAAAGAATATAAAAATACTAATAAATTATATTAACAAGTCAAATTCAAAAGTAAAGATAGCATACTATCATTTGAATGGAGTCGGAGCAAGTTTCTTGTACAACCATTGACCACCGAAACTGATTTTCATTTCTTATCTCATCATGGATGCATTATGTTTATTTCCCCTCTCTCGCACAGTATCTAGGATTTAGCATTCAGTATTCTTTTTTTTCTTTTTTCTAACGTACAATAGCTATTAATTAGGGACTTATACATATTTTTCTCCTCCAGTCTTGGTATCCTAACCTAGTAACCAGCTAGAATTTTATATACATTTTTTTATTAACTAACATTTGGGCGGTTGACTAATCTAAAATATCTTTATTATTTTTGTTTTTAAAAAATAGTTAAATCGTGTCATTATTATAAGCATATTTTTTTTTCAAATACTTTGCAGAAATATTTAGTCAAATTAAATACATCATATCATTCACCTATATACTTTTCAAAAATAATAGTTGAATAAAAAAATATAATAATAATAATAATACCCACATTATAAAGTATAAAAAATAAATAAAAATATATTCCACACAATAAACATGATTGACAAGGAGCACTATTTGGATTGGTGACCTTCTTGGAAGTTTTCCCATGATGTATACGAGTAATACAAAACATGTTGAAAAGACATGTGTTGTTTTGCGGGGACAATATCAAATCTTTAAAGTAGATTGGGATGTTACAAATTGCTTCAAAGCATACCTCTCCCAATACAATGTGGTTCAAGGACGAACCTATTGAACGTTGATGGGCATGTGTCGTTTGAGGCTAATGAGGCGGAGAGTGATGGTCTGTACACAAAGCACGTACAATGACAGACCTTTGAGATGCCTCTAGGAAAAGTGGCACATGAGTGTGTCGGGTATTTGGTTGCTTTCCTATGAGGAGAAAGGGCCAAATATTGTCACCCATAAGTCTCACTTATTCAAGTGGGGAGGTGTCTTGTTAGGGTTGACAGAGAAAGACTCTTTTAATGGAAAGCCAAAAGAAAAAGAAAAAAAGTAAACTTTATTCTCGATTTTGTCAAATCAATCTCAGAATATATGAACGAGAGACAAACGAAACTTTATTCTCGACTATTGTTATGGTTGATAGAGAGACTATTTCAATGACCGGATAGGGAGAAATAATGCTCTCACAGTAGCAAATTTTTGGGGTATTTTTCAAATTCGTGTTATTCTTTTGTAAGCTTTCGTACTTTGTTATCTTGGTTGGTTGTAGGGAAAATGTGTGTATTATTTTGAGACTCTGTTGTACCCTTATTTGATTATAGAGGATCTATTTATTTGGTTTGGACGACCCAAAAGATTTTTACCTTCCATTGAGGGGTTTTCTACGTTAAAGTATCAATGTTATTTACACTTTTTATTTGATCCATTTGCTACTATATGTTTGTTGTTGCTCCTCACGGGTTCTTGAAAGTTGGAGGAAGTTAATATCCATTGTGTATTGTTTGTGATTGTATTTTTGTGTGTATTCCCACCAAAGTGGCATCATAGTTCTTGGTTAAAGGGTTATTTTACTTGCTTGAAGGATGGAGCCAAGAATGAATATAAAGATGGTATGTTTGAATGGTACTAGTTACCAATTATGGAAGGGAAAAATGAAATATTTGTTATTTGTGAAGAAAATGCATCTTCCTTATTTTGGTTCTAAAATGCAGGATGAAATCTACATAAGAATTTGAACATCAACCAGTATGTGGTTTTGTTGGGCGAAATGTAGAAGATAATATTTATAATCATATTACTAACGAGATAAATACAAAAACAATATTTATAATCATATTTATAATCATACATACTTTGTTTGAAGGTGCAAACACGAGAAGAGGGTTGAATTTTGTATGACAAAGTTGATAACTTTTTGTAATTTGATGAAGGCTGATCGATTTTTATAAGTTACTTGGATAAGAAGCAATCGAATTCAAGGATAGCAAACAATCAAAGCATAAATAATTTGACACATATATTTATCCTTGTTCAACACTAACTTGAATTAGAAAGCATCTAACCCTTCAAGTCAGTCTTCCCAAACAGCCTAACAACCCTATACTTTTGAGGAACTAGCCATCTAGACCCTACAAGCCAAGTCTTCTCATAACAACCTGACAACCCCAGATTGAAGAAAGAAATAACCGCCTTGACCATACAAGCCATGTTTTCTCCTAGAAACTTGACAACCCCATATTGAAGAAACCACAATTTTGTTGGATACAAAAGATTGGAACTTGAGTAGTTGCTTCAAATAAAGATGATAATAATAATAACTCTCACACTCTAAGAAAGTAATACTCAGAAAATATTTCTAACTTGAACAATTGTTTCTCTCTTCAAACTCTACGATGAATTTGGAATTTTGATCATGAGTTCTTATACTCTTTTCTGTTTTTCGATGATCTTCTTTTTCAGCCTTGAGTATCTATTTATAGCTAAAATTTGGGCTTCCATTTAGTCTTTGCTTAATTCTGAATTATATATTGTTCATATTGAGTTTGTATATTTTATTCAGATTAATTTTGTTCCTATTTGTTTAGATTTAATTTATAAAATCTTTCGATTGATTCTATTCATATTTTATTATGGACAAATCTTCTTCAAATCTAGATCAAATCTTCTTCAAATATTGATCAAATCTTCTTCAACTTGGTCAAAGATTTTCTTCAATTATAAATATGAATTCAATCTTATTTTAGTTCTAAACAATTTTAAATTTAAATCAAATATTATTTTAGATTTTCTTCAAAAACATGAATCTTGTTAAAGTCAAATATATTATTCTTATAAAATACTTTTGTTATCCTCTAAATCAGAGAATAATAACTTATTCTTGTTGAATAGTTTAATAAGTTTGATGTATAAGGAGGGGACTTCTATTTTAGATCATTAGAGTGAATTTTAAAGGCTCCTTGATAAGATGTAAGGAATGGGTATAAAGTTTGATGATGAGCTCTTACGACTATTTCTTTTGTTTATTTAACCAAAGTATTGGGCGACATTTCAGATTTTTATATTGAGTTCGACTTCTAAAGGTGTTGTTTCTTTGGAAATGACTAAGAATGGTGTTTTGAATGAGGTGATGAAAAATAAGGCACAAGGTTCATCATCTCAATATGAAGTTCTTATCTTTGAAAAATATGGGAGAAGTCTGAAAAAAGAATTGTAGGGTGGTAGAGAAAATAGAATAAGCAAGTCCAACTCTAAATTAAAAATATGGATTGTTATTATTCTCATAGAACAAGGCACATACAAAAGAATATGTTTTGTTTGGAAAAAAGAGTATAAAGGTAAAAAGGGTAAGCATAAATAATGAGGTCATGATAATGATAGTGATAATGACCTTGTCGCTATTGCAACTATTGATGATCTTGTTATTCATTGTAACTATGGGTCTATTAATCTTGTATCTGATGAGAGCATGTGGTTAATTGATAGTGATGCTATATAAACAAGATTATAAAATATATATAAAAAAAATGGCACTGAAGTAAAATAGATTATAGCGCCATGAACTTCACAACAGGAGAACGAAGAAAAAAATCAAGTGTAAGTAAAGATAAAAAAAGACACCACTAACTGCAATATTTTATAAGGTGTGAACCAAGTTGAGATAAAGTTTGCAGTGTATAATTCAAGAATTAATCTAGGTAACAGAAAGGATCTGAAATATATGTGATATACTTTTTATGATTCTAAGACATGAATTTTGCAGTATGTTGGGGTATCATTTTTAATGTGTGTTATATGCATAACATGTTTATGGTGATATTTGAATTGGATGATTTTCGACACTCGATGTGAGTGATTTTTTTGTGTGTTATCGATTTAGTTACAAATACGTGACAATACTTCCTTGAAAAGACAATATAATTCAGAAAACTATCCAACAATGGAATACTAACCATGAAACCTTTAGAACTATGTGTCCAATTGTGCGACATTGTCCAAAGGTTGCATTCAATAAAGATGGCATTTGTAATGTTATTCACTTTGCAAAACAAAACAAATTGTCTTTAAAAGTTAATAATAGTTGAGCAGCTAGATGTTTAGAAATGCAGTATATGAATTTATGAGGCCCTTATGTTGTGTCTATTGTTCCTGAGGACAATTATTTTCTTACACTTGTTTACCATTATAGTAGATTTATGTAAAGCCAAAAATTTATTTATTGCAACAATTAAGGTTTATTATTTATTTGTGCCTTCTGTCGTTTATTTTTCATTTATTTATTATTTACATTGTCTTGTTTGTTTGTAAAATTTGTTGTAATTGTTTTTTATTGTAAATTGATCTATTAAAAATTGATGAATGTTTTCCTTAATATTAAATGACTATGTGAATGCTTATAAATTGTTGAAATTTTAAAAATGATTTGCTACTAATTTTTAAGAAAACGAAAAACATATATCCATTGTTTAAAAATTTAACGGACTTTGAATGCCACCAAAATTTTAAGAGTTTTATATATTGATTATAATGATAATTTGATCCCATTATATTTTTCACTAGAATATTAATATTTTCATAGAGGTTACTCAAATTATTTAAATATTTTCTTATTATGTATTAAGACTTCGTAAGAAAAAAAATAAGTCACTTCACTTTCACTTTTTATCCGTGGACTAGAATGATTTGCGTAAGAAATATTAGATGAGTAATGGTAGGTTTGTTTTCTTTTAACTCTCTCTTCTTTCTTACTAGACGGTTTAGTAGTAAAAACCTATATCAAATTTTCTCATCTCTCCAAATCCATTCATTTTCTCACCAAGGTTTGTGAACCAAACCTTCTACCTTTTTCTATTGATATGTGTTTTAATGAAAAAATTTGATTTCGTCTTTAACTCTCTTTAAGGATGTGAGGCCCTATGTGTTTTATATATTTTTTTTTTCACAAAAGCTATAGATCCAAGTCTTGAACTAGTAGATTTAAAAGAAAATTTTGATACAGTGGACTTTAAGTTTTTTTTAAAAAAATATATAGTTGGAGTTATAATTTTTATTTTAATATTGTAGATCTATAAGCTGTGATAATTTATCACTTAGAAAAATTTGTTTTTGAACATGTTATATTTTTCCAAAAAAATAACCATGTTGAATGGTATTTTTTTTTTTCATTTAATAAAATGGTGTAGATCTATTTGTTGTACTAAACAATCTCAAAGAAAATTTTGCTTTAGAACATTTTGGAGTTTTTACAAGAAAAATGATTTTATACTAAAATGATTTTTTCTTCACAAATAGGATAGATCCATAACTTGTGATTTTAGATCAAAATGAAAACTAAAATTGAAATACTTTGAGTTTTTGTTCAAAATATGAGGATATTCAGAATACCCATAGTTTGATTTTGCCTAGACTCACGACTCCCCACCCTTAGTTGTTTTCCTTTTTTTTTGTTTGTATTTTCTTTTCCTTTCTTTTGTCTTATGACAAAAGCCGGAGGATGTAATTTTTTTAAAATTATACGTAATGAATTTGGTTTATTTTGAACTTTACTTAATTAAACTAGTCTTTCAAAATATCTTTCATCTTAAATTAAACATGCATATTCTAAGGGAAGTTTTACTGTAATGCTTTATAAATATTCTTTTATAATTTATGTTAAAAAATGTTAAAAAAATAGATGTTTGTCATCATCCAAAAATGAGAGATTGTTAGAACCAGATTGATTTGAAGAAATATGTCTCTTAATTGTATTGATGATAACAAAATCGTGTGTAAGAACAATTTAATGCACTAAAATTTTGATTAAGTGTGTAGGCCTTAGGTCAAGTGAATTATATAGATTCTTATGTTGTATCCTCTAATAATTGGACGAAGACAAAATAACAACTAGACTTTGCTTCACTATGTTTCCATAAGTCTCATAGAAGTGCTCTAACATGTGCCACTAGTGACGCAAGTCACGCTTTGTGTTGGCTAGCTCTGATAATGGAAACAATACTCTTGGTTCTAGTGACTCTGATAATACATGATATATTTTGTTTCAGTTATCTCTTAACACAATTTTTCTCTTTTCGTTTGTCTTTGTTACGATTGACAAAGCAAGTGATCGTCTCCCTCTAATAAGCTTGACAAGCGAGTGATCTTCTGCCTCTAATAATCACATAATCACTTGAAGTATTTGATCGTCTGACTCTCACTAATGTTGTATGCTATGAAGGAAATAAATACTCTAATAAGTCAACGCTCTTATCAAAGTCAACATTATGATGAAAGTCAACGCTTAAAAGAAGACAAAGCATTTGTGCATCCACTAATGAACATCTTGAATGTAACACCCCAAATTTTATTATAAACTATTTTATTAATTAATGAGGATTTTAAAGAATTAATTTGATGTTAAAATTACTTCATAATATATGTTGATAATTTTATAGATATTTAATTTAATTATTAATATAAACTGTAAATATTATATTTTACTATTTTATAAAATATAAATGAGTATGAATATTTTAGGGTTGAATATTTTATTATAGTTAAAAAAAAATATAATAAAAGGATTGGTATTCTAAAAGAGTATGATCAGATATTAGTATTTCAATGTGAGTATTTTAGAGAATAAAATTTCAATTATGGATGAATAGCCCCAAATATTTAAATTGTTTGGACATTTTAAAAATAAAAAATAAAATAAATTTTAGGATAAACCACTTTATGCACTTGCTTGTTTCTACTATTGTTTTTGTTTGGACTGTTTGCGTTTTACACCCAAGTTTAAAGTTGTTGCTATTAGCTAGCACCATTCAATCTACATTTAAAAAAATTTGTAATAGACTTCCTCTTTTGAGATATATTAAAAGAACGGAGCACAACCATTCTTCTGCTTCTAAAAAATTCATTCTCACCAATTCTTTTCCATTTGAATCAATCCCAACCTCCATCCCACACAAAATCGGCCACTAAATCAATTTTTGGCATCAATGTTATCAATCGTTGCTTCATTTCTTTAGAAACAACTATGTTTCTTTTCTTTGGTGAGCAATTTTTGGTTGATACTGATCTCCACATTTGTCGTTTCCAAAAATTGTCATCGTTTTTTGGATTTCTCTTGTAGAAACCTTGAAGAAGCACTACTCATTTTCATTTTTTGGTAAAGTTGACATCAGGCCCTTACGACGCTCCGACGAGTCGTTGAGACTTTTTTTGTAGTTTTTTTTCCTCGTCATTTTGACTCTATTTTTGTTCTTAAAGTTATTATTAATTATTTCACATTTATTTTTACGCTCCGCAAAATTTATTAGTCACGTCTCTACGATTTTGTGAACTCGCCGTTTTTTTCGGTTTGGCTCGCTGTACTTTGACGATCTGCATTTGCTGTTGAAAACTTCCAATAATTTTTGTGTTTGAGAAAGCGTCAAAATAAGGTAAGGGGTGAGGGAGAGTTTGAATTCATGACTATAATATATTGTGAGATGAACGGGAAAACCATATTTCCCAATAATTCATCCAGGGATCGCTATGTACGACACTAGCTGTTTGAGGGATAAATTAATTAATGTGAAAATATGGAAATTAATAGATTAAAATGTGGAATAAATTTTTTTATAAGTTTTTGAATGATTTATTTTCATTAAATGTGTGGTATTTGATCTTGTTGTGATATTGAGTGTCGAATGAATTTTATGTATATGTTTGATTAAACGGGTTTATGTGATATGATAAGAAAATGTGAATTCAGTTTGATACATTTATGTGATTATGATGATGTATAATTAATAATAATTATGTTATACATTGTGATAAGTCTATGTGATAATGTATGATTGATGATAGTGATGATATAAAACTATGACGAGTTTATGTGATGAGATATGAGTAATGATAGCGATGTTGTTAAGTTGGGATGAAAATATTGAAATAACTCCATAATTCGTGAAATAATTGTGATTCCAATTTCTGTTTGAGATGATGGTCTTAATGAAGTATCATAGGCCAAGGAAGGGAGAAAATAAATATTGAGAAGTTATGAAGTGATGATTATTTTGTCGTCATATAGGTAGGGCCTAAACAGCATAGTGATTATGAGGAAGTACAACTAAATGAGCCAGATCCTAGCGGTCTGCTGTTGAGCCTTACGGCAAGATTGTTAGACCATTGAGGTATTCGGGTGGGGAGTTCCTTGGTGACTTAGAGGTAGAACTCCAAATGTCGGGAGCTATCCATGCAACACGCATTTACCTCGACTATCGCGTATATGTGTCTCAGGTTTTGTTAAAGGCATCTATGAGAACATGGACAATTTGAATTGTCAGTCCGTTGGGATAGTGGCATCGTATCAAGCCTCTTAACCAAGTACTTTAGAGTTAGAATGGTACCTGTGAAGTAGAGTCTAAGTCATTCATAACATTGCATTTTCTTATGTTTGTTTTGTTGTGATTGATATGTTTCAAAAGTAATAATAATTTATCTGAAATGATTTGATGTGTATTATTAAGTTTGTGATCCATCAAATGATAATAAAACTACTCTCCTAAACGGAGAGTTAGATGAAGAGGTGTATATGAAACAACCTGGAGGATTTGTTATCAAAGGGCAAGAACATAAAGTGTGTAAATCGACTAAATCTTTATACGGGTTAAAACAAGCACCCAAACAATGGCACCAAAAGTTTGATAAAATTTTGCTTTTTAATGGATACAAAATAATGAATTTGATAGTAAATTTCATAATGAAAATAGTGTTATGATTTTTTTATATGTGGATGATATATTAATCTTTGGCACCAATTTAGATGAGGTAAAAAAAACTATAACTATCTTATTAAAAAATTTTGATATGAAAGATTTAAGTGAAGCAAACGTGATTTTAGGAATTAAAATCATTAGAGATGATGTAAATAATGGTTTATCCCAATTTCACTATATTGAAAAATTGCTTAAGAAATTTGATCAATTCAATTACAAACCTGTTTCTACCCCCATTTGATCAAAATGTTATTTTACAACCACATAAAGGATGTCATGTGGCACAACTAGATTATTCAAAGGTAATTAGATGCCTGATGTATGCCATGACATGTACCAGACCTGATATAACATATGATGTAGGTAGATTAAGTCGATATACTAGCAATCTAACAAAAGAACATTGGCAGGTTGTTAATTGAGTATTAAAATATTTGAAAGGAACAATTAACTATACTTTAGTCTATAGTGGATATCCTTCAGTTTTAAAAGGATATACAGATGTCAGTTGAGTAACTTATGTTGATGATCATGCTTCCACAAGTGGATGGATCATCAGCCTTGGTGGAGGTGCAGTTTCTAGGAGATTAAAGAAACAAACTTGCATTGGCGACTCCACCATGGCTGTAGAGTTCATTTCCCTAGTTGCAGGTAATAAAGAGATAGAATGACTAAGAAATTTATTGTATGAGATACCAATTTGGCCAAAGCCAATGGCATCAATATCCATACGTTATGATAGTCAAACCACACAATCCAAAAGATATAGCCAAATATCTAATGGAAAATCTAGACATATTGGTCTAAGATATAACTATATAAATGATTTAATTTTAAATGGAGTAATATTCATACTGTTTGTAAGAACTGAAAATAATCTAGTAGATCCTTTGATGAAATGTCTGACAAGAGACATGGTGTTGAAGACATCATTGGCAATGAGACTCAAGTCCATATCTAATAAATCATCAATATGGAAAATCGACTAACACTTGAGTAACATCAAGTATTGAGTTCAATGATAAAGTACACTATTAGAGTGATTTCAAGTACTTGGATATAGATACATCCCAAAGGTTGAAAGTACTTGGACCATAAGTATAAAGTTGGAAGGTTGAGTTTTACTCTTAATAGACATATTGCATGAATTTGCTGAAATACATATTATGGGTGTATTTTTTATACAGTCCACCTATATCAAGATGAATGAGGCCGATTCAAAGAGTTAAAGGGCTTGACTCTTAAATTCCAATCAAAATGGTACTTGATACAAGGCCTTATCAAATGTGTCATATATAATATTTTTTCGATAATACCGAGATTTCATGTGTAAGTTGTGTACTCTTGTTCTAATGAATAACTAGTTCAAAGCTTTTACCAATCTATTCGAGATAAATGAAACTCATAGCTTACTAAATAGTGGTTCAAATCGTAAGATACCATTATCTAAAATCATGATCTTTTCAAAACTTATGGGACTAAGTATATTTTGAAAAGGGTAGGGGATTGTGAGATATTTCCAAAATATTGGTGAATATATGTATGTATAATTGGTTTTAATTGACATTATTTAGTTGTTGATTCAGTGGTTCTTTTCTAGATGTTAAATAGTAAGGTCACAAGTTTGTTCCTTTAGTGTGCTTTCTTTTTGCATAAATTAATTTTGAAAAAGCGCAACTGTTGAATAAAATGAAAAGGAAAACCGAATGGGTTCGAACCTGGGTCATGCGCATAAAGAGACATTGATCCACCACCAACCCCTTGCAACGCTTTGGTCAATTACTGAATGTTACACGCATATATCCTCTCGCAAAATAGAATGTCAAGAATTGCACCTCTTTCTCATGTGGGATGATTTTCCTATAAATAGTGACACTTTTGACAGAATGAACACACGAAAATTTAGAGATTTTCATCCACCTTTTCCATTTATTCTTATATTCTAAGTCATCTTATTCTTCTCTAATGTATGAGCGAAAGATAAGAAACATTCTTTTATAACATACTATTGAAATATACTCTTTGTGTGATAGTGCAAATCATATCAAAGTTTTCCAAAGTACCTTGAAGGAGATTCACTGGTTATCTCATTTGCATTCGATTAGTGGGGGATAATCGAATTTAAAGGCTAGTGTAACAACACACTTTGAAATTGGCTACATATAATCTTCATCAACAACTTCATTATTAAGGTCTTGCAACAATTTACACCAACACAGATCCAACAGATTTTCTCGCTCCCACCGTGTTTGCTTTTAAGATCTTCAAAGCATATTGAATAGTTGTAAACAAAATACCTTTTAGTAAGCAATTATTTCACAATGCTCAATGGAATTTTGGAAGAATCAAATATGTATCGCCTGATTCCTTAATGCACTTGTGCGGTAAACTCGTAAGTTCTGTCACTATAATCAATTCAATTGTTATTTTAACCTAACACTTTTAATCCCATGATCCAACCCATTAACGATATATATATATATATATATATTAACTATTTTATTATTGATATATAATCATAATTTATCCGTTAGATTCTATTTGAGGATTTTTTTTAGGTTTGTTGATTGAAGTATTTTGTTTTATATAGTGCATTTTTTTTAAGTATTAAATAATATGTTATAATAACATTAACATTTTATTATTTTTAAGAATGTTAAATATTTAAGTTTAATTATATATTTTAAAAATAAAAAATGATTTTTCTATGACCCATGTACTCAAGCTGCTCATGATTGGGTTCATTTGGTTGGGGTTGATATAAAAAAAATAGTTGAAAACTCAACCCAACACAATAGAAATTCATCAGTTCATGTATTGGATTTGACAAAAAAAAAAAAAAAAAAAAAAAAAAACACTCAACAGTGTCCGTGAAATCAAAACTATGAAGAATTCAAAGAAATTCAGCGAGGAAGGTTATGTCCGCGGGTTTTTTGATTGATGTGAGTGAGAATTATACCACGGTGAGATTGCAAATAATAATCATAGAACCATTTCTAGAACTGAATCGAATTTTCTCTCTCATCATTCAATGTGAAAGTCTGAAATGGGTTAGATAATTGTTAATAATGCTACTGATAAAAGAGTAGGACGAGCAAAAGGTTACATTAGAAATAGTGTGCACTTTTTGTGGAAAAATCGGTTACCAACTTGCATTAATCCTCCTGGCTTCAAATTCAACATGTTGAACTATGCTACAATTTGGAACATGTTGAACAAAGCTTCAAATTCTAAAACCTCCAAAGGAGATGCTGCTGGTGAACTTTGCTGAAAATGCAGATGCTTGAAGAAAATTTGAAGCAGTTGCTGAACCTCAAGTTGGCAATGATACGAGGACTCAACCTGTTGTTTTCAAATAATAAGAATACAAGGCAATCGAAGATTTGTTGAAATCTACATATGTGAAGTCTAGTTCTGATCATATACTTAATCAAGCTTGTATTTCTAATCACAAAGGTCCTTCCATCTGTGCTGGTGTCTTGTATGAAGGAAAGATTTTCGTGTTTTTCTACTCTATTAAAAGAGAAAGGACTGATTTTACAATCCTATTGGTGTATTTTCACTAAGATTGAAGCACTAGGATTCAAACATGCCACGAATCCTATGGATCCACATTATGATGTTTCAAGTTATCGAACGCCGATTGGCATGCTTTATAATTAGCTCAAGGCCTAACATTTCATTTCCCATACAATAATTAAGAAATTTTCTTGACAAGCCAACCACAACACATTTCAAGGTTGCACAAATCTGTATAACACTATCTTAAGAAAGAACTTGGATAAGGATAGTTTTTCCCTCATTCCATAGATTTACACTTAAAATGATTTAGTGGTGCACATTGGAGTGGTTGCCCCGACACACAAAGGTCTATTACTAGTTATAATTTATTTTTCGGAGATTCAATAATTTGTTGCAAGGGCAAGAAACAGCAAATTGTTGCACGATCATCCTTTAAATCATAATTATGGGTGTCGGTAGCTGCCACGTTCGAGCTTCAATGGTTGTCTTACTTACTACGAGACACGCAGATCACGGGGTTCTTCACATAGTTTTGAATGACGTGTTTCACGAATCTACAAAGCATTGAGATATAGATTTTCAAAATTCTATGGGAAACGTTCTTGGAAGGTTTGATGAAGTTGTATCCTATTTTCGTTCGAGAACAAGTGTGGCTGATATCTTTACAAAGTCTCTCCATCCTGGACCTTTTGGAAATCTCATGCTCAAGCTTGGCCGTATTCATTTTTTTGGACAATTTTGCGAGGGGTGAAGAAATGAAGGAAGATTAAGCTGACATATTTGTTAAACAAGTTAGTTAGTCATTTAGGTTTATAGTTATAGTCAGTTACTACAATTGATTCAATACAATAAAAGATTACAACTCCAAATACAAAAACAAAGCCCATAGATTCTCATTAATCCATTCTATATTTTCTTTCTCAATATAATGAATTATTTATGTTTCAGACTCCAAACTCACATTCACAAACAATATACGTATGTGTTTTAATTTGGCTTATTAATTCATCTTATAAATCAATTCATATAAGAGATCGGTTAATTAGCATTGTAGATTAAACACCTGTCATGCAAAGCAGAAAACCCAACATTACACACTTCCATTTTTCACAATCAAATTCAATACTTCAACCGAAGAATGCACTCACATTTCATTAGTCTTATAGGTCAATAGGGAGGTAAATATTTTTGAGGTTTTTAGGTTGGTAGATGTTAAGGAGAGGGATTGGCTAGCAATGGTCCATAGGTAATCTAAATAATTAATCAATGATTACTGGGTTTATCATCAGCATTAGAGTTTTAAGGGTAGACTAAAGAATAATAAGATTAGGGATTTGATAGTGTTTAATATTATTGATTTTTTTGCTATCCAAGAAACCAAGTTAGTTGTATTGGAAGATGCTCTTTGTCACTTTCTATGCGGTAATACTTTTTTATTTATTTGAGTTTGGTTTATGCAACATGCTTTCTATCTAGTGTATGTATGTAGGGAGATCTATCTTATCCTTTTATGGGTACCGAATCACGATCCTAAAACTAAATATCGTGACCTGCGCATAAGTTATTCTCATAGTTTGTCAAACCTACCAACTAACTTAACTATTAACAATATATAATTTTTCCCGAAATTTCAATAGAATACCCTCTATAACTTCAACGTTTCCAAATTTATAAAATTCTTATTTAACTTTCAATTCAGTCTTAATCCAAAGAGCATAATCTAATTGTTTAATACATTTCCCAAAAAGACTTTCTAGACTCAAAATAGCTGCAAATTACATGAGACTCAACAGACTTCACAAGAAAAATGGTCATCGATCAAAGAGGCTTACCAAAAAGAAATATGGTCGAGACTTGAATCTACTAATACCTTGCTACTCACATGCCCATGAATCTGAAAAAAATAAACAACATGAAGGGGTAAGTCACAAAAACTTAGTGAGGAGACAACAACCACCATCAACTAGAAGAAAAACACAAAAAGGCATGAATAACTGTTTTACAATCTTGTGGTGATTATGTTATACACATAATAAAATCATTAAACTTATAATTTAGTTATCTAGAAAGAAATAATAAAAATTCAATGAATAGTTAAGCGAAATCAAAATGAATAACCTTAAAATCATCATAGAAAATCAAAAACAAAAATACAAATTTATGAGAACCAAGACGCAACTTCATCTCATTGATACCCCTTTCCTCCTAAGGGTGGCATTTCCCTTGGGGGTGGCTCCATCTAACAAATAGCCCTCTCCTTTCAATCCCGTAACGGATCATCACGTATCATTTAGTGAGCTTACATCTCGTTGATAGCCCTCTCTTCCTACGGATGACATTTCTCATAGGGGCGACTCTATGAAACGGGTAACTCTCCCTAATCAAAACGAGGTAACTAGGTGCACGTACCGCCGTTAATGATTTCACAACGCATATTTAAAAACTTTATAATTCATAAATAAATCAAACTAAAAACATATCACATAACAAATACCATGAAAATAATTAAGGATGAGATCAAAGATTGTGTTCCCCAATTTTCCAAAATAGAAAATAAGTAAAATAATAATTGTAGCATTATAAAAATATATGACGATGACCGTCGTCAACTCACAACTATGGAGAATCGTCTAAGTTTGTTCTCCAACAACTCTCAGAGTAGTAAGCAGGACCTCGGCTAACAAATCTGAGTAAAAAAAATATTTTCAAGACTTTAGAAAAACTATTCTAAAGTTTAGCTATCTCTAGGAAACCATAAAAATCATTTAAATCTAATCTAAGCAAAAAATAAACTTTTTGACAAAAACTATACTTTTCTAGATATTCATACTACCATTAGAGTTATGTATTTACCTCAAAGAGTCTCAATAAATAACTCTCAAGAAATTGGTATATTTCTCTTTCCTTAAAGCACAAACACTATCCCAAAATCGTAAACAAGATCATTTGTAGGAGTATGATAAATTATGCTCTTGAAAATGTTAAATTCAATATAAGGATTGAGGGTTTATCTGATGTAGTTGATAATAAGAAAGAAGAAAGAAAGAAGGAAACAAAACAAACAAAAAAATGGGGGGAGGGTTTGTCTTGGCCGAGAGAAAGAAGAAAGAGGAGAAAAATGGAGTGAGATAGAAATAGAGTGAGAGTGGATGGGGTTGGTTTATTTTATTTATTATTTATTATTTTTAATTATTTTTTTATTTATCATTTTTTTTTGAAATGGGGCGTTTCAATCAACTCCTCTTATAAAAATTTGTCCTCGAATTTATTTAACTTTTTATTTATTTATTTATTTATTTATTTATTTATTTATTTATTAAATACTACTAACCTTGAGTTTCAACATAAGTGTGGGTGCTTTGCACGAATGACTTTTTTGGGTTCCCAAGTAGTTTCTTCACCGAATATGTGTATTTGTGGAGTTGGAATTTTGTGAAGTGGATGTGTAATTTTGTGAAAAAGGAATTTAATTCATTTATGTGTAATTTGATGAAATTAAATTTGATGTGTTTGAGGTGTGGTTTGTGAAAACTAATTTGGCATGATTTATGTGTGTAAGTTATGGAAATATTTGGGTGACTGATGATTGAGATTGGTGTGGTTTTGTGGAATTTGAATTGATTTAATTTAATGCCAATTCTGGATTAAATTTGATGTGTGGTGGTAGAAAATAAATGTTTGAGTATGCTCTGTGTGAATTTGAAAATCATTAGTGTTAAATGAGTATTAAAAATGGGGAATCTTTTAAAATCTGCATTTACTTAATGATTGTTGTGGAAAGAGTGAGCGTATGCTCATGCATTTTATAGTACAAGGTGATAGATGGGCCATGGTGATAGTGGTGACCAGATGGGCCATGAGATGATTCCTTGTGATTTGTTGGTTCATCTTATCCTTGCGATGATTATCGCATCGTGTAAGGTTTGCGATAGACTGCACATTTTTGGTAAATCGTGCTGACCTGTGATAGGTGGCACCTCGGTAAATAATACTATTGACATGTGATAGGCGGTACATTTACGATTTATGTTATTAGTAAATCGTGCTGACCGGTGATAGGTGGCACCTCGGTAATTTAGTATTATTGGCCTGTGATAAGCGGTACAACTATGATTTACGCCTCTTCAAGGAGGGTTTGGTTTGGAATTCTAAGTCCATGCATTTTGGGCATATGACTTGCTTGGCACGCGAGTCATGTTTTATTTAATGTTATGATTGCGTGTGTAAACTCAAGTTGTTGTTCTGATTGTGCCATAATTTCTAAGTGTGATTGTTTGGACTTGTGTGTAAGTGTTGATTGATTGCGAAACCTCTTTAAAAGTTGATTTATGTTGTTTTTAATTTTTTATGTTGTTTTGTTGATGTGTATTCGAATACAAGAGGCTTGTAGTTGAATACAGATGTCCTGTTTTTGCTACTGACTTTTGAAATAGCATTGTATTCGAATACAAGGATGCTGTATTAGAATACAACAGTGCAATTTTGTTAAAAAAAACTCCATTTTTCAACTTTGATTATGCATGTCTAGCATATGAAAACCCTTTCAAGGTGCATGCTAAGTTGAAATGTTATTTTGTGCACTTGAAACTTAAATGCTATGTGTTATTTGTTAATTTCAGTTGGTGACCCTTTACAATTATTGTGGAAATCTGGGCTTTGCCCTCAGATGAGAACCAGGATCGTCCTTCCAATTAGTACCCTTGAGATGGGAAGGTAGTTGGACATACCTAACCGGAGCTGTGTCATGAGGATTTTGTGTGGGGAGTGTGGAGGCCACCCAGTTTGTATAGCTTTCGTAGTATGATCCTATTAGAGGATTGTATAGAGTTTATTTGTCTTTCTTTTGTGGATGTGTTTATTTCAATTTGGAAGATTGTACCTATACCTCATATTGTCAGCTTGACTTTTATTTTGATGGGTCCTTGTACCACTTATTGATGCGACACGGGGAAGTTAAATTTCTTGGGGCAGTGCTTTTGTGCAGGTGTCTGCTGAGAATACCCCAGGGGTGTGAGCTATGTTTGATATGTCTCATAGCCCCGATGTACTTTGTTGTTTAAATACTCTGGATTTGTATTTCAAAAACTATTTCCGCTGCTTGTAAATATTTGTTGACTTTTGTCGTTCTGTTAAGACTTAAATATTTTACCCAAAGGTATTTCTTTCTTAATTTCTTAACTTCGATTTTAGATTTATGATTTTTTTTTTAAAAAAAATGGGTTGTTACAATTGTTGTATCAGAGTTTTGGTTTCGATTTTTTTGGGGCTGTGGAGCCTTGGGTTTAGGTTGTAGGTTAACCTGTAGGTTGGAAGTTGTTATCTGATCATGTGTCGGGTTAAGTTGTTTGAGTAGTGTTATGTATTGATGTAGTCGGATGTGATTTTTGGAATTCTTCTAAGGGGTGTTGAGATTTCTTCTTGATGTTGGTTTTGAGGAAACAATGCATCCAAGAAGAGATGACGCTGCAAGGGTTAACGTCAATGGGGATGATCAAATGGCTGAAGCTATGAATAATATGGTTGCTTCTGTTGTTGCACAGACTACTGCAAAGACTCTACGAGATCTGGAGAAGAGTGAAAGAGAGATTCGTGCTGCTGAATCAAGAGGATTAGAAGATTTTTGCCGTTACAATCCTCCCAAGTTTAAGGGTGATGAGAATTCAGAGAAAGTTGATCAGTGGATTAAAGAAGTGGAAAAGATCTTTGAAATGATTGATTGTCAAGAAAGGTTGAAGTGAATCATGACGACATGGGATTTATTAAGTGGTTCCAAGGACATAGAGGCTATGTTGTTGGTGGTAACTCAAAAATGATAAGTATGGATGGATTAACGTTAGACGGATATGCGATTCCATGTAAGGATCTAAGTGGAGAGCTTTTTTAGAAAAGTATTAGATGTTCTCCTAGTAGATTTTGGAATGGGACTGGATAAAGTTTGATAATTGTCAAAGAAGTGTGAACACCATGGAATTATTGAGAAGACATGGATTCCATTTGGAAAAGCATTTGAGGCTTAGGTGCAACGAAAGAGGCTTGTTTTGAAGTTAAGGGGCGCTACACATTAGGGGTAAATACTCCTTTGGTTAGATAGAATACACTTTGAGGAATAGTCGATACCTTGAGGGGTAAAGTCAAGCATTTGAGTTAAACTAGATTCGCAACTCAGATTATTAAGTATGAATCTCATGACGAGTATAGGATTGACAATATATATTTTGTTGATAAGTGACAAATCTCTATGTGGTTTAGGAGATAGTAAGTATGGATAGTGATTTTGGATGAAACTATAGATGCATAAGTGTGAATTTTGAGCGATGTTCGGAAAAGCATAAGGAGTTAAGCCTTGATGTATTGAACCATATGTTACAATTAAATGGAATTGGGAGTACATAGTACGAGAATACTTATAGTTTGTAGCAAATGCAAGCTTTGAGAGTCGATTAAAGGATGGTAAACATTTGGAGAATGTGAATATTCTTGATAGGTTAGAGGGATTAATCAAGATTTTATTTGGGATCCTAAGATGGTTGATTTTTTTTGTTGATGATTCAAAATCCACAAGGTTGGATGGAGGATCAAGTAATGCCTAAAACTTTGATAATCAAGGGTGTTGATTTAGGCAAGTGATATATAATTCATGTCAAGGATAGAAGTGTTTGGAGATTTACTACAAACGTTGTGTTGTTATTAGAAAATTTTTCATTAGTGAGATTACTAAGCAATTATAGTCAATAATGAACAAGACCTTGTATTGTATCTTAAGATGGAATTAGACGGTGTGATTATTATTTGGAGATTTCAAGGATCATATTTTAGAATTTTATTTAATGATACAAAGTGAAAAAGAAGAAATGTTACAAATGATTTATGGTATAAATGATGGTTTTGGGAAGTCAAGCGTTAAGATTTAAAATGCGTGTTTCAGTGTCTAGATGGAGGATGAAAGGTATCTAGGTCTTTGAGATATTTTACTGCAAAGTTATGAGGATGAAGTTTATAGAAAATTATTTCTTAGGGAATGCTTATGAGGAACATATGAGAAATAGTTCTTTAGGACGTTTGATTGTTATGATTCTTTTAGTTTGTATCTCGTTGAAGGTTGAGAAGGAATAAGAATCCAACGAGTGAACTATATTTTGGAAAATGTGCCAACAAAACTTGTTGGAGCAGCACATTGATATGTAGCTTATGACAATTGAAGATTGATGAAATGAATTATCTCACCTATAAATAAGACATTATTATTATAAGGGGAATAATTGAGCATTAAATGGAAAAAGTTTGGTGGAAATTAGTGATGATGGATTCATTGAAATCACTATAATGAAGATGTATCAAGGTTCGAGGTAGAAATTTAAGGTTTGTATAAATGGAAAAGTGATGGAGTGAATACAATGTGTTTGACATGTCGTGGTGAAAAGATAATCATCAACATGCAAATAAAAGATATGGCGAATTTGAGAAGTATCAGATCGAATGCTGGCAGTAAATGTAGTTAAATTATTTTTGAGTTTGCGTAGAATTGCAAAGTATGTAAGAAGTTGTCCAGTGAAGCGTGAATTTGAGGTGTTAGCATGAGATAAATGTAGACCTTGATCTGTGAATTAAATTCAAGTTGGATTTTGTTGGAGACATGACTCTTGAAATGAAGTACTAAACTGAAAGGAAGTTTGTGTGTCCTAAGTAGTATGGTTTTGGCATGTTATCGAAAATATTTGAGGAAGCTTGGATCACCAAGCAGATGTGGGGATGGAATTATTAGTTATAATTAGAACAACATACAAATACGAACACTACAATTTTGCGTGATTGTGTGACTAAAGAAAAATCGAGGATTTGTGGACCATGGAGACATTTAGGAGTTCCCGAGGGTAATGATTGTTTTGTGGTCAGTGTGTTGATGACATATGCAGTGTTTCAGTAGGGTACCAAAGGGATGTTTTGAACAAAGTGGATGTAAATGAGGCTATGTGACATAGCTATGGGCGATTGCACTTCATCGACATGATCAGAGTTATAGGAAAATAAGGGAAACTCAGTGGACCTTGAGCAGATTGTTGGCCGCTTGTACATTAGGATAACCTTAAGTGCAAGTCGCGGGGAGCGGTATTACAGTTCGGTTAAGATAGTCCAAGCCACCATCATGGTTGTTTGCTGCTTATTGACAAATTGAGGATCTGATCATCCTTAATCTCTTGTAGATAGTAAGCAAAATCATGTTGAATGGAACAAACGAGTCTTACCGGCTATGGTAGTGTGTAGAGTTATTAAGCACCCTATGAAAAGGGGTAGGAAACACTTTCTTCGAGTAGGCCGGGTGAAACAAGTTGTGACTTGTATGTTGAATTTGAGTATAAACTTAGTGTGGATTGTTACTCGTACTTTAATTTTCGAGGACGAAACTAATTCTAGGGGGGGTAGTAATGTAAGACCCATAGTTTTAAATTATAATTTTTGTATTTTGGTGTATTTTTGTATTGAACTCTAAAGCTTTTTAGCCAAGTAATTGAAATTTTGTGAGCTTAATGCCCAAAAATATCTTTTGATGCCCGATTAAAATTATTCGTCGATAAATAAATTAGATTAATTACGGTGAATCTTTTGTCAAAGAATAATTTATTTATGTTATGAAGAATTTAATACCAGACAGTTTTGTTAAAAATATATCGGGTTGCTGAAAATTGTATCTGTCAATTTAGTTGCGACGAGAGTAGATATTTTTAACAAAAAGTGGTTTGGGAAGTAATGGATGGAATGGTAATTTTATGAAATATCTAGATATTTTTAGATATTTGTTATATATATATAAAGAAAGAAAAGGAGAGGAAGGAAAAAGAAAGAAAGGCAAATGAAGGATAAAGAAAAAAAAAAAGAAAATTGAAAGAAAATAGAAAATAGAGCAAAGCCGAATCTTCTTCGTTCTCCCTTCATTTTCGTTGGTTCCTTTTGCTTCAAGAAAAGGAACCAAGGCTTGGTAGGTGAGAAAGCAAAGAATTTCTCAGCTTCATTCTTCTTCTTGAATTCAAAAATGAAGAAAAACGGTGTTGGTGATTTCAAAACAGTCAAACGCAAACCTCCACGTTTCTTCTAGATCTAAGCTTCTTTTTGCAAAGAGATTGAAGGGAAAGTTGCTCACGTCCATGCTACGGTGCTAGTGAACCAACTTCGGAAGCGACATCGCGAGCGGAGATTTTATCGGAATTAATCGCGGTACCGTAATAGCTCGTTAAAGCAACGTTAAGGTAAGAACAACTTCCAAATTTTTAGCTTGCATATAGGATGCTATATGTGTATTTGTGGAGTTGGAATTTTGTGAAATGGATGTGTGATTTTGTGAAAAAGGAATTTAATTCATTTATGTGTATTTTGATGAAATTAAATTTGATGTGTTTGAGGTGTGGTTTGTGAAAACTAATTTGGCGTGATTTATGTTTGGAAGTTGTAGAAATATTTGGGTGATTAATGATTGAGATTGGCGTGGTTTTGTGGAATTTGAATTGATTGAATTTAATGTGAGTTGTGGATAAAATTTGATGTGTGGTGGTGGAATATAAATGTTTGAGTATGCTCTGTGTGAATTTGAAAATCATTAGTCTTAAATGAGTATTAAAATGGGGAATCTTTTAATATCTGCATTTAATTAATGATTGTTGTGGAAAGAGTCAGAGTATGCTCATGCATTTCATAATACATGTCGACCAGATGGGCCATGGTGATAGTGGTGACCGGATTGGCTACAAGATGATTCCGTGTGATTTGTTGGTTCATCTTATCCTTGTGCGGATTATCGCGTCGTGTAAGGTCCGAGATAGAGTGCATATTTTTGGTAAATCGTGCGGATACTATGATACATTGCACCTTGGTAAATAGTTCTATTGTCCTGTGATAGGCAATACATTTACGATTTACGTTTTTAGTAAATCGCGCTAACCCGTGATAGGTGGCACCTTGGTAATTTAGTATTATTGGCATGTCATAGGCGGTACAATTATGATTTACGCCCCTTCATAGAGGGTTTGGTTTGAAATTCTGAGTTCATGCATTTTGGGCATTACGCATTGCATTAGGGTGCTTGTCACGCGAGTCATGCTTAAATCCTAAATTATACCATTTTAGGGTATTTTGGGTTGAATTTCTTAGGCTTTTAGTCCAATTTTTGGTATTTAGTTAGTTAAATGTCAAAAATATATTTTTTTGAAATTGGATTAAGTATATTTGTCTGAAAATAATTTATTTACGTTGCGAAGAATGTAATATCCAACAATTTTATTAAAAATTTCACTCATTGATGAAAATTTATATGTCAATTGAGTTGCGATGAGAGTATATATTTTTATTAAAATAGTTCTTGATGCGAGTGAAGTGATGTGTGTAAGAGTTGTTTGGTATTTGTTTGGGTGAGTTTTAAGTAGAATATAAATATATTTATATATAGGTATATGTATATATATAAGTATATGTATATATATTATTATATATGTTATAAAGAAGAAAAGAAAACGAATAAAAGGAAACAGAGGAAGAAAAACCAAATGGTTCCCAGCCTCGCGAAGCTTTCCTTCTTCTCCTTCCTCTTTTGCTTTCTTTGCATCGAGAAAAGAAACCCAAGTCTTGGTGGGTGAGAAAGCAAAGAATTTATTAGCTTCGTTCTTCTTCTCTGATTCGAAAACGAAGAAAAACGGCGTTGGTTATTTCAAAACCGTCAAACACAAACCTCCACATTTCTTCTAGATTTAAGCATCGTTTCGCGAAGAGATAGAAGGGAAAGTTGCTCACCTCCACGCTATGGTGCTAGCGAACTAAATTTGGAAGCGACGTCGCGAGCGGAGATTTTATCAGAATTACTAGCGGTACCATAATCGCTCGTTAAAGCTAACGTTAAGGTAAGGGATCGTTCCAAACTTTTAGTTTGCATTTAGGGACTTATATGTGGTTGGGTGGAAAAGAAATTTGTTAGGTTTGAAGAGTAGAATTGGGGAAAATGAATTTAATGCTTTTATGGGTGAAATTTTAGAATTGGGTTTTTGGTGATATTGATAAGTGTTTTGTAAGACCCATAATTTTAAAGTATACTTTATGTATTTTAGTGTATTTTTGGTATTGTACTCGGAGGCTTTTTAGCCAAAATTATTAATATTTTGGAATTTATATGATCAAAAAGATATTTAGACGCTCGATTAAAATTACTCGTCGATGAATAAATTAAATTAACTACGGTGAATCTTTTACGAAGAATTTAATGCGTTATGAGTTAAATGGTAATTTAACAAATATCTAGATATTTTGAGATATTTTTTAAAAGTAATTAATATATATATATATATATAGATATTTGTTTGGAGGGAAAATGAAAGGAAAGAGAAAGAGAAGAAAAAGAAAAGGAAAGAGAAAGAAAGGAAAGAAAGAGAAAGGAAAGAAAACAAGAAACTTCTTCTTCTTCCTCTCCCTTGCGTGAACCATTCCCCCCTTCTTCCATTTTCGTACTTCCTTGCTTCCTTTAAGTTCGAAAATTGAAACCCAAGGCTAGTGGGTGAGAAAGATCAAGTTCTCTGCTCCTTCCTTCCTCCCAGATTCGAAAACAGAGTTAGGGATTTCAAAACCGTCAAACACAAACCTCCCCATTTCATCTAGATCTAAGATTCGTTTCGTGAAGAGATAGAAGGGAAAGTTGCTCACTACCACGCTACAGTGCTAGGGAACCAACTTTGGAAGCGGCGTTGCGAGCGGAAGATTTTACCGGATTTACCCGCGGCACCGTAATCGCACGTTAAAGCTAACATGAAGGTAAGGGGAAAACGAATCTAAGGCTTTATGGGTAAAATCTTAGAGTTAGGTTTTGATGATATTGATGAATGTTGCGTGGAAAATGAATTTGACTCATTTGTGTATGGTTCTGATTAAATCAAATTTGATGTGTTTGAATGTTATGTTGTGTTGATTGTGTTCATTGTATTTGATGTATTCATAATTGATGCTTGTGAAATCTGATGTGTGTTTGTTGGATTTTGTGGAGAAATGAATTGATGTGTTTTAGTGTGAGTTGTGGATTGGATCTGATAATAGGTTTGAGTTGGTTCTGTGTGGAATTTGAAAACCATTAGAGTTAAATGAGTATTAAGAATGGGGAATCTCTTAATGTCTTGTTTACTTAATGTGTGTTTGTGAAAATCGTTTAAGTTAAATGAGCATTAAGAATGGGGAATCTCTTAATGTCTTGTTGACTTAATGTGTGTTTTGTGAAAATCGTTTAAGTTAAATGAGCATTAAGAATGGGGAATCTCTTAATATCTGCATTTGCTTAACGATTGTTGTGGATGGAGTCAGTGTATGCTCATGCATTTTCATATTTTTTGTAAATCGTGCAGACCCGTGATAGGTGGCACCCTGATAAATAGTACTTTGGCCTGTGATAGGCGGTACATTTATGATTTACATTTTTGTAAATTGTGCAGACCCGTGATAGGTGGCACCTTGGTAAATAGTACTTTGGCCCGTGATAGGCAGTACATTTACGATTTACGGTTTTTTGTAAATTGTGCAGACCAGTGATAGGTGGCACCTTGGTAAATAGTACTTTGGCCTGTGATAGGCGGTACATTTACAATTTACGTTCTTTTTAGTAATCTGTGTAGACCCGTGATAGGTGGCACCTTGGTAAACGGTATGGGCCCGTGATAGGCAGTACAACAATGCTGTTTTGTTAAAAACTTCAATTTTCAACTTTGTTTATGCATGTTTAGCATATGGAAACCCTTTTAAGGTGCATGCTAAGTGGAAAGGTTATTGTGCATTTAAAAACTTAAATGTTATGTGTTAACTGTTAATTTCGGTTGGTGACCCTTTACAACTATTGTGGAAATCTGGGCTTTGTCCTCAAATGAGAGACAGGACCGTCCTACCGGTTCATACCATGTGGATGGGGATGTAGATGGGAATGCCTGACTGGAGCTATGTTAGGAGGATCTTACGGGGCGCATGGAGATCACTCAGGGTGTTTAGATGTTTTGTAGAATGATCAGATTAGGTTGACATAGAGGGAACAAACGTCTTTCTTTTGTATTGCGTTTATTTTAAACTGGAAGACTGTACCACTTTTTGATATGTAAATATTTTGTATTCATATTTGGAGAAACTTTTCCGCTGCTTGTAAATTATAATGACTTAATTATTTATCCAAAGGTGTTACCTTATTTATTTCTCTGTTTTATTTTAATTTGTTTTGAAATTAAAAATACACCCTCGCTCATGCATTTCATTGTACATGGCAACCAAATGAGCCATGGTGATAGTGGTGACCGGATGGGCCACGAGATGATTCCATGTGATTTGTTGGTTTATCTTATCCTTACGGGGATTATTGCCTCGTGCTGATTTGTGAGAGATTGCAATCTAGAACGTGCTTATCTGTGAGCGATTGCACTCTAGAAAATAGTGTAAGGCCTGTGATAGGCGACACTTCTGTAAATAAATTGTGCATGCCTGTGATGGGTGGCACTGTGATAATTAGTATGAGGCCTATGATAGGCGATAGAATTATGATTTACGCCCCTACGAGGAGGGTTTTGATTGGAATTTTGAGTCCATGCATTTTGGCATATACGCATTGCATTAGGGTGCTTGGCACGCGAGTTGTGTTTGATTCAAGATTATGATTGTGTGTTTGAACTCAAGTTGTCATGGTGATTGTGTTATAATTGCCAAGTGTGAATGTTTTGGATTTGTGTGTAAGTTTGATTGATTGCAAAATCATTTCGAAACTCAAGCTGTGTTGGTGATTGTGCTATAATTTCTAAGAGTGAATATTTTGGAATTGTGTGTAAGTGTGATTCATTGCAAAACCTTTTCGAAACTCAAGTCGTCTTGGTGATTGTGCTATAATTTCTAAGAGTGATTGTTTGGATTTGTGTGTAAGTGTTGATTGATTTCGAAACCCTTTTAAAAGCTGAATTTTGTTGTTTTTCTGTTGTTGTCTGATGTGTATTTGAATACAGACATGCTATCTTTGCTGCTGACTTATGTGTAGTCGAATATAGAAGGTTGTATTTGAATACAGACATGTTGTTTTTGTTGTTGGCTTATGAAACAACCATGTATTCGAATACAGAGATGCTGTATTCGAATACAACAGTGCAGTTTTGTTAAAAACTTCATTTTTCAACTTTGTTTATGCATGTTTGGCATATGGAAACCCTTTTAAGATGCATGCTAAGTTGAAAGGTTATTTTGTGCATTTAAAAACTTAAATGTTATGTGTTAATTGTTAATTTTAGTTGGTGACGATTTACAACTATTGTGGAAATCTGGGCTTTTGCCCTCATATGAGAACCAAGATCTTCCCACCGGTTAGTACCCTGTGGATGGGAATGTAGTTGGACACACCTTATTGGAGCTGTGTCAAGAAGATCTTGCGAGGCGTGTGAAGATTATCCAGGATGTATAGTTTTTGTAGAATTATCAGATTAGGTTGACGTATAAGGACTAGATGTCTTTCTTTTTGGGTTGTGTTTATTTAAATTTGTTAGACTGTACCTATACAAATATTGTTGGCTTGACATTTTATTTTGATGGGTTCTATGTACCACTTTTTGATGTGATGTTAGGATTAAAATTCTTGGGGCAGTGCTTTTGTACAGGTGTCTGTCGAGAATACCCCAGGGATATGAGCTATGTCTGATAGGCCTCATAGCCCCGGCGTATTTTAATGTTTAAATACTTTGGATTTTGATTTCAAAAACTATTTCGCTATGTCTGTTGGCTTTTTCATTATGTTACGACTTAAATATTTATCCAAAAGTATTTCCTGCTTTATTTCTTCGTGTTTATGAATTTGTTTTGAAAAAAAAAATACACTCACGCTGTTAAAACTCGGGATGTTACACCTCATATTGTCAGCTTGACTTTTATTTTGATGGGTCCCTGTACCACTTTTTGATGCAACGTGGGGAAGTTAAAATTCTTGGGGTACTGCTTTTGTATAGGTGTCTGTCGAGAATACCCTAGGAGTATGAGCTATGTCTGATAGATCTCATTGCCTCGGTGTATTTTGATGTTTAAATACTTTGGATTTGTATTTCAAAAACTATTTCCATTGCTTGTATATATTTGTTGACTTTTGTCGTTCTGTTACAACTTAAATATTTTACCCAAAGGTATTTCTTTCTTAATTTTTGAACTTCGATTTTAGATTTTTGTTTTTTTTTTCAAAAAAAAAAATGGGCTGTTACAGGATGGACCACACTAAAGATCTTTTATTGAAACAATATCTTTTGAGTATAAACGTCTCACTTGGTGATCAAATATTGTTACCGGATGCTCAACGTATGATAGACTCTCATCTAACTTCACGTCTTAATGAGTAATCACATGAGAAGGGTCATGAAGATACTTCTGAAGTATCAAAATATGAAAGACAGGTTGAACTCCTAAGATATCTGGTGGAAGTGCCAAGCAATACACTACCTATCCAACTCTCTCTAAAATTTCAAATGGTCTAATGAACCTTGGACTTAGTTTTCCCTTTTTACCAAACCCCAAAACTCCTTTCATTGGTGAAACTCGTAGGAATACATGTTCTCTTACTGAAAACTCTAAGGGACAACGCCTCTTATAAGAATAAGATTTTGTTTCTACTCTGAGCTGTCACTAAGCGATCATGAGTGTCACCTATCGAAGACCTATACCATCCTCCATACAAAGCCTCAAAAGGATCCATCTAAATAATAGATTGATAACTATTATTTTATGCAAACTCCATCATGGGAAAATATTGATCCCAACTACCCCTAAGATCCAGAACACCAACACGAAGCATATCTTCCAATATTTGTATAGTCCTTTTAGATTTACCATTTGTGTTGAGGATGAAAACTCGTGCTAAGCTTCAAACGCGTTACTAATGAAGTTTGGAACGACTTCCAAAATTCAGTAGTAAGTTGAGCCCCACGGTCATAAATAATAGACATCAATACACCATGCAAAGAGACAATTTCATCAAAATAAAGTTTAGCATATTTAGATGCAGTATAAGTAGTCTTCACAAGCAAGAAATATGCATATTTGGTCAACTAATCTATAATCACCCACACCGACTCATAACCCTTTTGGGTTGGTGGTAATCCTGTGACAAATTCCATAGCGATGCCTTCTCACTTCCATTCAGGTACTTTAACAGGTTTTCGTAACCCCACAGGCTTTTGGTGTTCAGCCTTTACTTCTTGGCACACTAAGCACTTAAAGAAAAAATTTGCTATGTCTCTTTTTATCCCTTTCCACTGATACAATTATCTGAAGTCTTGATACATCTTATTAGAACCTTGGTGAATAGTATAGTAAGAGTGATGAGCAATAGTATAATAAGAGTGATGAGCCTCCTCTAAAAGTTTTCTCATTAAGCCACCAACATTTGGAACACACAATTGAGACTTCAACCTCAACACATCATCAGAATCAACTAAAAAGTCTAAAACTTTACCATTATGAACATTTTTTACCATACTCACCAAGTATGGGTCATGACTTTGAGCTTCTTTGATATCATCAACTATGGTTGGACGAATTTGTACATGGGCTAAAAATAACCTCGAATGATCAATTTCAAATTGAATTCCACTTTCAACAATTTCTTGAAATTCTTTAACTATTGGTCTCTTTACTTCTGCTATATGAAAGTTTATCTATGGATTTCCTACTCAAAGCATCTGCAACAACATATTCCTTCCTAGGGGGTATAAGATTGTGAAATCATAATTTTTCAAGAGTTCCATCGATCTTCTTTGTCTTAAATTTAAATCTTGCTGTTGAAAAATATACTTAAGACTTTTATGATCGGTATAAATTCACAAGTTTCACCATATAGATAGTGCCTCCAAATCTTAAGAACGAAAATTAATGCAGCCATTTCCAAATCATGTGTAGGATAGTTTACCTCATGCCTCTTGAGTTGTCTAGATGCATATGCAATAACCTTACATTATTGCATAAGTACACAACTGAGACCAACTCTAGAAGCATCACAATAAACTACATAACTTTCACCATCTAGGGGTAGTGACAAAATAGATGCAAATGTCAAATACTCCTTTAATTTTTGAAAGCTTTATTCACATGCATGAGTCCCTTGGAACTCAACTTTCTTCTAGGTCAACCTAGTCAGAAAAGATGCAATTTTAGAGAAATCATTCACAAAACGTCGATAATTGGCAGCTAAACCAAGAAAACTCTTAATCTCCTTTACTATGGTAAGTTTGGGCCAATTCTGCACTGCTTCCACCTTACTTGGATCAACACTTATTCCATTCTTAGACACAACATGACCTAAAAATGCCACAATATTCAGCCAAAACTGATATTTAGAGAATTTGGCATACAATTGTTGATGGAAATGAAAACGTTTTCTAGACACACTCGTAAAAAAAATTTGAAAACGTTTTCTACCGAAAGCAAGACTTCAAATGTTGAACTCAAACGCTAAACTTAGTTTATGAATTAACACTTTTTTCATAATTTTATTTATTAATTATTAATCATAACAACTTCTTTGAAACCAGTATAACAAATTCACGACCAAGACTAGGAAACTTTTTAAGGCTTATATATAATCATTTGAAATTGGGAAAAAAATCAAATACTTCAAAAGTTTTGGCTAATAATAAGGAATAATAACATATCTAAGTAGATAAACTTAAATTCTTTATTTTTTTTACTCAGATACACTCAACTTCTTGATGATAATATACTACATATTTTTATTTCTTTGTAATGAAACTTACATATTTATGAAACATAATACATATTTGATTTGAACAAGAAGAAAAAACTCTAATTTTCAATATTTTAATTGTGGATTAAGAACACAACAACAGTCTTCAGCATTAGGTGGGAGGCCTGGAATGCAATGCCCTTTAGAAAAACCAGCATGGTTGCATGCGATATTACAATTTACATAATCTTGACAAAATCCAATGCATTTAGTACGTACAACATTTCTACATTCAGTTTTGTGCATACCTAGTAAAAAAAAAAGTAATATTAGTATATGAAATATAGATATATAGAACACAATAAATTGAAGATTCCAACTAACTTTCTAACTATCTATATACCATTTGAGAATAGAAGAACAACAAACAAGGCTGCCATGAAAAACCTTTGGTTAAGAGCCATTTCTTAATTCCTCCTTCAATGATCCTATGTGTATATCAATGAGAAGTTTTAGCGTTATATATATATATATGAGTGTGTCTAATATGGAACTTTTAAACAACGGTCAAATGGTCTTAAAATGAATTTAATAATAATAAAAAATTGAGAGAAAATATATTTTGATTTAAATATGTTATTCGTTATTTATCTTTTATTAAATATTCATTTTCTTCTTTTATCTTTTTTTATTATATTACTTTACATCATTTACTATTTATTAGTGATGTATTTTAGACGTATTTTAGTCTTTTTCACACCCACAACAAAAGTTATAGTAACTTTTATTGAATGTAATATCTTCTAGCAATTGTCAATAACTGAACACTATATTTGCAGTTGAAAAAACTCTAATTGCATATTTCAAAATACATATAAACTAATTTGAAATGAAAGAGATCTATAAAATTTCTTTGTATTTTAATCGTGTCCTTGTTAAGTTTTCACATTTAACTTTATAAATGATTCATGATTACCTCAACAGTTCATGACAATTATCATAAAGTTGTTTGAAAGGATTATGATCTAAAAGAATAATAACATTCATTTTTATTATAAAAGATAAAGGATAAAATGAATTAAAAAAAATAAAACACCAAAATTAATATTTGGTAAAAGATAAAGGACTACTAGTATATTTATGCCTATAATATTTTATTGAAATATACCAAAAATGACAAGGCCTACCTTTGGACTAGGACTATATGATATAGCCTTTATATATATATATATATATATATATATATATATATATATATAATATATTTAGGATTGCTTGCCATATGGTGAAAATCTATTTTGATGCAATATTCTGAACATCCTTTTATAAAACTTCTTTTATAGATTTGCAATCCATTTGAAGTAAAAAAAATTTGATTGAGTAAATCACTTTGAAATTTTGTAATGCACATGACAATTGAAAGAAATTTTTTTTTTATTGCAGAATAATTCTTTTAACAGTCATTCTAGTGTACAGATTTAAACTAGACAATGCATTCTTTGTTATTTATTTTTTGTTTTAGAATACCCCCATATCCTAAATTTGTAGCATTTGTCTCAACAATTGTTTTGGCTGACGGGTCAGCTCGATGCAAGCAGAGTATTTCTTTAACCTATTTTTTGATTAATTGAACTATTCTATTGTGTTTTTCTAACCATGTGACAGAGTTTTTCTTTAACCTATCATGGAGAGGTTTTGCTATTCTATTAATATTTGGAAAGAAATCTAAGACATAGTTTAGACTTCCTAAGAACCGTTGCAATTGGGTTCTATCAAGACTTTTGTCTGGAAATTTATCCGCAAAAGTCAAAGACCTTTCAATAGGGGTGATTGTACCCGTGTCCTAGGAAACGAATTTTTGTTTGAAAAGGGGAAAATTTGGATTTTGAAACAACCATTTCATTTTTCTTAGTGATCATGAAAAATGTATCTAGATGTTTAAAATGTTGTTCAAAGTTTTCAGAAAAAATTAAAACATTGTCAATATAGACAATACAAAATTTTGAGAATGGATTAAAAATGGCATTCATTATTCTTTAAAATTTTGAAGGAGCATTTTTTAATCCAAAGGGCATTACCGTCCATTCATATTGACCAAACGAAAAAGTAAATGCAGTTTTGTATCTATCTTTTGGGTCAATCTGTATCTACCAAAATTCCGATTTCATGTCGAACTTTGAAAATACAAATGCAGAATGTAATTTGTGTAAAAGATCTTTTTTATTTGGAATTGGATATCGAATCCATTTTAAAGCTTTGTTTAAAGGTTTGTAATTAATTACAAACCTAGGTAGTATCGTATTAAAATTAAAAGTGTTTATTTCTTGTATCAATCTGAATCCAAAAATTTCATGTCAAATATGGGAAAGAAAACTCCCAATATATATAGTACTCGATTTTGGGCTTTAAAAACAAGTGGCCCGCTATTTACAATTATTACAAAAGTCCAAATTATGAAATCTGTAATTTAGGCCTAGTAAATTTTGACATTGGACTTTTATTCCAACACAAAAATTGTAGCTCTAATTTTTAGCTTTTCAACGTCTGCTCGTATGCGCCAATCGGATATCCAAAGCTCAAATTATGGCCTACAGAGCGAGGAAGGGTCAAAATACAAATAATAAAATTATAATTCAATTTCGACCCAAAGTTTATAAGCAAGCAAAAATATTAATCTAAGCTATAAAGAGATTTTAAAATACCAAACTAAAAAGCTAGAAACATGCCTAATGGATGTCTTTTTTTATCAAAAATGTCATGTATGTCTCTCTAATTATAAATTGGGAGCATTTGCGAGGGCTGCAACCCTATGAATGAGTTGGGTTATTTTATGCCTTTCTCTAGACTTTTATCTCTAGCTAAATCCGTTCATTGCTGTTGGGTATCAAAGTTCTCTATGTTGAAACCATGTTAGTTCTAAGAACAACGAGACTTTGTGAGAACAATTTATTCCACTAATGATTTCATAGTGTGTAGTAAATAGAACATGTGACACCCTAAATCCCAAAATAATATATATAATAATTTATATCATATTCCTATAAAATTTGCAGCAGATAAATAAAATTATATTTTCAAGAAAATAAATATTTTTGTAACTAATTTAGGATATCACGTTTCTCAAAGTACACATGTAACAATTCAAATTTTATTACTCAAATAAAACAATTTAATCACAATAAACTTGATTTAAGTATAATTACTTGATTTAATTCTAAAAACTTACTAGTACTTCAAAGGTTTTCATACAAAAATTTGATTCAAATTATATAAGTAAAATACAAATTAAAACCCTTATTCTCGGTATCACCTATCAGAGCGGGGTTCCTCCCAAACTTGAACTTCAAGACTCATTAACCTATAATAACTGCGATTTCGCAAATGCAGGGCCCAGCCAGTCAAACACAAACAACGAAGGAGGTGAGTTTTGAAATCATGTTAATAGTATAATATGAGTAAGAAGAACACGCAAACAATCATAATAGAATCGTATCATAATCACTTTACGATATATCAAAGTATTTAATTAAATAGTATCATACTATAGCATCAAAGTCACTGAAATAAAATAATCATCTCATTATAATATGCATCAAATCATCTAATTATTATTACCTTTGAAACACATCAATCACAATAAAACAATCACAAGGAAATGCAATGCTATGCATGAGCTTAGACTCTACTTCACAATGTGGTACCATTCTAACTCTGAAGTACTTGGTTAGGAGGCCATGATACTATGCCACCATCCCGGTGGACGGATAATTCAAATTGGCCCTGTCCTTATAGATCCCCTCAACTCAACCCGAGACACATATACATGACAGTCGAGGTAAACGTGTGTTGCATGGTAGCTCCCGACATTTGGAGTGCTACCTCCAAGTCACCTAGGAATTCCCCACCGGAATACCTCCAAGGTCTAACAATCTTGCCTTAAGGCTCGACAGCAGACCGCCACGATTAGGCTCATTCAGTTGTACTTCCCCATAATCACTAGGCTTGTCAGACCCTACCTATATGATGACAAAATAATCTCCACTTCACAAATTCACAATATTTATTTTCTCCCCTCGTTGGTTTATGATACTCCATTAAAACCGTCATCTCAAACACAAATTGAAATCATAATTATTTCACCAATTATGGGGTTACTTCAATATTCTCATCACAAATTCACAACATCACTATCATTAATCATATCTCACCACATAAACTCATCACAAATTTATAGCATCACTATCATCAATCAAACATCATCACATAAACTTCTCACAAATTTATAACATCACAATAATTAATCATACATCATCATCATCACATAAAACTACCACAACACATCCATCTTTTATTATCACATCACATAAACTCATCTAATCACACACACACACACACATATATATATACACATAAATTTAAGTCGACACCCAATATCACAATAATATCAATTTCACACATTCAATGAAATTAAATCAATCAACACCCTACAAATGTTTCTATTCTATATTTTAATCTCACAATTTCAATATTTGTAAATTAATTAATTTATCCCTCAAAGGGCTTCTGCCATACGTAGCGAGCCCTGGACGAATCGTTGGGAAATATGGTTTTCTCGTTCATCTCACAATATATTATACTCATGAATTCAAACGCTCTCTCACCCCTTACCTTATTTCGACGCTTTCAGACACGAGTACAATTCCACGAGCAAACAATATTTGTTCTTTGACTTTTTGTCCTTCAATCGATCTAACTCGACAATTTATGGGTAAACGTCAAAAATAAATTATGAGAAAATAGTCTAAAATCTGATTTCGAAATTCGGTCAAAGAAAATTATCATAAATCAGAAAACCAATCAGTGAATAATATAGTCACGTTTCACACGGTCATTTTGGCGTTGGTTTCACTCAAATCGGACTTACGGTGAAGGAGAACGGTGCAAAATAACGAATTCTACAAACGAAGAAGTCGGGTATTTTAGAGAGAAATTGGGGTTGTTAAAAATCTGGAAAATTATGTTTAATTGACAAGTTAAATGAATGAAATAACATACTCAAATTGGAATGAAAACGGAGAAGCTTTTACGGAACAGTTATCGATCACCGGTGTCAAAAACGATAGGTTGTTGTTGTGTTTACTCTTTGGTTCTACGGCTTCCCATTCAACTCCCTTCCCTTTTTTTTGTTTGTTTTGTTTTATTAACAATTAGGGTTCACACATGGGTCCAACCAATTGGTCCCTTTATTTATTTTCAAATAAAACCAATAATTACTAAAACTAATGTTTTAACATAATTTAATTACTAAATATTACAAATATTTCAAAACTATTATTTTATAAAATAAGGTTATTAATCTTCTAAAATATGTTAATAATAAAAACTCTCATATTCAAAATAATCACTACAGTTATACTTATTTCTCAAAATATTTACAATATAATAATACAATCATATTAGAAAATAGTCAAAATTATAAAATAAATAAATATAACTTCAATATTTTATATTAATTACTAAATCATAATAAATATATATAAAATCACAATACCATAACAAGTATTTAAAATTAAACGAAATCAAACACAATATCAATTCTATATCAAGATACTTGTTTATAAAAAAAAAATAACTAAAAATAGAAAATAGTTATAAATAATTGAAATATAACTATGTGTATTCCTAACATCAGTCAAGCGCACATAAAAGTATTATATTAATTGGTTACACTTATATACACGTAAAATCGCATAAAATGTTTTTCTTTAAAATATATATTATACTAAAATACTATTATTATTATTTTTTTAAATATATCAAACAATTAATATAATATAATATGTATTATTTATATCGCTCATGTAATATAACATGTATCAAACTAGCACATCATAGAAAGCATCCATATAACGAAAATTAGCCACGAAATTTATCAATATATATTCTAAAATAATATTAGTCATTAAATTAATTATTTAAAATTCTATTTAATTAATAAAATAGTTTATTATAAAATTTGGGGTGTTACAAAGGAAGCGCTGATTGAGAGATATGGAGGAAGAAAGAGCGATAATCCATTCGAATAATTGAGAGATCTTCAACAAACTGGAGATGTGGAAGAGTACATTTCAGATTTTGAATATTTCTTTTGTCAGGTTAAGCGTGTCTCCGAAGAACAATACCTTGGGTATTTTTTGGGTGGCCTCCAACCAGAAGTACGTTTGCGAGTAAGAACCTTCAACCCTAAGACACGTGTGGAGGCGATGAAATTGGCTCGTGATGTCGAAACAGAGTTACAAGGCGTGTTGAATTACAGAGGAAGCGGAGGTGGAGGTCGTTTGCGAAATTGGAAATCGAGAAGATAAGGAAATAATGGGCTTATTAATAGAAATGGGTATGGACTGGGTTTTTTCCAGGCCCAAACAAGGGAAATGCAAGTCCTAGGAGAACCCAATCCAGAAATACTCTAACTAGGTCAAATCCTAACCAAACACACACAAATGGCAGTGAGGAGCGACGGGGGAACCACGAAAATTGCAATCGGGGAACTAAGCATCTTCCATATTCTGAATTAATGGATCGTAAGGCGTGAGGCCTCTATTTTGGATGTGGGGAAAGGTTCCATCCTCTTCATTAGTGTGCTGAAAAATAGTTGCATTTTGTAATTATATGAGATGATGAAGTGACGAACGATGCCAGTGAGGTTCTAGCTATCGAATTGAAGGAAGGGGAGGAAGACGTTGCAGTAAGATGCAACTCTGTAGTGCTGTCCAGAATAGTAGAGGAAGGCAAAGCTCAAAATTGGTTCCCTTTTCCCCTATGTTTGGAAGGTATCGTGAAGGGCATACTGGTCACGATGATGGTGGACACTGGTGCTACTCACAATTTTGTGACTCCTCAAATCGCCGCAGTTATGCAGCTTCTAGAAGAACAGATCCCAATTACAAATGCAAAATTTGGAAATGGTTCCCGTGTGGCCATAACAGAGAAGTTTGACTTTCAAATTGGAAGGTTCCATACCACTGTTGAAGCTTACATAGTGGAGTTACAAGGTGAGGACATGATTTTTGGAGTGGCTTGGCTGCATAAGTTAGGCAAAGTGTTATTTGATTGGGAAGAAATGACAATTTGCTTGTACTCGAAGGGGAAAAATGTGAAGCTACAGTGTCAATATATGGAGAATTGGAGAATCAATCAGGAAAAAGAACTTAATGTTCTTACCACAAATATACTAAATCCAAGAAAAATCATAAAATGGGAAGGGAATAAGGAAATCATTAGTTGGGAACCTGGAATTCTGCTAGATAATCAATGTCTTAATGTTAGCCCTGATGACAACGCTCATTTTGAAGCAGATGACAATGATAGAACACTACAAATTAAGAGGAATGAGGCCCGAAGAGTGGGGCTCACTCAACCAAGTCACACACTTCACATACATTCAGTTTCTAGAGTGATTGATGGAGAGAATAAAGGCTAGTAACAATGTCTCTTATTCTACTGATATTCCATTAAATAGGGGAAGTGGGAAAGATATTCAGTTTCAAGAAGGATGAATGAAAGGAATAAAAGCTAATTAATAATGTCATTTATTCATAAAATATTCTAAGAAATAATTAGAGGAATTCTTTCTCTGGTTAGGAACAATTTTGCTCTGGTTTTGGAGTTCTTAGAACTCTGGTTTAGTTCTTTTTTTATTTGCATTTTCAGATTTCCAACATTGTAAGAGCTTCAGAATTCATCAATTCTAATCAATAAAATTGTGGTTTCTATCACAACTAGAACAATTTCCAACCGATTGTGATGGTGATGAACAAAAGGAAATGCCTTCAGCTTCAAGAACTGACTTAGTTTTGTACATGTTGTTTTAAACTCTATGACATCTGATATTTTGCTTTATTACCATATATTGTTCACAAATCTTATAAAACTTTGATAAAATGTGTTTCATGGATCCCTTAATTGATAGATGCTATATTTCACTTAAATATTTCAAGTATATTTACGTAGGCATGTCTACTTTAATCATTGATAATGATTTATTATGGTTAGGAGTTTGAAGCTGGAATCTTGGCTATAAGTATGCCTATCAGTGGTAACGGAATCTGCACTTTATTTTTTTCATTCTACATCAAATCCATCAATGTAATATATGGCCAACATTATTATTTTATCATCGACATCTAATGTGAGGTTTAGTTATCACTGTAATATACCATGTGATGTGAACACATTTGATTTCAAAATTAAGTAACATAGGTTTAATTCTAAAGTTATGGTTAAATGATTTTGAAAAATGTGATATTTACTCAAACTAAAATAATAAAGAGTTCACATAAAAATTGTATTTAGAGAATCTGAGTCTTTAGATTTATTACACTTTAATATATGTGAACTTGATGAGATGTTAACAAGAAATGAAAAATAAAAATGAAACGTTTCACATGTTAAGAATCTTTGTAACTGAAATTGAAAATAAATTTAGTACAAAGATTAAAAGGTTTCGAGTATGATTCTAATTTGTTTAAATATATTTTATAAATTGTTTGGAATTATATGTGGAACAACTACACCATAATTGCTTGGAGTGAATGATAAAGTTGAAGAAAAAAAGGAATAGAACTCTTATCGAACTAGTTGTTACTAGTATACTTAACTATATTGTTGCATGTAATTGGTGTGCATAAAATATATTGCTTATTCGTTATGTTTTGAATAGAGTACTTAATTCTAAAAACAAAACATCTCCTTATGAGATAGTGAAGAAAAGACAATTGAACTTGTCTTCTTTTCAAACATGGGGTGGTTTGACTTATGTCAAAATTCTCGATCCCGAGTGAATTAAACTCGCCAGTAGAGCCTATCAATGAGAGAATTCATTGGGCGGTAAAGAACAAAGCGTATAGGTTTTATGACCTAAATGCAAAAGTGGTCATAGAGTCAAATGATGTTGACTTCTATGAAAATAAATTCCATGTAAACTGGAGAAATAGTGGGGGCAGTGAACCAAGTTACGTTCCTATTACAAGAAGCATTGAAAGCAGCAAATAAGGTGAAACAGAAACTCGAAGAAGTAAGAGAGTCAGAGTTGCTAAAGATTATGGACCAGAATATATGGCCTATAATTTAGAAGAGGATCCTGCAAATCTTAAAGAAGCTCTATCATCATTGGATGCAGATCTATGGCAATAAGCTATAAACGATGAAATGGATTCTCTAGAGTCTAACAAGACATGGCATTTAGTATACTTGCCTCCTGATTGCAAATCAATAGGTTGTAAATGGATTTTGTAAAAGAAACTAAAACCCGATGGATCTATTGATAAGTACAAGGCACGCCTTGTAGCCAAAGGTTTTAAACAAAGAGAAAATATAGATTTCTTCAAAACTTTCTTACCAGTCACTAGACTAACATCCATTAGAGTTCTTATATCACGTGCGGCTATTCATAACCTGGTGATACACCAAATGGATGTTAAAACAGCTTTTTTAAATGGTGACCTGGAGGAAGAAATTTGTATCGAACAACCTGAAGTTTTTGTAATTCATGGACAAGAAGACAAGATCTGTAAGTTAGATAAATCTCTATATGGTCTTAAATAAGCTCCTAAGAAATGGCATGAAAAGTTCGATAACTTGATTAAATCGAATGAGTTTAAAATGAATGAAAGTGACAAATGTATTTACTACAAATTTGAAAATGGAATTTGCACTATCATATGTCTCTATGTGGACGACATACTCATATTACAATGCGATAGTACCGCAACTATTGAAAAGATTGAGAATCGTTATTACAATGATAAGAAACGACCAATTCGTCATAAGCACAACGTTGTTAGAGAGTTACTTTCTAAAAGAGTTTATATAGTGGATCGTATATACACTGATGAAAATTTAGCAAATCATTTGATGAAAGGGTTAGCTAGAGAGAAAGTCATAAGTACATCCAAAAGGATGTGACTAATGCCTATAGAGTCACTCATGATGGTAACCCAACCTAAAAAACTAGAGATCCCAAAAATTAGGTTCAATAGGTAATAACAAGTCGTGAAGTGATATGAGATGGACATGCTATTATAAATTAGAGAAGCATGATTCCTCAAGCGATGATAGGATGAGGTAATAGAAACTCTTAATGAGATCTATACTCTACATGGAGGGAGTACCTAGCTACAAGAGTACTCTTAATAGGCTCACCTATGTGAATGTGGAAGTGGGGCCGCTTCCTATGGAATTTCGAGGCATAATTCCTAGAGCGTTCACTATACTAGGATACACGTGCAAGGTCATTAATGCCCAGGCTTTTGAGAATACACCCTACAAAAAGATTGTGTGTGGGTTTGATGTTAGAGATAGAGTTCAAGACTACTAGTCACTCTTGTTGAATCTAAATCTTAGTTACTATGCAAAGGTTCAAGTCAAGAGACACTTTTGTTTATGCACGATCTTATAGAAGCGTTTGATGCTATTTTAGAAACATTTTTTTAAATTCAAGTGGGGGATTGTTGGAACATAAGTATGTTATTGTGTGAATTTAATAATTTTTTGAAATCCCACATTGAAAAACTCTAATAGTTTGAGTAGTTTCAAATCTATACATACTAAAGTGCCACATTGGTTAGAAAATAAATGTGAGTTTACTTCCATCGCTATTTAATGAGCTTCAAACTATTGTGAAAAGTACACCAAAGTTGGATTCTTTTCCCAACTTTCTCTTTTCTCCCTCTTATATTCTGTCGCGAAACGTCTTAAAGAAAGCGACCTAGTCTGCAACTCAACCCAGCAATAGCTTCGGTGGCATAAATTGTGATTTTTAAATAGTTTTCTTAAACTCAAAAACCAACAAGCTTGTTGGATACACATATGGTAATTGTGTTGAAGATATAGAAACAAGGAAAACGATATTAGGGTATGCATTTCTTTTGGGTACCGGTGCAATAACATGGTCTTTAAAAAATCATATGTTGTCGTTGCACATTCTATAACTAAAGCAAAATATATACCGGCAACCAGCTCTACTACTCAAACAATATGGCTAAGAAGAATTTTAAAAGTGATGTACCAGAAGCAAAATAATACTGTATAGATATATTGCGATAACAAGTCGACTATTGCGCTATCCGAGAATCATGTGTTCCATGAACGTTCCAAGCATATTAATATTTTATTTCACAAGATACAATTATTTTATTTAAGGGAGACAATGTTGATAATTAAGTCCAGAAATAATCAAAAGAGTTTAGAAGCATTCTAAATCATTACTTCACCATTAAAGTAGTATGAGATTGGACCAGAAAAACATTAGAGGCACCGCATATGTGTTGTTGTACCACCATTTGCCTTAGATATTAAGAATTCATTAATTCAATTTTAAGGATGTCAGCCTACGTAAATTCATGGATACTGTGCACGGACTATGAATGTTTGTGAATCAAATCTATGTGCTTCTCATCCTCCTAATGATCTCTATTTCAGTGTGTGTTATGTACCACTCATATCAATCTGCATGTCTCCCCTTATTCTTATTGGTCATTGGATATCGACACAAAAACCCTAGCAAAGTTCTCTTTTAATGCAAAATCCTAATAAAGTTCTCTTATGGTATTTGAACTTCAGAATAATTACCTAATTTAAAAAAAAAAATATATATATATATATATGTATATATTTATATAAATAAGGAATTGTAAATAAATCAAAGTAATTCTAAATATAAATTTTAATTTTAATTAATTATATACCATAATTTCCACAATTATATAATATTGTAATATATCTAGACATAGCAACGGGGCGGGTCGGAGGCATATTTTGCTTCCTCCACCCCCGCACTCGATTAATCGGAAAAAACCTGTATCCGCATATGTTCCACAGTGAGTGTGAAATTTAGGCCTCCATCTCCGCCCACAATGGATTTCGAGTTTCCCCGCCCACACCTATTTATAAAATTAAAATTATAAATTTAAAAATTATATTTATTATAATTAATATAATAAAATAATTATTATTAAACTATATTAAAAAAAAATCATTTTTTATAGAAATAAGATTATAAATTTTACTATTTAAAAAATATTAAGTATATTTAATATATATATATATATATGCATAAAAAATTCAAAAATTACTATAATATTACTTGCGGGGCGGGTTTGAGGGCCAGTGCGGACTGAATATCATCACCCCCAAATCCATCCCCTTCCCCAAAATTTAATTTCGGAAAAAATCCACACCCACATCCAATCAAAGTGGACTTTCCCAGCCCAAATCAAACGGGTTTGGATGGGTATCCGTAGGTGCGAATTATATTGTCATCCCTATGTATATCATTTCCACTTAATATAAAATAAATAAAATTTCAATGAAAGTATTATTAACTAATATAAAACACTAATGATTTAAACTTTTATTTTTTTAGATTAAAAAGTCAAACTCTGACTGCTAAATTTCCATATAATAGACTAAGTTTAATACAAATGAAAATATTCATATTTTTTATTTCATTTAAAAATTATTGTTAGTGTTATCCTTTTTCTAAATCAATTTTATTGTTAGCATTATATGTTATTTTGATTATAAAAAATTTATTTCATCACATTTTTAGACTTTAATTAAATAAGTAATATATTTTTATTAGTAATAACTAATATTTCTTCAAATGAAAAAAATTATCTTTTATATTCAAAAAAGAAATGTAACAATTTAAAAAAATTCAAACATTATTACATTTAATTTTTTGAATCAAAAGAATTAAGGAACGTAATAGTAATTGGTTGAAAGTACGTAATCAATGGAGATTCAAAAACTCAAATATAAATTTAGTCAAAACAAAAACTTAAATACCAGTTCAAATTTTGTATTTTCAATGATTTTGCAGTTTTTGATTTAATGTAAATCCTTATTTATATATATATTTAAATTGGATCTTTTTTATTTAAATTTTTTGAAAATTAAAATTAAATTTTTTTTTTAGGTGAAAGTGTAATCAATGGAGATTTATTTTGGTTCTCTAATCAATGAAAGGAATGTAATAATAATGGAAATTATATTTTGATCATTTAGATATTTTTAAGTTATTAATTATTTAAATAGTTTAATATAAATTTTGAAATTTAAAATAAAGTAAACTATATTATTAATATGTTTTTAAAATTTTTCAATTATTATTAGTTAAATATAAATGAAAATGTATGTAATATTTTTTAATTTCTTTTTAAAATAAATTTCTATTGTTAAGAAACAAAGTTTAAATGATTAGTGCCTTTATTAATTAATAAAAAATTTCCTGCTTCAAATTTTGCTTATAAACAGTTTATTTAAATATTAATGATCAAGAGCCGTCATCGAATTTTAAATATATAAATCTGATTATTGAAACTCAATAGTTGAAGTCTCATTAACATATTCCACAATATTTTGTCATACTTCACCCACAAATTATATAAGTTCAACGTGTGACAGTCACTAGATGAACGCTGACGCGTGTGATGCTTTTGTCTTGACTCCAATAAAATTTCACTATAATTAGTGTTGTGATAAAATGTTGTAAAGGACGATGATATTAATGAAAAATTATATTATATAATGATGATATTAATGAATTTTGGTGTTGGTGTGAATTCAAAATTAAGAAAGTTTTAAATACGAGAAACAACACAAACTAGTAGTGTTTGTAAGGTAGATGTATGGAACTTAGAGTGTGTTTAAATGTATACTTCCATTTTGTGAAAGAAGAAGAACGTATGCAAAATTGACATAGTCTATTAATTTGAAATATAGAAACTTGCTTATGAGCTTGATTAAATAATAAATAAACAACACTTGAATGAGATCATAATAAAAACAATAAAGAAAGCACGACATTGTATATTATTATTTGCTTCTTCACTATTTATGATAAGTAAGTCTAATAATAACCCATTTATTATTAGACAAAAGGATTAGGTTTTTAGGATTTGAATTAAAATATGAGAGTTCGCGATTTGAAGATGAAGATTGTTGAGTTTATTGATTAATTAATTAGTTTTAAGTTTTTATTTTAAAGATTAAATGAGTTAATAAAATAAATTTAATTTTAAATATTAAATATTGTCTAATCAATAACAATTACATAATTACAATGTGCCACTTAATTTAAAATTAGTCATGTGACCATTTTGTTTTTTAAAAACGATTCATAATGAACTTTTTAAAAATTATTAGAATTTAGAAAGGTATAAATCAAACAAACAAAAATTATAAAGACTAAAATTAAAATAAAACATATTTACAAAGACTAAAAATATATTTAAACATATTTTTAATATTTTTTATGTTAAGCGGAAATGATATATGTCATGCACAATATTGATATGATTGTGGAAATTATGGTATATAATTAGTTAAAATTTATATTTATGTTTAGAATTATTTATATTTATTTACAATTCCTTATTTATATAAATATTTATATTTTAAAATTAGGTATTTTTATTTAAAATATTTTGATGTTCAAATACTAAAAGAGAACTTTGCTAGGATTTCGCGTTAAAAGAGAACTTCTCTAAGATGTTTATATTGATATCCAAGGATAGATATGAGTGAAACATAAATTAAAAATACAAACACTGAGATAGAGAGAATTAGGAGGAAGTGAAGTAAATACACTTATTGCAGAAAGTGCGAAAATGTGTTGTTTTTCTGAATACCATGATATTGCACCAGTACCTAAATGAAATGCATATCGTGATATGCTATTTATTGTTTGTATATCTCCAACTTAATTACTATATGTGTATCCAACAAAACTCACATCAATATTATTAGCATAAAAAGTTTCTTTGGTCAGAGTACCTTTGACATATCGAACAATCCTTGAGAAGATAGAGATAATTTGGAGGAAGTGAAGTAAAGATTCTATATTTGATTCACAAAAATTGATAAACCAAGCATATTGGTTTTCATCCTTAATATTGAAGTAATGAATTCTTAAGGACTAACGCAAAAAGGCAAATGATGGTACAACAACACATAGGCGGTGACTTTTCCAATATTATACTACTTTAGTGGTGAAGTAGTGTTTTAGAATGCTTCTAAATTTTTTTAATGTGATTTAATTTCCTACATTGCCTCCTTTAAATCAAGCTTTCAAATTTATCATTCCAAGCATTTTCTTCAACTTGTAAGAGCATTCAATCATCAATGGTTTTGTAAAAATATTTGCCACTAGCTCTTCACATGACAGTATTGATCACCACTTCATTCTCAAGAACTAATTTTCTTTCTTTTTGAAATTGAATATCAATATGCTTGGAACGTCCATGGAACACGAAATTCTTAGATAATGCAATAGTCGACTGTTACCGTAATATATCTTTGTAGGACTATATTGCTCCTGGTGCATCACATCTAAAATTCTTCTTAGCCATATTGTTTGAGTAGCACAACTGGTTTTTGGTATATATTATGCTTCTACTATTGAAAGTGCGACATACCATATTTTCCAAAATCGATATTGGAAAATGTGAATGAGTTGTGAAATGTCAGTTTTGTACTGTTTCCAATCAGAATTATGCAGAGCTTTTCTGCAGAATATTGTAAGTACAATATACTTGCGTCCTTGCCCACAACTTATCATTTTAAAAATCAATCTTGATGTTGTTTTGCTCATTTAGGCATTCAACTCGAGTTATGGGCTTCACCATTGATTTTAGTAGATTTGATACTTTTTAAATTGTGGTTTGGACTGTGGAAAATGATATGTTTTAATTTTGTCTTTAAAAGAGAATAATCAGAATGTTCGCTTGTAAGACTAGAACGTTCTTGGTTTTCTGTTGTATGGAAAACGTGAATGAGTGATTTAGTAGCTGTCTAGTGTCAGTCATTTGTCTAAGAAGCATTATGTACTTTCTGTAAAAAGGTGCAACAACAGTATCCTTGTTGTCCTTGTTCATAGCTTTGGTAGACATGTATTATAAGAACGTTCATGTTTTCCTACCAGAATATACTTCATTTCTGTTTGGAGTGAATGCTTGATTTAGATCTTAGACAGTTGTTATGTGTCATGCTTTTCTACTCTATGTGCGGGCTGGTTTTTTCATTATCAGTGTCTTATTGTTTATGTCCTTGTTGTACTTATTAACCATCAATCTGGAGATTGATCTTCCTTTTTGTTCTTGATGTTTCGCTTTACCTTTCGTTGATCTTATGGAATGAAATGTGTCCAAAATGATCTGGAGTATATAATTTTGTTCCTCCGTAGTGAATAGTAGTGATTTGCAATGTAGATTGATGAATTTTTGTAGCCAATAACGATCTAGAATTCAATAAGGCTTTGTTTTTCGTAAACCAAAATGTTCTTGAATTAATGCTATAAAAACTATAATGATCTTCGTTTTTATGTTTAATAATCAAAACAATCTTACTTTCTAATATTTTTGTTTTTAATAAACCAAAATTATCTTCATTTTTCTAGAATGATCTTGTCATCTATTTTTATGCACTTTGATGAAGTGAATGGCTTCTTGCTTGTTCACTTATGCAATTCATATTCCTTAAATAAAACTCTAGTGAAATCATTAGTGGAGCATCATTCATAAAACTTAATCATTTATTTCATAAGGTTTGTTGTCATTAAAATATACATCAAAAAGGTTTTTACCTCATCGGGGAACATTAGTCGTGATGGACATGTCACAAGTTCGTCTTATTAGACTTGAGATGGTCCAACCGCCACACTCAACTCCTTTGTGGTTCTAGTTTTCTTTGTGGGAGCCATGAATCTACTTTTGGAAATAGTTGAAATCTTTAAGTCAATCTCACACACAACGCCAATGGTACTGAATGGGCCTGCATTGTTGGCTTGTTAATGAACTGTAGTTGTTTTGTTGATGGAGAGAACGACGATGGCGACTCCAAGCTCCTCATCGGGGGAGCCTACCTATACACACTTCAACAATAAAGTCAATTTTTGTCATAAAATGAAAGGTTATTATGGTTAGAATGAAGTCACAATGTCTATTATAAGGAAGAGGGTTTGAATTATAATGGCCCTTTTAAAAATTCCTATTTAAAAGGGCAACAAAGATTATAGGAATTTCCTTTTTAAATTCCTAGCTATGATGGTTTAAAGGGGCAACAAAGATTTTGGGAATTTCTTTATATGCTTTAGATGTTTCCCTTTCCATTTGGTTATTTTAGAAGGATGTTGTTCATCATCAATTGGAATGGTGAGAGGAGAATTTTGGGATGAAGTACAAAATGTGAGGAAAAGAGTTTGTAGAAGCGCAATGATGAGGTACAAATGGGCCAGCTATGTCCTAATTTGGAAAAACCATATATTGGCATATTCCAAATATGGAGGAAGTTGTTTTTTGTGGTGACATCAAAAACGTGTGCTGAATTTCACGTGGAGGGCATAGATTACCTTTAGAGGATTGATTGGTGAAATGCGGATATGTAGAATTTGTTTGAGAGACTTGAACGAGGATATGATTCAATTTTTTTCGAATAGTACGAAATGGAGAACGTTCTTCAGCATGTTGGGGAGGGAAAAAATGTTCATGTGGTGAGCATTGCTTAATATTGGCATTGACAACATAGGTGCGTGCGTGCAAACCTTTTCCTTTTAGTGGTAGAAGATTGAAGGTAGATTTTTGTGAGGGTGGGATGGTGGGAATTTGTTTCATATGAGAGATGTTTTTGGATGAGAATTTTGAGATCTTAATGTTGGAAATTTCGGTCAACAAAGGAATCTAAAATTTCCTGCAAATTTTGGAGAAAACATATGGAACAGTGTTCCTCATAAAATCCTTGTAAATTGCAGTAATCATATGTTGGATTATCAAATAGGGTAGATTCAACTTCTTGCAATGAAGAAGATTATAAATGACTAGTGCGTCACTATTAAAGACAAGTTTGTGGATGCCACAATGAGGAAGGATGAAATGTTGACTTTTACTATTGAAAATCTTTTGAAGTGGTTTCAAGCTAGCTAAAAAAAACTTTGTCAACCCATCAATAAACAGTTCTTGAAACACTTCTTCTTTGGTACCAGTCTTTTCCAAAAATTGTTGGTCCTTCATATGGTAGTTTAAGAATTTCAACAAGAATTAAGGGTTCTAGACGTATTTCAATTCCCTTTAATGTTGAGACAATGAGGGATTTATCTGCAAATGCTTAAGCTTTTCAATATCATGCTCGAATGACCTCAGAATAATAGCATGTCAGATATTTTAAGGAAATTAGTTCATCCAAGTGCATCAGTGTGGTGTTGAATGGATATTCTTTCAACTTGTAGGTTTTCAAAACTAAAAACCTGACCAATGCCAATAGGTTATTGAGCCCACTTTTCAGTATAGATTTTTTGAACTTTTGAAGGAATCAAGGGTGGAATAAGGATTTTGGAAGAAGAAGGTTTGGTGGAGGGTTTTGTGGTTGTTGGTTTGGAAGTTTTTGTTAGTTTTGGTTTTGGAGTTTTGAGTGGAGAACGTTCTTGAGTTGAACTTCTCTTTGTTAATTTTTTTGGGTTTTTAATTTTTTTAGAGGCTAAAAACTGAGAGAGAGTTGAAGACGAATTGGATTTACGAATCATTGGTTTAATTTTAGAAGGTGAGGTTTTGGATGAAATAACTTTGGAGGGAGATTTTGAAGGAGGTTTTGGGGATTTTGAAATTTCTAGGGATTTTGGTTTGAAGGGTTATGATGTAGGAACAATTTGTGATTTTGGAATTTGTGGTGGTGGTAAGGGTTCCAAATCATCATTAGAAATGATATAGATTGTTGTGTCTATATTTTTGGTTTTGGAAGTACCAATACCTGTCAGAATGCGCATTGATCTTCGTTTGGAGGATGAAGTGATGGAACTAGGGTTGAGGGATTTTCGAAGATGGGGTGGGGCTTGATTGATTGAATGAAGAAGCCATTCATACAACGGAGGAAGAATGGTTGCAAGAGATTCCAGTGTGATTGGTGGGGGACTAGATTCTGGTGATGAAGACATGTAATCAGATAATATTTTCTCTGAAGATGAATATGGAGGTGTTGGTTTCAATTCTGGTGATGAAGACATGTAATCAGATAATCAAAATGTTCTCCATTATGACCAAAATGTTTTGGTTTCAATTTTAACAATCTTGAGTAGGATTTTTAATGATTTTTAATTGTTCTTTGATCGAATTAAAGCTTTTTGTAAAAATATTAGCTAACTGATTCTTTGTATCACAAAGATTAATTAAATTTCCTTTTTATTCACAATATCCCAAATAAAATGGTATTTTATTTCAATATGTTTGGACCTTGAATGTTGAATAGGGTTCTTAGATAAATTAATGGCACTACTATTATCACAATGTATTGGAATATGAGAATATCTTATTGAAAAATCTTCAAGTTGATTTTTGATCCATAAGACTTGGGAGGAATAATTTTCTCTTGAGACATATTCAGCTTCAGTGGTTGATAGGGCAATCGTGTTTTGCTTCCTACACGACCAACTTATCAAAGCTTCTCCTAGGAACTGACATGCACAACTTGTGTTCTTTCTTTCGATCTTATCACCAGCATAATTGGCATCACAATAAGCTCAAAAATCATATTAAGAACCTTTGTTATACCAAAGGCCAAGATCAGTAGTACCAACGAGATAACAAAAAAATTCTTTTTACTGTAATTAAGTGAGACTCTTTTGGTAAAGATTGGAACCTAGCACATAATCCTACTACGAAAATAATGTCAGGTCTACTTGCAGTTAAATAAAGTAATGATTCAATCATACCCCTATATTATTTTTCAGAGATTGATTGTCCATTTTCATCTTTATCTAATGAGAATGATGGATACATGGGAGTAGTCATAATGTTGGCTTCACTCATTTTGTATTTTGCTAAGAGATCCTTGATATATTTTTCTATGAAAATTCCATTTTTATGTTCTTTTATTTGTAAACCAAGAAAATATCTCAATTCTTCCATCATGCTTATTTCAAATTCACTTTGCATGAGATTTGTAAAATCTTCGCACCTTTTTTATTTGTTGATCCAAAAGTAATATCAACAACAAACACTTGAACAATGAGTAAATAATTTTTATTTGTTTTCATAAAAAGTATTGTGTCAATGTTTCCACGGGAAAAACCATTTTAGATCAAAAAGGAACTTAATCTTTCTTACAAAGCTCTAGGATCTTGCTTTAAACCATACAAAGCTTTGATGAGTTTAAAAACATGATCCAGGAGATTGATGAACACAAACTTATTTATTTAAAAAAAACCATTCAAAAATGCACTTTTAACATCCATTTGAAAAAGTTTGATATGTTTATGAGATGCATATGCAAGAAGAATTCATATGGCTTATAACCTTGCAACTGGAGCAAAGGTTTCATCATAGTATATTCCTTCTTGTTGATTACAACCTTGAGCAACTAATCTTGTTTTGTTTCTTACAACCTTTCCTTCTTCAACTAGCTTTGTTTCTAAAGACCCATCAAGTTTCAAGGGTCTGGAACAAGGGTCCAGACTTCATTTTTCTCAAATTGCAGGGTGTTGACTTGGAGAATGATCTTGCTTTATGCATTTTATGAAGCAAGGTGTTGAGTCTTGAATTCTGAAATAATTCTTCCTTAGATTGATCCTTGTATATTTCTGATGAAAATATGGAATGGATAACACTTCATGAATCTAACTTTTACATAAAAATATGATCATTCTTGTTTATGGCAGGTGTGGAGAACGTTATTTGTTTTTCAGAAATCTATCAAGAACGTTCTTCATTTTATTGATTTTGTTTTCTTCATTTTAATAAGATTTGCTTTGTAATGCTTGGTATCTATATTGTTTTAAGACACTCAAGTACACATGCTAAATATCAAAATACTTAAAATCATAATTAGAAGCCTTGATTAACCTTTTGTTTGATTATCATCAAAACATTAATTTGAGATTTTGTTTCAACATATAATTCAATAACGACAGGATTAAACTGTGTCTTGTATCAAAAGGTAATATTGGTGAGCTATATCACCAAACATAAAACTTTAACAAAGTCCTTTAATTTTTGGTAAATTGGTAAGTAATTATTCGCCAAACAACATATAATATATTAATAATTATACTAACTCTAAAATTAATTACTGATTAAGTTAATTGAGTTGAACTAAATATAAAAGAAAATATTAAAAAATAGATTACGACTTTTGATTAAAATAAATAAATTTTTTATTTAGACCTCGACGGATCAACCTAATCCACCTCGTTCTTTTTACGGGTTAGGCGGAGTAGATCAATAAATGGTGGTGGAGGATAATTTCAACTCTTTCCACCAATAACGACGGATTAAATGGACCGCTCATATGGATTCAACTTGTTTTGCCATTTCTAAATACATGTTTTACAAAATGCATCAAAAATCATTTATGTAATTTAATTTTAATATCATGTCCTTTATTTTTTAATATATGTAAATATTTAAAAAAAATTATTTTATGTTGAAAAACACTTATGTGGACTAAAAATGCTGACACGGAAGATTAATGTAAGATTCACTGCCTTCGCATCGTCTTCCACTCCAATCTCACCCACTTTCTCCTTCAATCTCACTCACACCTTACCCATACTCTCCAATTCCATTTCCTATTCCTTTTCCTCTTTTTTTACCAAAATTAATCATTAATAAACAATATTCTGAATGGTCTTTTTTGGTGAATGTATCTTATTTTGAATATACTAAAGGTAATATCAGCGAAACAAAAATGGGAGCATGTAGCGAAATAGAAATGACAATTTTATGTTTGTATAATAAATTTAGGGCTGAACTCAAAACTCAAAATCTGGAGTCGGTACACCACAATAACTTACTGCTCTTAATTTGTTGCTAGCAACTTGATGGTTGTGAGAGGAATCTGGAGTTGACGGGCCACAATAGCTCACCTATATCTCTCTATTTACAACTCCTTGGTGGAAATTAAATTGTGCTCATAGTCACCAAATGAAACAAAATCTCAAATCTCAAATTAAACTGTGGTAATCCGTCGTTATTGGTGGAAAGAGTTGAAATTATCCCCCACCACCACTTATTGATCCACTCCGCCTAACCCGTAAAAAGAACCAGGTGGATTAGGTTGATCCGTCGAGGTATAAATAAAAAATTTATTTATTTTAATCAAAAGTCGTAATTTATTTTTTAATATTTTCTTTTATATTTAGTTCAACTCAATTAACTTAATCAATAATTAATTTTAGAATTAGTATAATTATTAATATATTATACGTTGTTTGGGGAATAATTACTTACCAATTTACCAAAAATTAGAGGACTTTGTTAAAGTTTTATGTTTAATAATTTTAAATTCATGTTTCTAATAGTTTGTGAATTAATACGGTAGAGTTATTAACTTATTATGGTATATTCTATGGTTTTAGATGATGATGAATATTTAAATGGTAATTTCCATATTTTTGTTTCACTCATTAGTTTTACATTTTGATTTTCTTTACTGATCATTAATTTAATTTAGTTACACATTATTTTTTTTTTATAGTTTTTATAAATTTATTAATTTATAAACAAAAAAAAATTAAATGTTGATGAGGCGGTCCGTCCACCCGCTAGCCAGCCTTTTAAAGGAACGAAGTAAGATTTTCAATGAATTAGTACTAGTTGTTTTTGTTATATAATATTATTATATATTAGTAATAAGGGTATTTTAGAAATTTCTATTCTTTTGTATATATACTCATTGTAACCCTATTAACTCAAGTTTAGTTCATTCTATGTTATGAAATCCTAGAGTGGTTGTCTCTTGGTTGTCTCTCTTCTTCCTCTTTTCATTGTTAATATGGTATCAAAGAGCTTTGGTTAATTTTGGGATCTACTATAAAGAAGAGAGAGACTATTTTGATAGGAAAGACAACCACCAAAAGAGAAAAGAGAAGAGTAACCCTATTCTCGATTTTGTTAAACCAGTCTCACAAAAACATCGATTACTCATTTGTTAACCGTTCGATCGGGCTAATTTTTGGACAGCAAGTTCGCAACATTCAGGTCTTCGTCTTCAACGATCGAATCAAATAAATGACGTCTTTAAGGGGAGAAATGGTGCTCGCACAACACCATATTATCCCTAATTTATTTTGTCTTAGTGATTGTGTTTGACGTATTTTCCTATCATTATTTGTTACGGTTGGTGCTAAGGATGATTCTCTTCAAGCACATTGGAAAGCACATTTTCTGAAATTGGGGAGAGCACATAAGAAGAATTTTAGGGGACCATCGTCCAATGTTGTTGCTTCTACTCCTCCTACCATTGGTTCTAGTTCTGGTTTTGTATACTCATCTGAGTCTGCTTCCCAAATATCTCATATTGTAGAACAGCTTCAAAAACTTCTTGTCACTCAATCACATGCCATGTCTGCCACCTCTTCTAAAGGTGTGGACTCCTCTGGTATGTCAGGTATATCTCCTTCCATATGGATTCTTGATTCGAGAGCATCTCATCATATGACACACGATGGCACTCCAATGCCACTAGCAGACATTGGTTCTGTCTCCACACCTAATATGTCTCTTTTTGATGTTTATTATATTCCTAATCTTACTTTGAGTCTTGCTTCTGTCAGTCAAATATGTGATCTCGGTTATTCGGTTATGTTTTCTTCCACTTCTTGTTGTGTGCAGGATCCACATTCCGGGAGGTTGATTGGGATAGGTCATAGACAGGGGGACTTTATGTTTTGGATGACCTGCGACTCCGAGATAATACAAACTCAACAACTATTGTTGACTTATTATCTAGTTTTTGCTTGAATTCCTTAACTTCTAGTTTTTATTTATGGTATTCCCGCCTTGGACATGTTTCTACTTCTAGATTAAAATATTTGGCTTTTACTAGAGCCTTAGGAAAGTTGAAAACCTGTGATATCTCAAATTGTTGTGGTTGTAAACTTGCTAAACTTCCAACTTTACCGTTTAGTAAAAGTGTTTCCGTTTCATATGCGCCCTTTAATTTAGTTCACTATGATATTTGGGGTCCATCACTAGTTCTCAGCAAAGGTGGATCAAGATATTATGCTTCGTTTATTGATGATTACACTCGTTATTGTTGGGTTTATCTTATGAAAAATCTGTATGATTTTTTTGACATTTATCCTATGTTTCGTGCAATGGTCAAAACTCAACATAACTCTGTTATAAAATCCTTTCGTTGTGATTTAGGTGGTGAATATACCTCTAATAAATTTTCTAAATTACTTGCTTATGATGGCACCCTTCACCAAATATTTTGTACTAATACTCCTCAACAAAATGGAGTTGCTGAAAGGAAACACCGTCATATTATAGAGATTGTTCGTTCCCTTTTGTTGTCCGCTTCAGTTCCTAGTGAGTTTTAGGGAGAAGCAGTTCTTACTGTTGTTCATGCTATTAATAGAATTTCATCCTCTATCATATCAGGTATGTCTCCCTTTGAAAAATTGTATGCTTCTACCCCTGATTACTATTCATTGAAATTTTTGGTTCTACTTGTTTTGTTCTTCGCCCTTAAGTAGAGCACAATAAGTTGTCTTCTCGTTCAGCCATGTGTGTTTTTCTTGGTTATGGGGATGGTTAAAAGGGTTATCATTGTTATGATCCTCATGCAAGAAAACTTTATGTATCTCGTAATATTATTTTTCTTGAGCACATCCTTTTTTACTATATTTCCTCTGATTCTCATATTACTAAGAGTTCTGAATTAACCCATATTGATTCGTTTGGTCCTAATGATTATACTTCTAGTGATTGTAATGTTGAGAATTGCAGGACAAATACTAATACTCCACATGATGACATCCCTCTTGTCCTCCCAGTTGTCCAACCACCTCCTACGATTGTTGGTCCTCCTCGTTAACCCTCTCGTCAATGTAACTCTACCCAGTTACATGACTTTGTCTATTCCACTTACTCAATTTCGGTTGTTTCTTTCTTAACCTCTATTCGCAATTTATTTGATCCCTCTTCCTATAAAGAGGTTTTCTTGATCCTCTTTGGCAGCATGCTATGGCAGAAGAACTATCTGCATTGCACAAAACCAATACTTGGGAATTAGTACCTCTTCCTCGTAGAAAACGTGCTATTGGGTCTCGTTGGGCATACAAGATCAAAACTAAGTCTGATGGGTCAATTGAGCGCTACAAAGCACGTCTTGTTGCTAAGGGTTTCTCTCAACAATATGGTATGGATTATGAAGAAAATTTTTTCCTGTAGCCAAGATGACCACTATTCGTACTCTTATTGCAATTGCATTTGTTCGTCAATGGCATATTTCCGAAATGGATGTCAAAAATGCTTTTTTAAATGGTGAGCTTCATGAAGAAGTCTATATGGTCCCTCCACAAGGATTTTCTCAAAATCAAGGGGAAGTATGTAAGTTAAAAAAGGCTTTATATGGTCTTAAATAGGCTCCTCGAGCTTGGTTTGAGACATTCTCTATTGTGATCACTTCTCTTGATTTCTGCTTTAGTGAACATGATTATGCATTGTTTACAAGGTCCACCACTTATGGTCGCATTATACTTTCTCTATATGTTGATGATATGATTATTACAGGTGATGATGTTAGTGGAATCAATGAGTTGAAATTGCAATTAGCCAAACACTTTGAGATGAAGGCCTTGGGAACTCTTCGCTAGTTCTTGGGGATTGAAGTTGCCTACTCTCCTAGAGGCTACCTTATTTCTCAATCCAAGTACATTGCCAACATTCTTGACCAGACTCGTCTTTCTGATACTAGAGCAGCAAATACTCCTATTGAGTTGAATGTGAAATATGTTCCCTCGGATGGTGTTCCTTTACCAGATTCCACTTTATATCGTACTTTGGTTGGCAACTTAGTGTATCTTATGATTACCAGACCTAACATTGCTTATGATGTTCATGTTGTTAGTCAGTTTGTGTTGTCTCTCCCACTACAGTACATTGGGCAGCAGTTGTTCGGATTCTTCGTTATCTTCGAGGAACTCAATTTCAAAGCTTTCTCTTTCCATCGTCATCCTCATTAGAGTTACGAGCTTATTTTGATGCTGATTGGGTTGGTGACACCACAGATCGTAAGTCTACCACAGGGTTTTGTATCTTTCTTGGAGACTCTCTTATTGCTTGGAAGAGTAAGAAACAAGACATTGTCTTTCGCTCCTCTATAGAAGCTGAGAATCGTGTTATGGCATCCACTACCGCTGAAATAATTTGGTTGCATTGGCTTTTGTCTGATATGGGTATCTCTCTTTCTCAGTCAACTCCGATGCACTGCGATAACAAGAGTGCTATTCAAATCGCTCACAACTTGGTCTTTCATGAACGCACCAAACACATTGAGATTGATTGTCATCTTACTCGTCATCATCTTCAGCATGGAACCATTACTCTACCGTTTGTCTCTTCTTCTTTATAGATTGTTAATTTGTTCACAAAGATGCATTCCATTAAACGTTTCTATTTTTTAGTTGACAAACTTTCGATGCTCCATGTTAATGCATCGTGAGTTTGAGGGGAGACGTTAGATAATATTATTATATATTAGTAATAAGGGTATTTTAGACATTTGTATTCTTTTGTATATATACTCATTGTAACCCTATTAACTCAAGTTTGATTCATTCTATGTTATGAAACCCTAGAGTGGTTGTCTCTTGGTTGTTTCTCTTCTTCCTCTTTTCATTGTTAACAGTTTCATTTCAATCTTTTTAGATGATTTTATGACAGAATGGACCGGATTGACTTGTTTTGCCATTTTACGTGTACTAATAAATAAATAAATTTCGTATTCTAACAAGTGGCACGTGAACTTTGTTATTCACACGTGTTATAGTTTAATGGTAAAAACAGATTTAAAAGTTTATTTTAATTCTAAAGTGAATTTCATTGATTGAACTATCTTCAGCAAACAAGGTGAAAATATCATTTCACTAAAATTAGCCAAACAAATTTACAAACTTGAAAACCTTTGCAAATCTTATTGCTAGTATCCAAGTTAGTAATTAATGCCAAATTACCTATGAAGTGCGACCTGAACTTGGTCATCACCAAAACAACACTCTATTTAGATAGAACAACATAAATCCTCATTTTAGAGAGATCCGAGTAACATGGTACTATTTAGAGAGACAAACCAAACCACAAGAAAGAGAAACAACCTCTGTTTTTGACATCTGCAAGCTATTAAAAATAAATCCTCATTTTAATAATCACTAACGTGAGAAAGAAAAAAAAAGTTGTTACTTGCACCAAATTGAAGCCGAAATGTCAAAATTGGATCTAGCTAATGAAATATCAAGATTTCTCATCAGAAGCATTAGTAGATGCAGAACCTTTGTTAATGCAACTTCCAGACCCTTGCAGGCAATTTTTTCCCTTTGTATTCCACAAGTGTGATTAGTTACTAATTCATTGGGCATCATTTTTTAACATGCATAGTAATTAGTGGATTAATTGCATTTCTAAATTGTGGTATGCAACATGAGCTTTTTAGTTGTGGGGCAAGTCATACATATATATAAATATCAAATTTTGACAACATAAAAATACAAAATAATTATATATAAGATTTGTTGCATCTAATTGTTCATTTATTATAATATTATTTTTAAAGTAACATTCATTCTGAAATATAAAAAACATCATAAAAAAATCAGTCAAAATGTTAGTGGGGCATTTGCCCCCAAATAAGATTAACGTAGGTATATCCCCATTGTGTAATATAATGATTTTAGAGTTTTTGCATGCATTTTGTTGCAATGTAAAAATTCAAAATTTGTGACGAAACTATAATCACAATTTAAAATTATTGTATTGACAAAGTTTTGGCTTCTTAAATACAGGAGAGGAAGAGGGAAGACAAGGATAGGAGGCATGATAAGAAAGAAAAAGCAGCTGATAAGACAATAGAACAAGCTGAAGCAGTTAAGGAAGCAGCAAAAGAAGTGAGGAAAACTTGTGAATTCGTGAGAGACACTGGTTCAAGTGTAAGACATATTATATATTTTGCTATCTGATTTTCACTTTCAACTGAAATTTAAATTGTTATAATTAGAAAGCTTTTTAACTCCAACACTAACTAATTAGGAAGTATATATAAGTGGATAATGTTCTAACTAAATATATATATATAATTAATTTCAAACGCAATGTGATTTAGAAGTCAAGGGGAATGAGGCATACGCCTTAAGCCCCAAACCCCAATTTATTTATTATAAAGTCTCCCTTTAATTAAATCACAACAATAGATATTATAAAGTTCTCTAACCCATTTTGAGTTTGGTATGCACATCCATGATTCATATTGTAAAGATTATGTGTTTATTGATGTGAATAAGACAATGAATTCCAATTGTATTTTTTAACTAGATTAAAAAATAAAAGTAAATAGAAAAATAAATCTGAATCAATTATTCAATTTGGTAGAACGATATATCATATCATAATTGAAATTATGGAGTGTTCATTTAGGTGGTGGACATGACAAAGAATGCAAGTGAGAAAGTATGTGAAGCAGCTGAGACAATAACAGAGAAAGCAAAGGGTGCATGGGGAACAGCAAAGAATACTACAGACATTATCAAGGATAAGATAGTTGGAAAGTGATCAACTATAGATCCATGGCATTCATTCATTAAAAATGTGAATCGTGTGATCAACCATTTGTAAATTGTAAGTTTTCTTCATCTATGAATGTAAATCAAATGCAAAGTATACTAAGTATATAAAAACGTAAACCATTTCAGATAGTTGTGTAATATTTGTTGAAGAAAAAAATAATTATAAACTCTAATTGTCTTTTACACATATATTAAGTAAAAATAATTATAGTGAATTTTATGTGTTAATTTTGGAATTGAATCCTCGCAATTAACTATTATCTCAATCTCTCTCAACATAAATTTTAACTGCTAGATTAATCTAGCTGCGGAAATATCAAAACCCAATTATGAAAAGAAATACACCATAGCAAAATTCTCTAATTTTTGTTTTTATTTTACTAAAATTAAAGCTAAAAACACAGACGAAATTTAATCATTCCACCCATAGCTATTACAATTAAGATGTTTACATTTTTTAGATTTTTCATCGAGGTAACTCTTTATAAACTAAAGTATTTAATATATATCGTATATTGAATATAGTGATGTCAATTAGAATTATCATTACTTTTAGATGGATCATCACTAACGCCCACGCTCATATTAATTTATTAGATAATTTATCATCAAAATAAAAATTTAATAAATTTTATTATTTATTTTAATCACTAATTGATTAAAACTCATAAATAATTAATATAATTAAATAAATTAAAACTCTTAATCGAAAAGTTAAATAAATATATGTATCCTCTCAATAATATTAAAATATAATAGTTAAATAAAATATTTAATAAAATATTCCAACAATATAAAGATGCTGAAATTGAACCGCAGAGTTTGTTGAAACCACGCCACAATAAGAAATCGTCACCTCAATAATCGGTTTTGTGCGTAAAGAGAAATTATTTTTCTTCTAAACTTTTTTATTTTATTAAAGAGTATTTCTTTTAACATTTGTGACAATAGTAGATTAAGAAGATCCGATTTCGTTAATTTTAGATGTAGAGGTTGTATAAATACCTTTTATATATAAATTTATTGAATTTAATAATTCATTTTTTAAGATAAATTAATAGAACAATAAAGAGTATATAGGTTTGGGTAAAAAATAATAATATACTTATTAATTTGAAAATAAAGACAAATTTGTTTCTTAAAAGATGATTATAATTAGTGAAGTGGCAACTGATAAGTGTGTATCCAAAGTTATTGAATGAATAGATCATCAGTTTATCGTGTACTCCAATTTTTTATCCTTTGGCTTTTAATAATTAGATATTTCTTATCTCACCTATGACTAGGGACGGAAAAAGGTAGGGGTGGACACATAAGTGTCCGTAACTATATTCATTATTTATATTTTAATTAAAATAAATCGATAAATAAATGATATATATTGTTGTCATTAAATTTAAAAATTATTTAAAATTTTTAAATTCAATTATAAAGTATTATAAACCAAAATATTTCTTAATTAAAGACATTTCAAATGAACACTCGTTACAATACACATTCTAGTATTCATAATAACACTTCATGAAATTGAAAGTCCTATAATAACATTATTCAAGATTTGTAAAAACAATTGATAGGAAGTTGCAAATATAATTATAAAGTCACGATTAATAAGACATAACTCTTAATTATAAAGTCACAATTATTTACATATTCATCATAATCAAATTCTTCAAAAATTTGCAAACATTTATCTTTTAATAATAAATATTATAGTGGTCTAATGATTTTAATATATGTTTAAATATAAAAAAAACAATTAATTAAACTAAACATTAATATAATAAATAAATATATAATATATTTATATAAGTGCAGGTGTGTGGCGGGGTGGGTATTATAGTACCCATATCCACACTCATACCCGCTTAATTTTGCGGGTAATTATTCGTTCTCATGGCCATACCCATTATGCAGGTTTTTACCCTATCCATTGTGGGTTTTTTTTGCGGGTATCCATTGGATCTGGGTCTAATTATCATCCTTACCTACGACATTCTCAAAAATTAATTATTTATTATCAATTTTAGTCATCTCTAAATTAACTAATTCAGCTAGGATTTACTCGGATTGGTCAACTTTAAAGCTGTAAATACTAATTTAAATTTTCTCAAAAAAATTTACACCTCTAAATTAGTTCGGAGATGTAAAAAATTTAGGATTAAATTTATTGAATTATTTTTCTCAACTATGTGTTTGATGCATTTTATTGTTTGATCAACTTTAAATTGTTTTAACGATTCACATTTTGAAACAGAGGTGGAGTTTACCAATGTTTGAGATGAGAAATTTATGATGTTGTAGTGTAGAGATAGATACACTTCATGAAACCAATTGAATTATTTATAGAGGCAATAGTTTAATAAGATAATTCTTGTTCTGTAAAGCTTAATTCTAATATTAAATCCATTAAGGAATTAGAGATTGCTTTTGAATTAAAGGTTATGTCGCTAAAGAATTAGGACAAGAATAAAATAGAGAATTCGGTAATAGTTCAATAAAGAAATCTAGTAACTAGGATCAAATTAGAAACCAAGGTTGGATTTAAAGTGAAACTCATTCCTAATATTTTTCTTATTATAAAAGTTCAATACTATTACTCTTGTTAGTTTAAAAAATTATCCAATCAATTGATAATTATTTTGTTCAATTTTAGTAACTAAACATAATATGATAGTATAATGCCATCATTGAGTTCAACACTCAGTACTACCATTTTATTATTATTTGTAACGATTCAATACACTTGTTGACACGCTATCAACTAGGATCTAATGATTCTTCCTATGAAAGAGCAAGTGATTGTCTACCTATGATCAATGTGATAAGTGATTGTTTGCCTCTGATAATCCTATCAAGCATCTAATTGTTTGATTCTGTTTAAAAATAAACAGTCTGATAAATGGTCAACTCTCTAAAAGTAAATGCTTTGATAAATAGTCAACACTCTAGATAGTCAATACTCTAATGAAAAGTCAATTCTCTAAAAAAGTCCATGTTGTGAAAAGTTAACGCTCTGAAGAAGATAAATTTGTGAATCCTCTAATCAATACTCGTAATCTGTTATTTGCCTGAAGATCTACATACTTTGATCATGATATCCTTTACTCTCTATGTCTCTATATCAAGATAGGCACAATCAATTAGAACATGTTGATTTCTAAAGATGTGTGATGGCGAATCAAGCTGTGTGTTGGACAATGTGTGATGGCGAATCAAACTTTAAAAAATTGATATGAAACCTCATGATACATATTGATTTCTTTCAATCAGAAACAACAACCAAAATCCCTAAAGTTCTCTATAAGAAAACGTGTAACCTTCTTTGAAGAAATAAAAGCAAAACAAAAAAAGTAATAATGCATTGTAATAAGCACAATAAAGTCATCATTGCACTCTTTCTCTTTATCCTTTGTTTTATCGAACTTCTGATAAATATTTTTTGAGAATACAACATTATAAACACCCTCTTGTGAGAGTACTTAGAAAACCCTTAAACGAATTCTTTTGCAACTTTTCATTATGGGACATAAGCTTTAGCACTCAATTTGTCTTTGTTGTTGGTAACATCGATCAATTAATTTATGGGCAAAACCTTCCTTTAAGTATATCGAGTGTCTGACTTCTCTATTGATCTGACTGCCTCAATTGAGAAATATAGTAAAGGTGCAAGTCGACAAAAAGGATAAGTCCGAGTCTGGGAAAAAACTAGCAAGAAATGCAAACTTCGCTCCACACCTTTTGATAAAGACTACTTGAACAGTTTGACTATACTAAGCTAGAAGGTTGAGATTACTTGAACACAACTAGTTTGACTAGCAGGTGTTTAGTGGAAGTGTGATTCAGTTGTTGACTTAGTGGATTAAATCTTTCAATTTGAAGGGATTAGACGAAGTTACTGTGTTGGTGGTGAACCAAGATAAATAGGTTGTGTTGTTATGTGTTTCTATTTTATCTACTTATTTTTCATCACTTTATTTTAATCTTGCTAGAACATTTTTTAAAGTAAAACACGATTCAATCCTCTCTTTCTTATGCTTATCGTTCTACAATTGGTACTAGAGATTGTTCTCAAAGTTGAGAACTTAACTTAAGACTAGTTTTTTAACGTGTTTCTAAACTTTGGATCATAATTAAGTTTAGTTGTAATTATTTGCATATTGATCCTTGATCGTTTAGTATACCATAACTTAAGCTCTCGATATCGTATTGACGCATGTGAGTAGGTGTTGTAAAGCTAAGATTTAGAGTTACAACTTTGATGTTGGCGTAAAAGCCCAACTTAGAACTTTACTTTGTCAAAATTGTTGATTATGTGACCTAACCTTTTATAATAATATTTAGTATCAACCACTTTTTTTTTTTTTTGCTCTAAAGCTTTAAGAGCCCAAAACGTTTAAGGAACTTTTCATATTTCTTGCATGGAACCATAATTAATCCATTATTTCAGAATTTCATCAAGACCTTGTTTAATGCTAATTTCTCATAATGTTATTTTGATTGCTTAATTCAAATCTCAATTGAATTGATAAACTTGTTTTGACATAATTTGGTTTTTAAATTATTTAATTGTAGTTTTTTCGGCGTTTGATTTTTAACTATAATCCATCAATTAATTGATGCTTAATCCAATCAATGAAATAGAATTCATACATGGTTGATTACGCTTGATTGATCACTTATATAGTCAAAGAAGAATAGAGTCACAATTTAGAAATTGAATCAGTTGATGAAATATTTGATAGGTCTAAAACTCTCGAACTAGTGGGTTAATTGTTCTAAAATACGTTATTGTAATTCATTTTCTCAATCTTGTTAGAACCAAGTTAATTTTCCTCTTGTGATTTTGATATTAAAAAATATATTTTATGAGAACAATTTGCTTGGACTAATGGCTTCATTATATGTGCAACAATCAGAACAAGAAAATTAGAGGAATGTATCAAAGGAATCGACTAGAGGAAGCTACCATAGTAAGTGATTAGAGGGAGTCACAAGAGGAAGTTACTAGAGGAAGAAATTAGAGGAACACAAAAGCATACATGTTTGCCTCTGAACATATCCCTTTGAAAGCAACGTGCCTCTAAAGGTTACGAAGGTTGCCTCTAATGTTTAGGTCTAAAGACTAGCTTTGATAATTGGGTATGAAGATTGGCTCTGACACTGGGTCTGAAGACTGAATTTGAAGCATGTCACTAAAGCCCTTGCGTGCCTCTGATGTGCACAAACTCAACATGCCTCTAAAGATTTATATCAAGCTATCATTAAATCTAAAGATATTGTTCAAGCCATGCATTAAAAGTTTATATTGTGCTAATCAAAAGTTGCAACACACCTAAAATATTGCCTCTAATATGCAACCTCTAATGTTGTACAGCCTTTGATGATTCAACAGTATGATTTTCCCAAAGCAACTAATTCGAAGTCATGGAATTCTTCTTATGAAATTTATTATCCAAGAAACACAACATCTCATTCCAACAAGAAAGTCGATAGCTCTAATGGAAAGTCAATGACTTTGATTTAAAGAATTCATTCTAAAGAAAGGACTTAGCCAAATCATAATTTTGTGAATATTCATGAACAAGCTTGAATCGATTTTCGCTCCAATCAATCAAGATTATGAAGGAAGATTCAAGTGAATAAGTTTTTTAACACAATTTGAAATTACGTATGATTAAAAATTATAATTTAAGGAAGTATTTCACCAAGGAAAAAAGAAAATATGGCCAAAATATTGTTCACAAAAAGATACAATCAAAATATTATTCATAAAAAGATATGTTAAGGGATTTGATGTAGCTACCAAGTTGGTGGTGACCCATGATAAATCCTTCATATTTCGTTGACTACTTAAGCTTGATTGCTACTACCTCTTTTTTATTTAAAATCACCGACTCAAACCAATTCTTGAAAAAAAATCATAAAACAATCCAACTTAGACAAACACAATTTCACCCCTCTTCTCATGTTTGCACCTTCAATTGGTATCAATATTTTTATCTAAAGGTTGAGCATTTTATAGTGTTCGAGGAAAAATCCAAGGATTCAACATGTTTGGATTCAGTGAGGAAGCCTTTGGTGGAAACATCAACAAAAAACTTATGTTTGATGGAGAAAGATTTGAGTATTGGAAGGATAGACTCAGAAGCTTCTATATCTCACAGGATCTTGAACTTTGGGACTTAGTGGAAGATAGCTACACTACTCCAACAAATGTTGATGTCGTTGTAGTTCAACGGAAAGAGATGGACGTGGAATAGAAGAAGATGTACAAAATGCATCACAAGTCTAAAACCTTTATGATAAATGCAATCACCTTTAATGAGTTTGACAAATGCACTAGCAAAGAAATATCGAAGAACATCTATCGCAATTCTTTTTTGACTTATGAATTAAACAACCAAGTTCAAGAAGCAAAGGTCAACCTCTTAGTAATAAAAAATGAATTATTTCATATAGAAGAAGATAAAGACATCGAAAAAATGTTTTCTAGACTCCAGGCTCTAGGCTCAAGATTAAAGGTTCTTGAAAAGAGTTATACTATGGTTGATCATGTGAAGAAAATTCTTAGAATTTTTCCAAGAAAGTGGAGACCTAAGGTAAAAACATAAGAAGGCTCTGAAGGTAACAATAAAATTAGAGGATAATGACTTGGATGACCAGAATGTGGACTCAAAGAATGAGGAGTTGGCTTTTCATTCCCTCAAAGAAATTCCAGGCAGTCTAGTAGAGGAAAGGATGACATGTCTAACAAGAAAAACATCATCTAATATGGATGCAATGAACCTGGCCATGTCAAGTATGAATGTCCAATGATGAAGTAAAACATTATCTACTATGGATGCCGTGAATACTCTAGACCAAGAAAGAAGGTTATGATGGCTTTATGGGATGATTATGATGAATCCTCTAATGATGAAGAGCAAGTAGATTTGGCTCTAATGGCTTAAACTAACTCTAACTTTGAATCCATCATTGATCAGGATTCTAAGTATGATTCATATTTGAGGTACTTTATGACTTAACTTAATTTAATTAATTAAAGTCATAAACGATTTCTTAAACAAAAACCACAATCTGTCTCTAAACATGAAAGCACTTAGGAAACTATATGCAAACCTGACTGACGATATTAATGTTTTAAAATATGAAAATGTTGAGCCTAAAAAAAAAAATACAACTCTGAAAGATAATCATGTATCAAAACCTATAGAAAATTTCATATGTAACTATGATAAATATGAAGTAGCATTCCAATACTTTCTAGCTAACAGTATAGAAAGAAGCAAGTATGCTTCTACAATTTATTGAGTAGTATAAATGATAAATGAGGTCTAGGATACCAAGAAATAGTCACTAAGTCTGAACTTATCAAACATGGTGTTTTATGTTTTGTTTGCTCCAAGAAAGGTCACTCCAAAATATCTTATCGCATCTTAAACACAAGAAAAGACAAGAAAACTTTCAAGAAGATATTGTCAAAATAGTGTTCACAAGAAGATATGGTCAACATATTGTTCATATAAAGATATGTTAAAAAAAAATTTCACAAGAAGATATGGTCAAAAAAATTGTTCAAAAGAAGATATGTTTAGAATTTTCTCACGAGAAGATATGCTCATAATTTTTTCACAAGAAGATACACTAAGAATTATTCTCAAGAACATACGCTCAGAACTATTCACAAGAAGAAATACACAAAATCAGAAGAAGATACAATCATAATTTGTTTACAAGAAGATAGATTCAGTGTTTGTTCACAAGAAATATATAATCCAGATTTTACAAGGACAATAGTAAAACCTTTAATCTATTCTATAAATAGATACTCAAGACTGAAGAAGAAAACACAAACTCATAAACTAAAAAATCCATTCAATTCATAAAAACTTTTGAGAGCTCAAATTTCCTAAGTATTCAAAGTTCAAAGGTTTAAGTTCTAGAGAAGCACTAGCACTAAGACATATTTTCTAAGTATTTTGGTGTGAGAAATCAATTGTAGCAATCTGCTTAGTAGAAGCAAAACACAATTTGTTCCAAACTTATGTAACCCAGCCCGATAGTGGCTTAGAGTTCCTCAAGCATTTTGTGGTTTTTAGGTTATGTTGAGAAGACTTTACTTGTAGGGTCAAAGTGTAGTTGCCTTCAACAATCTTTGGTTTTCAGGTTGTGTGGAGAAGACTTGACTTGTAGGTTAGGTGCTATGTAATTCCAGGATTTGAATTAGTGGTTAAATTCTTCTAGGTGAAGCGACTAGATCTAACTATCAAGTTGGTGGTGAACCAGGATAAATCTACTTGTGTCATTTTACTTCTACACTCTTTACATTATTTTTGTCATTTATTACTTAAGTGTGATTGTTATTTCCTCTATTTTATTTAAAATCACCAATCTAAACCAGTACTTGAACAAATATTAAAAAAAGAATCCAACTTAGACAAATACAATTCAATCCCCATCTTGTGTTTGCACCTTTAAATCTATTTAACCTAAATTTAAAATCCCATATATTTTTTTATTGATTCTAAATTCGGTTTATACTGTCAGGAGTTCCTGCGAGATGACTTGAGTTATTTTCCTGAGCTATAATTTTATTACACATATTTGACCTATGAGCGACAATGGATTAGAACTATTCTAGATGGAAGAAGATGAATAAATTAAGATAATGTTTTCTAGATTCCAAATTCTAGTCTCAAGACTTAAGTTTCTCCAAAAGAGTTACACTACTTCTGGCTACGCCAAAAAGATTCTCAGAAGTCTTCCCATAAAATGGAAACCAAAAGTAATAGTAATCAAATGGGCTAAAGATCTAAACCATTTTTCTCAAAAAGGGATAATGAGTTCACTCATATTCCATGATATTGAACTAGTTGAATCAAGCCCACACTACAACATTTTGGTGCTATGGCAACGCCTAATTTTTTACTGGAAAAAAAACGTTCTCGTAGAGTGCAATAGAGAACAATTTTTAAATTCCGTTGCAGAAGTACAATATATTCTATAATTTCTACTACAACAATCTAAAACTGTTCTCATTATTTACTTGTATATTTGTGTAACATTTAATAACCTAAAACCGTTTTGGCAGTGAAAGTAAACATATTTTCCAAATATTTCTTTAGCACCCAAACAGTTTGAGAAAAATTCCTCTCTCACTCTCAAACTTGTTCGTCTCTTCTCAGCAAAACCTATCTCGCACTTGCAAGCTTTGTTCATCATAACTCCCTAGCAAACTCTCTTTCTCTTCTCTCTCGCGTAGCCCTCTCTTTTCTCTCGCATAACCTTCTCTTCTCTCTCTCTCTCTCTCTCTCTTTCTCTCTCTCAATCTCTCTCGCACAAAATAGTAATCTCTTTTTTTTTTCTCGCTTGATTGTTCTTGTTTCTGAATGAAAAAGTGGAAAAACAAATGTTGGTGATGGAAGCTTGTGAATGAACATCGATTAGGATTTTGCTCGTGACTTATGAGAATTATCCCCATTCTCGCAACTTTGCAACATTGATTATGGTTTGCTCAAGAATATAAATTATAATCACATTTATAGACTTTAATACTTTGTCATTTATTCTTGAGTTTACTTATGGAATATATTTTATTTTGTAGATGAATGATGGTGATATCGATGAAGAATTTCAACATTTGGAAACACAAGATGAAGAGATAGATGTCGATACTAAATTTTTTTATTTTTGTTTTTTTATTGTCTCATTTTCTCAAGAATATAAATTAGAGAAATTGAATTAGTACGCACGTTGTATGAATGATTATGAGTTTGAACTTTTGTTTAACATGAATTAGTGTAATGCATATATTGCAATTGTTACATTTTAAATTTATTTTAGTATATTATAACAATTTTGTATTATTGTAATTGTTATATTTTTAAATTTATTATAGTATTACAATAATAGTGTTTGATTAAAATTATTTTACTAAAATATAATAATTTACGATATTATTTTTTAAGAAATATTTCATTTTTTGCAACATTTATAAAGTGTTGCGGTACCTTAATTTAAAAAAATGGCTACCAGAACGGTTTTAATTTGGCAACAGCGTAAAACCGTAGTCGTTGTAAATTTGAAAAATCGTTCTGTAAGAGATAGCTACAAGTACGGTTTTTACAAAACTTTGTGGTTTCAAAAGAAAACCATTGCATAACGAAAAGGAAACGCCTTGGTTCGCCACGAACCGGAAACCATTCTCGTAGATTACGGCAACAGGTTTTTTAACGTTAAACAATGGTTTTCATGCGTTGCAGTAGAGCAAAAATGTTGTTGTTGTAGTGCCAAAACTAGATCAAAATCCCTAGCTCTCAAAAGGTTAAATCAAAGGTCTAGAAAACTACTGAAGATTGAGAGGAGAGAGAATCAGAGGATCATAGTGAAGACTCAAATGATGAATAATTGTCTTTCATTTCAAGGAAAATATGTTGGAACCAAATGGGTTTTCAACTTAGAGTTTTGATGTTAACAAAAGTTTTTATGAGAACAAAAAAATTACTTCATTAAGTATGAAAAAGAATTGGAAGAGGAAAATCAGAGGAAGGTACCAGTGGATACCACCAGAGGATTCCACTAAAGGAAGTGTCTTGATGAAGTAAAAGGTTTAGATGAAACGAAATCACAACAATCAACGGAATCCTTAAAATCAGACAAATATCGCTTTGGAAAAGAATGTGCATCTGCATCTAAAGACTACCTCTAAAGAATTCATATGCTTCTGGAAACTTAGCATGTTTATGCAGTTCCCAAGCCGCCGTTGATGAAAAATATTTGTCTGCAACCTCTGATGAAAATTATTTCTACATGCTCTGACGAATAGTACTTTTGCATGCTCTGATGAACAGTACTTAACATACCTTTGATGAACAATACTTAACATACCTTTGATGAACAGTAGCTTCAATCTGCCTCTGATGTCTAAAGCAAATTTTCAAGCCTGCTTATGAAGCTCATGTTCTGTTGGCTTTGATAACTGCAACATGTTCCAAGAATAATGCCTCTAATGTTGCAGTGATTCTGAAGATTGCAACACATTCCAAAGTAATGCATCTGATACGCAACACACTCTGAAGTTTTTCTAACTTTGATAAGGAAACAAATGTGATTTTCCCACGCCACTAATTTTAAGTCAAACAGTCTACATCTGACTGTCAAGAAAAGAAAGAATATAGCATCTGACTTCAACGATAAAGTTATACTCTTATGAAGAAAAGTCAATGGCTTTAATGTAAAGTCAATGATTTAGATAAAAGATAAATTTCCCTTAGCCATATAAAAAATTCTTAATGTTTAAGAACACGACACAGTAAATGCTCCCATCCAAATCAAATCAAGCGCATGAAGGAAGATTCAGTCAAATAATTTCCAATTGAAATATGAAGAAAATACACATCATGTCATTCTAGAATAATTTCTCATAACCAATTTGAAAATAAATAATTGGCTAAACGTCACATTATCAAAACATATCTTTCATTATTATATTTTGAAGAAATATTTGTTGATAAAGTTGCAATGGAGATACGATTCAGAAACTCAATAAGTAATTCAAAAACATTAATTTTAACTATAAATATTGGATCAAGGCTAAAGAAGAAAGACAAGAACAACACGAATACACAAACTAGTAATCCTAAAAATAAAAGTTGTTCAACAAATCTCAAGAGCTTAGTTTTCTAAGTATTCAGAGTTGAAGGTTTTAAGTTCTGGAAAAGCACTTGTTCAAAGAAAAATATTCTTAGTGCTTCATTTTTGCGTGAGAAATTCATTGTAATAAATCTGCTTAGTAAAAGTAAAACCAAAAAATTTTAACCTCGTTGTAACCTAGCCTGATAGTGACTTTAGTCTACCTCAAGCAATTTGTGGATCTCCTGTTGTGTTGAGAATACTTGGCTTGTAGGGTCAAGGTGTTGTGTGCCTTCAACAATATGAGGTTTTCAAGTTGTGTGGAAAGGCTTGGTTGGTAGAGTCAAGGTGTTTATGTTCCTAAAAAAGTTTGGGTTTGTTAGTCTATTTTGAGAAGACTAACTTGTAGGCTCATGTGCTTTGGAATTCAAGTTGTTGAATTTGCAGATTAAATCCTTCTGAGTGAGGGGATTGGATGTAGCCAAGTAAATGGTGAACTAGGATAACTTACTTGTGTCACTTTACTGCTACATTCCTTAATTTTGTTGCTACTTCTACCCTAAATCGTCAAACATGAACTAGTGTTAATCAAATATAAAAAAGAATCCAACTTATACAAACACAATTCAACCCCTCATTCTCGTGTTTCCACAGTACTAGAAAAAATGCTTTTAGAGACCAAATTTTCGGTCACTAAATGGAGAAAATCGGTCACTAAATCCAATAGCGACCGAATTAGTGACCAATTTAAATCAGTTGGTAAACTGTCAGTCGCTAGCTGTTGCGACCGAATTTAGTGACCGATTTAGTGACCAATTTAGTGACCGGATTTAGTGACCGATTTAGCGACCGAATTTAATGACCGATTTAATGACCGGATTTAGTAACCAAATTTAGTAACCGATTTAGTGACCGAATGATCACATAAAGAATTCCAAACATCCTGACCAATCCACCTTGGTCTAGTCATTAAGCTATGAACCTTGTTTAGATTATTTTTCATGATTGTTGCACCTCGTATTTCAAAGTTCTTTCTTGCCCACACATCATTAAATCTATTATGTGATAATATTTTTAGTTAAAATATAAAGGAGTGAATAAATAACACATTTTCTAGTTTTAAACATATTAAAGATGCCCTTGAAACAATATACCTTAAACTCTTCAAACCACAAGTATCTCGTATTAATGTCTGTTTTTCTCCATGATGGCCATGGCTTACTAAAATTACTTTTGATGATATCTCCTATCCCATTTGCTGCAGGATGTGAAAGCAAAAATCTACAAACATTACATGTTAGTAGTTATGAAGTTTATATAATATACTTAAATAACTAAAAATATATGTATATATTTAATCTTGTCCGTCAAGGTATAAAGTTTGCTTGCCATCATTGTTTTGTGTCTCAGATGCAATGACAGTTTCATTGGATTTTGGGCTATGCACTCCTTCAGAATGAGATGGTTGTGAACTAGATGGTGAATCTACCCTTCGTGTCGAAGATGGAGGTGTCACATGGGAAGTTTGAGGTAGAGGTGTAACTTGAGACGTCCTAAGTGATGGGGTAGTAGCAGATCTCCTTGAAGTCCTTAAGGGAAGAGAAATATGAGGAAATGCAACATTAGATGTCCTAGAAGGTGCACCATGAGAACTATAAGAAGGTGCAACATGAGATGAACTATGACGGGTGCAACATAAGATGTCTTAGAAGGATTTGCATTTGAACGCTTGAAATGTTGTTGTAATTGACGAGTCTTGAGAGCTTTTTCTTTTCCTTTCTCTTTATCTGTCATCTACAATTAATAAAAAAAATACAATTAAAAATGTTTATAGCATAAAAACAATAACAAAGTATAGTAATAAATTTTCATCTACTCCACAAAATGAAAAATATTAAAATTTAATAATCAATATGTCTACCATCATCGTTTTCATTATCATCATTATGAAAGTTATAATGATTTTCAAAATCATTTTCTGAATCAAATTCGTCAGAATCTATGTCATCATCCTCTTCCTCCTCTTGGTCTTTTGCAACCTCAATATTCATTTCAACTTCCTCATTTTCCACTTCATCTCTCAAATGATCAAGTAGCTCATCATTTGCAGCAAAAGCTACATTTGTTGTGGTAGATGTTGCATCTTGATATGCAACTTCTAATGTATATCGATCATCGACTGTGCCTCTAGGTTTGGTTTTAATGGCAACCCACCAATCAACTTTTTCTTTTAATTTTTCTAGGTAAGGTACATAATAGACTTGAATAGCATTTGTTGCAATTATGAAAGGATCATATTTTGAATATCTTCTACGACGATGAACCTCCACAATGCCATATTGGTGTTGAATCTTTATCCCATTGTTGGCAACAATATCAAACCATTCACAATTAAATAAAACTAATTGCTTGGTTGGTTCTCCTAGGTATTCAACTTGCAAAATCTCTTTAACAATACCATAATAGTAATTTTCTTCAACTCCTTCGTCGTCACCCTTAACACAAGGTCCACAATTAATGGTTTTCTTACCAACACTCCACTCTTTTGTATGAAACTTAAAACCATTTACAAAATAAATAGGCCAAGTATGAACCTTCCTCTTAGGTGTTGAGACAAAATCTCAATTTAATGTTTTGATGAAAACAAACAAAAAGTTAATTAAGAATGTTAATTATGATTCTAAATGTTATGTTAATTTAACTTGTGTTTTTGAGTGAATTTAATCAAGCAAAGCAAAGAAAACAACAACAAGAACACTAAAACAGAGAAAGAGCTCCAGCATCAAAAAAGTTCATCACACCATGTTGGTCAAACTTTTTCAACCTCTTTAACAAAGAGTCTGCCCTGAAAATTTATTAATAGACAATCAGTACATGGCAAGGAACAAGTAGGATTCATCCAAGCTCTAAAAGGTTATTTGATCTTAAAAATAAAAGGACTCAAAGACACACAAAAGTCATGACAGTTTGTAAACTCCAAAAATCAAAAGTCAAGAAACTTCGATCAATCTTGACATATGACAAGAAAATTTCAAAAGAAATCCAAATTGATGAAAATGAGAACTCCAAAATGATTATTGAAGCTCAAGAAAGTTCATTCTAACAAACCGAGAACGTTAATCATTCTCCGTTTTCTGCACAACAACAGCAGCACTGCATCTGCTCTGTTTCAGTTTGTAATTCTTTTCCAAACTACTGTAGCTACACTCAAGACTCAAGACAGAGAATGTACCATCCAAGATCAATGAAGAAACGTCAAGAGCTCTTTCTAAAAAAGGACAGAACTGCTTTAAATGCTAAACCAATAAAGTCAAAAAGCTATTTCAAAGCAAGAGTATTTTTATTGTGAAATAATGTTTCAGTCGAAAAACAGAGCCTCTCCAACAGCTCTTATGTACTTTCATTCAGTACCTCTATAACCTATAAATAGAAGGCCAATATCTAGAATGAAGGCAAGAAATTCAAGTGTTGAGAAATTCATAAATCAATCACATATACTTGAAATTTTGCAAAAACAAAGGCAAGCATACATTCTGCTCTTCGCAAAATAGAAGTTGAATCACATTCATATATCAGTTTGCGCAGTCATCATTAGATCCTTTGTAAAGAATCTATTCTCAAACAAGAGTTGAGAAATCTTAGATTCTGTCAAAACAATCAAATTGTAAAAACTCAAACTATAAGAGTTTCTTTATAGTTTGTTTAAAGATTACATCCTATCAAGGTTAGATAAGTGTTGTTATTGCTTTCTGGGTGGAAAGTAATAGAGATTAAATTAGATCAAGGTTGATCTAGAATAGGTGTTGTAAGATCAAGAAGGGTTCTTTGCTTTTAAACACTTATTGGAAAATCTCAGAGTGTGAGGACTGGACGTAACCCAAGTTGGGTGAACCAGGATAAATCTTTGTGTGGTATTCTCTTTCCTATCTCTTTCTTTATTATACTGAATTGATTAACTAAGATAAAAACATAAACTAATTTTCTATTTTAAGCTAATCTAGGAACGTTCTTTATTTTACAACAAAAACCAAGAATTTTCTCCGTTTTCTGTTTTCATAACCAAGATCATTCTTGAGTTATTTTCTTAAGTTTTATCAGGAATTTTTAAAAGGAGCATTTACAATTCAAACCCCACCTTTCTTGTAAATCGACATTGTTACTTCAATTGGCATCAGAGCTTGGTCTCTAGAAAGATTAAAAACACCTAACAAGTGTTAGAGAAAAAGATCTAGAAGAAATGTGTACACTACTGAAATAGGTGCACTACTAAAGTAGTGTCATTATACAGACCACCTTACTTTAATGGCAAAGACTACTACTTCTGGAAAAGCAAAATGCAGTTGTTCTTGAAATCTCAAGATATTGGAATGTGGCACATCATTACAGATGGAAATTTCATACCAAGAGTCGACCAAAATGATTCAACCTCTATTGAAAAGAAAGAAGCAGATTGGACAGCAGAAGAAAAATCTAAGGTACTCCTAAACTCAAAAGCTCAATTATTCTTATCGTGTGCTTTGAGTAGGAAGAAAGCGAAAGAGTTGATGAATGCAAAACTGCTAAAGAAGTATGGGACACATTACAAACTCATCATGAAGGAACAAGCCATGTGAATGAAACAAGGATTGATAAAGGTATAAGAAAGTTTAAACTCTTTGAAATGAATGAAGGAGAAATCATTGATGAGATGTACTCAAGATTCACAACAATTGTAAATGAAATGCGCTCCTTAGGGAAAGCATATTCAGTACAAGATAAAGTCAGAAAGATCATGAGATGTCTTCCAATAATATGGAGACCAATGGTGACAGCCATTAGCCAAGGCAAGAATCTTGATGTACTCGGATTGGAGGAATTGATTGGAACATTACGACCACATGAAGTGCTGCTACAAGAAGACAAACCAATCAAAAAGGGCAAAGCAATAGCTTTGAAAACATCGCAAGAAACTCCAGATGAGGACTCAGAAGAAATCAAACAAGAAGATGCTGATGAAGAAATAGTTCGTCTTACAAAAAGGATACGGAGAATGGTGAGAAGAAGGGATCATATCAAAAAGGGATTTTCAAATCAAAAAGAAAACTTCAAAATAGAGGTAGACAAAAGTCAAATCACATGTTTTGGATGCAATAAACAAGGACATTATAAAATTGAATGTCCCTTGAACAAAAGAGCACCAAAGAAGTTCCCTTTCAAGAAAAACTCCTTAATGGTAAACTGGGATGATTATGATGAAACAGAAACAGAGGAACCTGAAGAAGCTAGCTTATGTTTAATGGCATATACTAAAGACAATGAAGTAATAAATTCTGAACCATGTCTTTAATGTGAACAAATTGAAAAAGATTTTGATAGCTTACTTAATGATTCAAATATGCTTGTTCAAAAATGTAGTTCTTTAAAGGATCAAGTTTTAAAACAAAAAAGGGAAAAAGAGAAAGCTCAGGTTATGATTGATGAATCAAAAAACATCATTCAGAACATATAGGAATCTCATTTTAAGGAAAATAATGAATCTGAAAATCAAGAGCGTTCTGCAACGAAAACAGAGAATGTTATCCTTAAAACTGAAAATGAATTTCTTAGAAATGACTTGTCAAATTTTATCAAAGCTACTGAAACCTTTCAAAAAGTCATGGGATCTCAAGTGGGAATATTTGATAAAGCTGGTTTTGGTTTTCATAAAACTCAAAAAACGAAAATATATGAAAACTTTTTTGTTTCGGAAAGAAAAGAGGATAAATGCAAACCCAAATGCTCATATTGTAAGAAACTTGGACATCTGGAATTTGATTGCTATTTTAGAAAAAGAGATGAAAAGATTGATAGCAAAAATTTGATTAAAAAAGAAGATCGTTCTGCTAAACCAGTTTTAAAAAATCTGCAAAAAGGAGAACGTTCTCCATGTTGTTCTCAAAACGAAGAAAGTTCCAAAATGAAAGCTGAACCTTCTGTAGAAAATTTGGGAAAAAGGGAACGATCTGGAATTTCAGCAAAATCAATTTTAAATCTGTGTAAAACTCAGATTTTGAAACCTAATCAAAGATCAACAACAAATATGGGTACCAAAATCTTCCAAAGAGATCATGTTTTAAAAAATCTTCTAAAAGGAGATATACTAACCATCAAGGACCCAAACAAATATGGGTACCAAAATCATTACTAACTTGTGATGTAGGAACACCATCCAAAAATCAAGAAAGAACATTGATACGCGGACAAGGTATGCGCAATACACATGAATGGAAAAGTATTGTGCCTCCTATCATTAGAAAAATTTGGAGTATCTATAACCTTCGGAAACATTAAAGATAAGAAGATGAAGAAGAAGAAGAACATTATGGACAACAGCAACAAAATGCTTTCCATGAAATCGAGATCAATAAACAATCTATGTTTCATTATCCTCTTAAAAGTTGGAAAATGATAAAGGCAAAACCTAAGAGAATGATCAATTCAAGCAAAAAGGCTCATTATGGAAGCAGTACCTGAAAATTATGCAGAAGACAGAAACATACTCCAGAAAAGTAGAACATTATGCAGAAGATCATAACATTATGCAGAAAAGCAGAACATTTTGCAGAAGAGAGAAACACTTTACAGAAGAAAGAAATATTCTCCAGCAAAGCAGAATATTCTGCCAAAGACAGAAACATTCTCTAGAAAAACAAAAAATTTTGCAGAAGGGCAGAACATTCTGCAGAAGAGTAAAATATTCTGCAGAAAAGTTGAACATTCTTCATAATGTTCTTGACAGTTTATATGCAACATTCAATCAAATCTAATGTTTTCTATTAAGATGATATGGTTGAAAAAACATCAACAACTTCTAAATGAGTTTGAACCATTTAGTTTTGGCACTCCTACACACATCTCACTATTGACCTTTCCTCCAAAAATATCTCATGATCAAATTATTGGAAGAATTAAATTGGAAGGATATGGTACCAAAGTTGCTGCTACTTGAGTCTTGATGAAAGTCAGCCATCAGATCAAAGAAATAGTAACAAGTATGAATGGTTGTCCTTTAGAAGAAGCACATATTCACATTGTCCTCTTCTTTGGATCTTATCAAGGTATATTCTTATCATGATTTAATTCATTCATGGAACTCAAAATTCTCCTTTCTTATGTCTTTAAGATCTTTTTTTTTATGTGAACAAATCTCTTTGATTGTTTTTTATAAATACAAACTTTTTTAGCATAAAAATGTTTTGTAAATAGAGAAATTATACTTGACATGATATCACATTCATTTTGCTTCCCTTGCGCTATGTTCAAATTAAAATATTTTCTATTGTGAAAGAAGGCAAAAGAGCAAAGAGACATCTTGCTTGTGTTTTGGAATTTTGAAATTTTAAAGGATATCAATTTCAAAATATTAAGGGGGAGTTTTTTAGAAAATGTTAGTTTTCTTAAAACTGGAATCTACTCATTGTTTTCTATGTGTAGTATACATTTCCTTTGTATTCCCCATTCTTTTTGTGTTGACAAAGGGGGAGAGTTATTTTAGATTTTATGTTGGTTCAAAAATATGAAGCATATTTTGAGAGGGAGTTTTTAAGCTCTCTTTGATTAAAATTAGAATCAAAATTAAAATCTAAATTAACATATTTGTCATCATCAAAAAGGGGGAGATTGTTGAGACAAAATCTCAATTTAATGTTTTAATGAAAACAAACAAAAAGTTAATTAAGAATGTTAATTATGATTCTAAATGTTATGTTAATTTAACTTGTGTTTTTGAGTGAATTTAATCAAGGAAAGCAAAGAAAACAGCAACAAGAACACTAAAACAGAGAAAGAGCTCCAGCTTCAAAAAAGTTCATCACAGCATGTTGGTCAAACTTTTTCTACCTCTTTAACAAAGAGTCTGCCCTAAAAATTTATTGATAGACAATCAATACATGGCAAGGAATAAGTAGGATTCATCATAGCTCAAAAAGGTTATTTGATCTTAAAAATAAACGGACTCAAAGACAGACAAAAGTCATGACAGTTTGTAAACTCCAAAAATCAAAAGTCAAGAAAAATCGATCAATCTTGACATATGACTAGACAATTGCAAAAGAAATCCATAATAATTAAAATGAGAACTCCATAATAATTATTGAAGCTCAAGAAAGTTCATTCTAACAAACCGATAACGTTAATTATTCTCCATGTTCTACACAACAACAACAACACTGCATCTGCTTTGTTTCAGTCTGTAATTCTTCTCCAAACTTCTCTAGCTACACTCAAGACTCAAGACATAGAATGTACCATCCAAGATCAATGAAGAAACGTCAAGAGCTCTTTCTAAAAAAGGACATAACTGCTTTAAATGCTAAACCAATAAAGTCAAAAAGCTATTTCAAAGCAAGAGTATTTTTATTGTGAAATAATGTTTCAGTCGAAAAACAGAGCCTCTCCAACAGCTCTTCTGTACTTTCATTCAGTACCTCTATAACCTATAAATAGAAGGCCAATATCCAGAATGAAGGCAAGAAATTCAAGTGCTGAGAAATTCATAAATCAATCACATATACTTGAAATTCTGCAAAAATAGAGGCAAGCATACATTCTGCTCTTCACGAAACAGAAGCTGAATCACGTTCATATATCAGTTTGCGCAGTCATCATTAGATCCTTTGTAAAGAATCTATTCCCAAACAAGAGTTGAGAAATCTTAGTCAAAACAATCAAATTGTAAAAACTCAAATTATAACAGTTTCTTTATAGTTTGTTTAAAGATTACATCCTATCAAGGTTAGATAAGTGTTGTTATTGCTTTCTGAGTGGAAAGTAATAGAGATTAAATTAGATCAAGGTTGATCTAGAATAGGTGTTGTAAGATCAAGAAGGGTTCTTTGCTTTTAAACACTTATTGGAAAATCTCACAGTGTGAAGACTGGACGTAACCCATGTTGGGTGAACCAGGATAAATCTTTGTGTGGTATTCTCTTTCCTATCTCTTTCTTTATTATACTGAATTGATTAACTAAGATAAAAATATAAACTTATTTTTTGTTTTAAGCGAATCTAGGAACGTTCTCCGGTTTACAAAAAACACCAAGAACGTTCTCCATTTTCTGTTTTCATAACCATTATCATTCTTGAGTTATTTTCTTAAGTTTTATCAGGAATTTTTAAAAGGAGCATTTACAATTCAAACCCCCCCTTTTTTGTAAATCGACATTGTTACTTCATTTGGACCATATGCTAAGTGGTGCAAATTCAAATTTTTCACCAAGTTATTTTTATCATGTACCTATCAATAGGAAAAATAAACTTATTATATTCCACAACTACAAGATAAGTCATGTACTATAGTTGAAATCACATAACACTTACATTTGTTTGAAACCAACTTGGAAATTCAGATGCAATCTTACCATCCACTTCAATTTGAAATATAATTGGATCACATGCTTCCAATTATTGCACAAAGCATCTAACACACACACACACACAATATATGGTTGAACTTTTTCATAATTTAGTAGAACGTGCAAATGTGCAGTAGTTAATTCTCTATCATTCAAATATCTACTCTTACAAGTTCCAGTTGAGCGACCAGAATGATTGAAAATTGATATAGTTTTTTTAACTACGTCATGTTTACCCCCATCATCATTTCAACCTACTCTATTTCTCAAAGAATGAACATGAGATTCAAAATAATATGAACAGAAAGGAGAAGTCTCTTGACATAGATATGCCTCACAAATTGACCTCTCTACATGTGATCTGTTTTTAACCATTTGTTTCAACCTATTCAAGTACCTAAAAAAAACATATAATATTAACTACTAATTACAAATAAATAAATAAATAAAATATAGATTTGTAGGTTGAAATATTTGAATAATTATTTATCAAATGGAGACATCCAACGATATTGCACAAGACCCCCAACCCTTGCTTCATAAGGAAGATGAATCAGAATATGCTCCATGGAATTAAAGAATCCAGGTGGAAAGATTCGTTCAAATTTACAAGTTGTAATCACTATATTTTGTTCCATTAACAACAAATCATCCACTCGCAAAAATTGTTGAGCCCAAATCTTTGAAAAATTTACTCAACTCGGCTATAGGATTCCACACATGATGTGGAAGTGCACTAAAAGCAATTGGTAACAACCGCTCCATAAATACATGGCAATCGTGACTTTTCATTCCAATTAACTTCCCATCTCATGTGTTTACACATTTATGCAAATTTGAAGCATGTCCATCAGGCATTTTTAACTTAGAAATCCATTTATACACAGCCTTTTATTGATCGCTAGACAAAACATATTTGGCTTTAGGCTTTAAAACTTTTCGACTAGATTGTATGTGTAGCTCTAACTCCTTATCTTTGATGTCCATCACTGTATTGAAAATATTATCAAACACATTCTTCTCAATATGCATTACATCAAGATTATGCCTTATTAATTTGGTTTTCCAATAAGGTAACTCCCAAAAGATACTTTGTTTTTTTCAATTATGATTCACACCAAATCCATCACATATACACGGATCAACCTCAGTCATTTTAGGGAGATAACAAACTTCTTTCCACACATCATCCCTAGTTAACCGTTGTGGAGGTTGAGACTTTTCTATTCGATTCTTGTAAAATGCATCCTTATTTCTTCTAAATACGTGATTCATAGGCAAAAATTGACGATGAGAACCAAACCAAGAACACTTACCACCATGTTTCAAGAAAAAAGCTTTGGATTGACTCATGCAATATGGACATGCAAATTTCCCTGTTGTACTCCAACCAGACAACATTCCATACGCATATTGTCTACATTAATGCAGCTTTCATTATAAAATTTGTTTTTTTGGAAATATCATATGTAAGCACTCCTTCATTCCATAAAACTTTGAGCTCATCTATTAGAGGTTGCAAATACACGTCTATCTTGCTCTTTGGATTATGTGGTACAGGAATAATCAAAGTGAGAAACATGTAGGGAGTTATCATGCATAGTTTTGGAGGAAGGTTGTGGGGAGTGACAATTACCGGCCAACATGAATAAGGTGAGGTAGTATGATTAAATGGTGTAAAACCATCAATACATAATCCCAACCTCACATTCCTCGGTTCAACAGCAAAGTCGGGATAAATTTGATCAAAGTGTTGTCAAGCCTCTCCATCTAATGGATGACACATCACTCCAGGTTCTCGTCTATTTTCATAATACCATCTCATATGTGGAGCTGAGCTCATTGAAGCTTATAATCTCTTAAGTATGGGAATTAGTGGTAAATAATGCATTCTCTTCATAGGTACCTCTTTGAATTTATCCCTACCAATTTTTTTCTTCTCATAACGAGGTGCATTAAAAAACTTGCATTCTTTTAATTATTTACATTCATTAGTGTAGAATAACATACAACCATTTACACAACAATCTATTTTTTCCGCAGTGAGACCAAGTTTTGAAACTATTTTCTTTGTCCTCTAATAATCTTTAGGAACCAGATTATTTGGAGGATGTGTCTCCTTCATAAGTGCCACTGTTTGATTAAAATATCGTTGAGAAATATTTCTCTCTGATTTAATTGCCAACAATCTAGCAGCAAAAGACAATCCAGTGTGATCTTTGCATCTCGACCACAATGGCTTCTGAGTTGCATTTAGTAAATCATAGAACTTTTGATCATCTATATTTGGGGACTTCTCTAGTTCTTCAACACAATACATTTGATATTGTGATCCAATAGCATCATAAACCATGTTTTCAAATCTATTAAAATAATTGTTATGTCGCTCTTGTGCAGATTTTCCCCCCTTAATTTCTACATGCAACTCTAGATCACTTTCTCCATGAGATGTCCAATACCAGTAGTCAGGTTTAAACCCCTTCCTTAAAATATGAACCTTAACCACTTCAAAGTCTAAGAATTCAACATTTTTACAAACAAAACAAGGACATCTAATTTCTCTATTTCATATGTCTAGTTATTGGATTACAAATGACACAAATTCATTTAACCCTTTTAGAAATGCATCAGTATACCCCTTTCGACTAGGATTTAGCATATTATACATCCAACTACGACGTTGACGGATATCCATTTTCTGTAATATCATTAAGTAAGTGTTATACATTATAATTAATAATTTTTAGAATTAAACATCTACCAAGAAGATAAATAAAATTAACTATTTGAGTAATTAACCATCATACTTCCTAAGCACATATAGACACTTGCATTTTCATAAATAATATGCAATTTAACATGTTCCAGAATTACAAAATTATTTGTTGCATAATGTTTATATAGAATGAAGCATAATCAAAAAAATTACCTTTCCAAAAATTGAATACTCAACCTTATATCTTGTACAGGAAAATTGCTCAGCCTCTTTGCTATTCTAAAATTACAAGAATGCCTATATAGAATGAAAAATAATAAAAAAATTAAAAATTAACAACTGATGTTAACAAATTGAGTAAGATGTGTTTGCTTTAATAGTCAATACTATTAATGTGTTAAATTAATAGAATGGAAAAATATATGGCTGAAGCATATGAGATAGTTTATGATTTATCGACTATGTGAAACTTTTTACTTAGTCATCAAATAATAAATCACCATTTCATTTAATGCATTTAAAATTGATCAATATATATATATATATATATATATATATATATATATATATATATATATAATATTTAATATTTTTATGCTAAGAATGAATGTTATATTAAATTTTAATAAATATTTCTAAGACTGTAATATCATGTAATGATCATTATATGTTAATAATTGTAAATCACTTTAAAAAATATATGAATTTCTCAAATTAAATAAATATATATAATTTAATAAATTGAATAATAAAATAAAATTATTATATTTACGATTCTAATTGCTTAATAGGGAGAGAGAGATTTAGATAAATCATATATGGAGTGCACGCACAAATATACATGTAATTTAATATATCCATAATCAAACAGTTTAGTTAGTGATAAGGCCTTACTTACAGACATGCATGCACGACCCAATTTCACACTGAATGAACGCTTTCTTTTTCCAGATTTTAATCTAGTGAATATGTGTTTCAATCTTAGGTAGATAAATAAAGCAACCATCTTGACCAAAATTCTTGAAGCCTTGATTTTTTTGTACCAGACTTTTGTTTATAAATAAAATGGTTTAAATGCACTTTTGATCCTTTTATTTTAACCAAATAGGATTTTAACTCCCCTATTTCTAAATCCGGGACTTCAGTTTATACATGTTTGTTTTGAGATATTTTCATCACACTTTGGTGATGAATGGTATTTACTTGCTGGCTATGCATGTATGATGTTTTTTTCTTCATATATTTGTATTACCTTGGAAGCTTGTTGTATGTATTTCATCATCTGATTTTTTTGTCTTTCGTTTTTTGAATTGTCATTAGCACTCCCATGGCTCGCATAAATGCGCTAGTGCACATTAAATATATATAATTTGTGATAATATGATTATTTATAATTAGAGGTGAAAATAAATCTGATTAGACAAAGATAAAAATAATGGGACAGATGAGATTTAATATGTGCCGGTTTTTAATTTTAAATAGACCCAAGACAAAAATAAAATCAAACAAATCATGTATTTTTAATTCATCATAAACCAGAGCAAAATAAACCAGATAATTATACCAAAATAAACTAGAGCAAAATGAGCAATGCCATAAAAGCAAATTAAATTTCAATAAACACATTACTGCAACCATAAATTTTAGTAACAAATTACCCATTTTAGTTAAAATTACCAAAAGTAGTTTAAGACTTTCATTCTCTTTCTTTTTATTTTTCAATTTATTTTTTGTCTATGTATTCGTGCTAGTTTGAACTTTTTCTAGTTATTACTGTCTTACTAGTAAATTTTAGTAACAAATTAACCATATATTTTTGTCATGTGATGTCACTCCTACTTATTCTTAATGCAAATTGTGCAAACTTTTCTCTATATACTCTCACTTTCACTTTTTTCTTAAACCACTGTACTCTATATGTTCAACAAGGCACGTACACGCTTTCTAGCTTGTAACATCTTTCATTCCCTTCCTTTTCTATTACATACTTTTGTTTTCATTTTGATTGTCAAAGGTAAACCTCTTATTGTAATTAATTAGTTGTAAGTTGACTACACCTACTTCTACTACTATTGCCTCTCACCAAACTAATGGAAAATTATGTAAAAGCTAAAGGGAAAATACCAAAAGAGCATTTTATCAAACACCTTATATTCAGTAACAAATTACTCATTTTAGTTAAAATTACCAAAAGAGCATTTTATCAAACACTTTATATGCAGAATATTTTTACCCCCTTTAGTTAAATAAATTCAAAATGATTACATCATAGGAAAAAAAAACACAAATAATGAAGCATAATCAGAAAATTAGAATACAAATTCCTTACCTTTTGGTTCACGCCACAGTTGTAGTTTAACGGTTTAAGAGACCCGGTTGGCTTCACGTCGTAGTTGCGGAGGTTGGAATGAGAGGAGATTAGCAACGAATGATGGTTTTACGATTTGTGGTGGGATGAGAAAGAAAAAAAGAATTGTTTTTTTTTTCTTGTTAGAAAAATTGATTGAAAGCATCAAGAGAATCTAAGGCTTTGTGGTAATAGTGAAAGAAAATAAAGAGAAGTGAACGAAAGAATTGAGTCCAGAAGAAATAAGTGTTGTTTTGGCTTAATTGCTTGAACAAGGTCTAGCTAGGCTGGGAGTGAATTAGCTTAAGTTGTGGTGTTGAGAAAGAACGATGGTAGGAAATGGGGTTTTAGGGTTTATTTGAGTAAATTGAAAAAGAAAAAAGTTTGACAGCACAAATATTCAAATACATGAATACAAGATTTTTTTTTATTTCTTTTTTTAATTACTTCTTTTTTTTAATTAGTTATTAAATATTTCACATTTTCTAGAAAAAAATAATTCTGCAAAAATTATTTCACATTTTTCTTTTTTATTTATTAATAAATTAAATTAAATTATGTAATTAAAAAATAGTTAGCGACTGAAACTTTGATCGCTAAAATTTAGTTGCTATTTCAATCTCTACTTTTTGTTAGCAACCAATTTAGTGACGGAATAATATTTAGTTTCAAGGTTTAAAATTTCAGTCTCTATTTCGGTCGCTACTATAAAAGGCAAATTTTCTATTAATGATAATTAGCGATTGAAATTTTTGTCACTAAAATTCAGTTGCTGTTTCAGTCTCTAAATTTCATTAGTGACCGATTTAGTGACGAAAAAATATTTAGTTCATAAATTCAAAATTACGGTCTCTATTTCGGTCGCTAGTGTGACTGAAAATATTCGGTCTCTAAATCAGTCACTATTGGCGAAATTTCTAGTAGTGCCACCTTCAATTGACATTGGAACTCGATCTCAAGGCTCAACACTTTATAGTGTTTGAGGAAAGGTCCAATTATTCAACATGTCTAGATTTAGTGAAGAAGCTTATGGAGGAAACATGAACATAACACCTCTATTTGATGGAGAATATTTTGATTATTGGAAGGACATATTGAGGATTTTATTTAGCTCACAAGATCCTGGACTTTAGGACTTAGTGAACGATGGCTACACTATTCCAACAAATTCCTATGTTACTAAAATTTCAAGAAAAAAGATGGATGCTAAACAAAAGAAGATGTAAAAGATGCATCACAAGTCCAAAACCTTCATAATCAATGGAACCATCTTCAAGGAATTTGATAAGAGAACTAACAAAGAAATAGCAAAAAGCATATATGAGTTGTATGAGTTGTTCAAGTTGGAAGTAGATGAAGACATTTAAATAATGTTTTCAAAATTTCATGTTCTGGTCTCATGATTAAAGGTACTTGAAAAGAGTTATACAGCTGCTGATCATGTTAAGGACATCCTAAGAAGTCTGACCAGTAAGTGTAGACCTAAGATCATTGCCATTCAAGAAGCAAAAGATCTATATACTCTTAAGCTAGAAGAATCAATCAACTCTCTCAGATCAATGAAATTGAGCTTGAAGAATATGATCCCAAGAAGAAGAACTAGACTCTAGCTCTGAAATCCAAGTAGAAGTAGAATTAGATGATAATGATTCAGATGATTTGAATCTGAGCTCAAAGGATGAGGAACTAGCTTTGATATCCATAAAAAGTTATTAACTTAGTCAAATACAATTCAACCCCTTATCGTGTTTGCGCCTTCAAGGTCAAGTTTGAATATCCAAATCTAAAGGAAAACATTAGAGGAAAGATTCCAAATCCAAAAAGAAGGTTATGATGGCTACTTAAGATGACATTGATGATGAAGAGCAAGGATATTTGGCTCTGATGGCTCACACCAACTCTTCATCAGGATCCTACATTAATTATAACTCGGGAAGTGAATTACTTGATGAAGAAATTGTGGTATTTTCTTATTTAAGTTAATTTGATTTAATTATTGTTTTCTTAAATAAAAACCACAAGTTGTCTCTAAAGTTGAAAGTTGTATAAGAAAAATAAATTAAAATCTGAATGATAAATTACCACTTTAGAAAGTAATGTTGTTGATCTTAAGACTAAAAACCTAACTCTGAAAAGTAATCATAGTTCAACATCAATTGTAAGTACGATATGCAACTCTGAATAGTATAGAAAAAAGTACGTTTGCATCTATGATTTAAGCAACCGGTTTCAAAAAAATCAATTTTAAAATCGATTTTTTTTTTTTTTGAGAAATAATTTTTTTCTTAAAATTTTACATAAAAAATTAATTTACAATTTTTTTAATTAGAGGAAAAAAATTTGATTTTTTTTAAAACTTTTCTCACCAAATTTTTGAGAAAAAATTCAATTTAAAATTTTTCTGTTTTTTTTATTTTTTCAAATATTTTTTTGAAAAAAAAATTGAAAAGCTTTTAAGAAAAGAATTTCAAAATTAACCAAATATTGGGGACCTATAAGGCCTCTCACTTAAGCCCAAAAAATCATGAAATAATGAGTCGGGGCTTTAAGAAAATTGGCTTAATATTAGAGGATTAGTAAAAAATATTTAAATGAGACTTTGGAGTTTAGGTTTTTTTTTTTACAACTTCAGTAATAAATAATTGATTAAATGACGTTAGTAATATATCAATAAAGTTAATAATAAATTGTTGGAAAACACTGCCGAAAGGTGGAAGGTTGATGGAGTGATGGCAAAATCAGAATCGATTTTGAGATTTAAGATTTTTGGGAGTTGAGTGGATAAAAACCAACTCAAAATATAAAATATAAGTGGATAAAAACCAACTCATAATTAAATCACACAACTCTAAGGTCTCAGATTCGAACTTGAGACAATACATAAAATCTAATAATATCGGCTTTTGTCATTTAAGTTAGAATTTAAGGACTTTGGTATTTGTGTTTTAAGCTTTAACTTTTAGACTAAAATGATAATTTGTGCATTATAGTGTTTGAAAACAAAGTGGTGAATTCTTTTGAATTCACAGTTGTGAAATAAGAGCTTTAAAGTAAATTTGCAATATCAAAGAAAACTCATTCGAGTTCAAGTATGTAATGTTGATAAAAAGTGTTTAAAATTATATGTTTATATAATTAACTTCTTGAAAATGAATCAAGACCCGTTGACACCGAATAAATGTGCAACAACTTTTGAAATATTTATGATTGTTGACATTAAAAACTTTAAGGGAAAGCGAAACATAATGGTCTTGAAAAAAAAATTATATTTTTTTTAAAAAGAAGTAGTGTTATATTAAAAATTAATTAATTACAGTTGAATTATTTCAACATACTTTGAGTTGCGGGAATTATGCGGGAATTTTTTAAATTATAAAGAAGTTAGAAGAACAAAAAATCTTCTTTTGTTTCCTTATGATAAAGAAAATTAAATTTGGATTTTATCGAAGTTTTGAACCATATGAGTATTGTCTTTGATTAGTTTTTCTTTTGTTATGATTATATTGGTTATAAAAAAAAATGTATTCGTGAGAAAGAGCTAGTTTTATTTTGTCTTGAGGAAAAATCATTTTTGAGATAAAGTGGTGAAAAAGTTACAAGATTTAGAGAAAATTCCAAAACTTTAATAATGTCTTTTAAGTTTTATGTTTAATTTACTATTTTGTAGGAAAGTTTCAAGCATTAGACACAAAAATTGTAGTTTTATGTTTAGAGTTAAGAGTTTAAACTTTTATATTAAAGATCCAATTTTTATGCAAAAGGCTTTAAATTTGACGGCTTTAAACTTATGATTTAGACATAATGTGAAAGCTCATAAGAAATGTAGAATGTGAAATATATTTGATGATGTTATTTTGAAAGAAAAAAAATGTGTTGGTATATATTTAGTAGGAAATGTGATTTGAAGGACTTAATATTAAAAATACTTTATTTTGAAAAGCTTGTAACTTATTATACTTTTGAAGTTTGTAATTTATAAGATACTTAATTTTTAAATTCAAATTTATGTAATTTTAAGATAATTTATGTTAAAAAGTTTAGGCATTTGGCTCATTTTATTTTACTTTGTGAATTAAGTACCAAAAACATATTTTATTAGAGTTAATAATATGTCACTTGAGTCAATGATGATTAAGTACCAAAAATATCTTTTTTAAAATGTCACTTGTTGCTAAAAAATTCATATGTCAATTGAGTTGCGGCAATAGTAGATATAACACTAAGACGATTAGAGTCAATGATGAATAAGACCTTGTATTGTATCTTAAGATGAAATTGATGAATTTAGATGGTGTAATGAATATTTGAAGATTTCAAGGATCAGATTTTATAATTTTATTCAATCACATAATGTGAATATGATGAAATGTAACGAATGATTTATGGTTTAGTTGTTGTTCTTGGGGAAGTCAAGCGTTAAGATTTGAAATGAGTGTTTCAGTTACTAGATGGACGAGGAAGTTTGTGTGTTGTAGGTGGTATAGTTCTGACAATTTTTTGAAAATATTTTAGGAAACTTTGATCACCAACTGAATGTTGGGATGTAATTATTAAAGTTATAATTAGACCAACATTATGATAACAACATTGTGGTCTGGTGTAGTTGTGCGACTAAAGAAAAATCGAGGATTTGTGAGCAATGTAGAAATTAGGGAGTTCTCAACGGTAATGATTGTTTTGTGCTCAGTGTGTTAGTGTCATACTTAGTGTTTCGATTTGGTACCTAATGGATGTTTCGTACCAAATGGACGTATATGAGACTATGTAACATGGTTTTGGGCGATTGTACTTCGTCGATAGGATCAAAGTAATAGGAAAATAAGGGAAACATAGTGGACCTTGAGGAGATTGTTAGACCGCTTGTGCCTCGGGAGTCGGGATAACCTTAAAGTGCAAGTCGTAGGGAGCATTATTACAGTTAGGTTAAGATGGTCTAAGCCATCATCATGGTCATTGGCTACCTATTGACAAATTGAGGAATTAATCATCCTTAATCTCTTGTTGAAAATAGACAAAATCATGTGGAATGGGACGAGCAAGTCTTATCGGCTATGATAGTGAGTAAAGTTATTAACCACTCTATGAAATGGGATAGACGACACTTTGTTTGCGTAGGCATGACGAAACAAGTTTTATCATGTATGTTGAGTTTGAGTGCAAACCTAGTGTGGTTATTACTCTTACTTTAAGTTTCGAGTACGAAACTTCTTTTTGGAGGGTAATAATGTAAGACCCTTAATTTTAAATTCTAATTTATGCAATTTTAGGGTATTTTGTGTTAAATTGTTTAGGCATTTAGCCAAATTTTATTTTACTTTGTGAATTAAGTATCAAACACATATTTTATAAGAGTAAATAATATGTTTTATTTTACTTTGTGAATTAAGTACAAAACACATATTTGTCCAAGAATGATTTAATTTTGTTGCTAAAAATTTAATACCGAGCAAATCTTTTTAAAAATGTCACTTGTTGCTGAAAATTCATTTGTCAATTGAGTTGCGGCGAGAGTATATATTTTTATTAAAGTAGATTGAGAAGTGAAGGATGTGAAGAGTGTAATGATGATTTTTAATTACCTAATTATTTAATATATATATATATACATATATATATATATATATGCGCGCGTGAAACAAAAGAAAAGAAAGGAAACCTTTTTCTTTGACAGCTTCGCTTTCTCCTCTCTTCTTGTTTCTTTTGTTCCAAAAAGAAAAAGTGGTAGTGTTGGCAAAAACAAAAACAAACAAAACACAAGCCTCCATTTTTCTTTTAGATTTAAGCTTTCATTCAAGAAGTGTCAGGAGAGAAAGTTGCTCATCTCGATGCTACGGTGCTTGTGAGTTAATTTATTTAAGGTGAGACACTTACTTCCTCCTTCTTCTCCCTAAATTCGTAAACTTTATACGGTGGGGGTATGAGTGAAATTTTGAGTTCTTAACAAATCCTTATTGTTGTGTTGTTGTAGTTGTTGATTTTGTTAGTAATGGTTAAAAAAAAAAATTGATTTTTGATATGTTTGATTTTTAGGGTACTTTATTTACTCAAATTTTTTGTGCATTCGTAAGTCGAGTGTGTGTATGTTTGATTTGAAAAATATTCATTTTATTTAATTTTAACTAAACAATATAGATTATTTGGTTTTAAAAGGTTGGTGTGTGAAAAATATAAAATTTTAGGAATTTTGTTGTGGTTGGATAAATTTTAGATGTGAACAAATAGTTATAAATATTTATGTTTATGTAGTTAGCTCCTTGAGTCTCGAAAAGGAATCCAGACTGTTGGCACCGAGTTAGCGGTGTGGAGAACTATGATATATTAATGTTGTTGTGGTGATTAAAAAAAATAAAATATTTAATAAATTTTGAAATTAATGAAACTATTTCAAAGAGTTATAACCTTGAAACTAGAAAAACTATTTATTGATATCTTTGGTGTGGTTATGTAGTTATTTGGAACAACAAAATGAGTTATGGCAAATTTGAGAAAAGTTTGTGGTTGTGAAAAATTTTGAGATAAATAATTTAAAACGTTTCGAAAAATTATTAGTGAATTCCTTGAACAATTAAAGGATGTTAATTTCTAAAAATATGTTTTATATGTTGAAAGTGTGTTGTGGTTAATAATACTATTAGTCGTTACTCATTGTAAACTTTTTTAATAAAATATACTCTAAGAGGATTAGGAGTAAAAAATAATTTGTAAGGTAGTTAAAGTTTAAGGGATTAATTTGACTAAGTCAAACACTATTTACTTAAAGATGTCGGCACAAACGGGATTTTTCGTTGTGTTCGATCGCGATAGTGAAAACGGTTGTAAAAGCTACAGCTAAGGTAAGGGCTCCTTCAAAATTTTAGTTTGCATATAGGGATCATAGATGTGTGATTAATGTGTGATTGATGTGTGAAACTGTGGTGATTAAGTTTGATGTGATTATGTATTCATAACTGATAATATGTGTTATGAATTTTATTGAGGAAAATATGTTTTGAGTGTATTATGTGATAAGTATGAAAAGTTATTGGTGTTAAATGAGTATCAAAAGGGGAGTCTTTTAATAGATGCACTTACATAACGATTGTTGTGAAAAGAGTCAAAATATGCTCATGCATTTCATAGCTTGTGGTGACCGTGATGGGCCACAATGCTAGTGGTGACCGTGATAGACCACGACGTTAAGCGGTGACTGTGATGGGTCACAAGATGGTTTCATGAGTTGATTGGTTCATGTTATCCTTACGAGGATTTAACTGTTGCGTATGTGTGTGGTAGCTACACTCTAGTAAATCATGCTGATCTGTGATGGGTGACACATCGGTAATTAGTTATGGTCTGTGATAAGCAGTGCAGTTATGATTTACGCCCCTTAAGGAGGGTTTTGTTTTGTAAATTCCGGAATCATGCACATTGACATATACACATTGCATTAGGGTGTTTGGCACACAGTCATGTTTGTTACAATATGATTATTGTATATACATACTCTGTTATTGGTTGTAATTATGCCATAATTGTTGTTGCTTGTCTTTATATCGTAAGTGTTAAATGTTTCAGAACCATTTTAGAACTGAAAACCTACATTATTTCGCAGTTGTATTCGGATACAGCTAGTGTGTAGTTGAATACACTTCTATAACGTTCAATTTTTATTCAAAATTTTAACTTCGTATTCGAATAATACGTTCCATATTTGAGTATAAAAGGAATTCTTCTTTATTTAAAAAAAAACAACACACGAGAACAATAGAACTACAATTGAAAAATCTTACATCAATTCTCATCAAACTACTTTGCAAAAATAGAGAAAAAATGAAAACTTAAGTTTGGACAAAATGGAAGAACAACATCAAATACTTTGAAGAAATTATGGATTTAGAACTTTGAAGAACATTGACACAAACAATATTGATCCTATTTTGAACATCAAATACGTAGAATAGATTCAAAAATAATTACTTTTGAATATTAAGCACTTGTATAACACATATATTTATCTTAGTGCTAGATATTGTTAGACACATGCATATGCTTTCATTGAGAGTTAAACACAAACCAAACAAACACTTGTCATTTGACCTATTATTGGCTGTTGTAATTCCCTCAACATGTTATAGTTGTAACCAAAAAGTTGAGAATACGTAACAGAGTGAGGTTAAGTGGTTTTTGTAATTTGAGGTTGAATTATTGAAAGAAATCCTTCAGATGAAGGTACTGGACGAAGCCAACCAGGTTGGTGGTGTACCAGTATAAAATTTCTTGTGAGTTCTTCTTTTTCTCTTTGTTATTATTTTCAAATTGTCTTAATCACCAAGTTACAATTAAAATTTAAAAATTGATTTAACAAACAATAACACAATTCAAAACTCTTTTCTTGTGTTATTGAAACTTTAAATCTATGCTTAAAGTGTTTTAAGTTGGTGCATCTTGTAACGAAGAACTAGAGCTATGTATAGTTTTAGTATCCTCTTTCTTTATAATACTAGACAATGTAAGACTATTTTATCATGTATTATTTCAATCAACTCTTATACTATTATATGCTTTTACTTAGATCTCATCGTCGAGATACCAAAATGGGCTTTTGAGATGGTCTCCAAACAAGTTTTTGAGGTACTCAATGTTAAATATGATAAGTTGTGTAAAAACACATATATTGAATTTGACATTTTGTGAGTTTGATCCTTGCTTGTGTCATTGGAGGGAGGTAAATATAAATCTCTTTATAAGTGTTTAGTGAATCTTAAAGTTTTCTTTACCTTAGACTGAAGCACCATTCCTCATCCTAAATTTCTAATATAAGAAGATAAAAAATTTGACCTTAACAACATAATTCTAACATACATGTGTAATTTGACCAAAATTGTTACCAACTAAACAACCTAAGTTGGCTTTTTTTAAAAGATTTTAGGGGTTAAATTTGTTTTTATTCCTTACTAAATCACAATCGTTCAAGTTTAGTTCATAAATTTTGGTTTAAATATGTATTTAGTCTGTATAAATATACTATTTTTTGATTTTTGTCACTGTAATTTTTTTTATTTGGATTTAGTCCTTGTAAAATCAAAGACTCAAGGTATCAACATCAAGAGAATGACGAGTTTTTTAAAATGTTCGAAACCCCTATTTTAATTTATATTCATATTTCTTTTATAAAATAACACCAATTATTAAATGGTCAATAAATAAATTTATTAATTAATAGTATAAAATATTTTAATTTTTAATATATTATAAAAGATGATGTGTTGATGTGTATTTATAGATGCACATGTCATGACGGTTTATAGCTTTTTTTTAGAGACTAAAATCGATTGTCTCTGATTTTACCGAGACTAAATTCAAACAAAAAAATTTATAGAGACTAAAATAAAAAAAAATATATTTACAGGGAATAAAGACATATTTAAATCTAACTTTTTTTATTTACTTTTAATCCCTAATTTAAAAAATATGTACAAAAAATTGATGCATTTTAATCTCTCAAAATACTATCTATCAAATAAAAATAAAAATAAATAAAATAATTTTAAAATCTAAATTTAAATAGCATAATTTTGTAGAGACTATTGCATATCAAACATTATAAATGTTTCATTTTCATTTTAAAATTTGAATTTAAAGCCAGTTAATAATGGACACATACGAAAAAATTCGTAACCGACAGGAAAAACAAATAATAATTTTGTTTATTGATGTAAATATACAAATAATAATTGGTTTGAACTTATGTCAGTTAAAAAGTAGTACAAACTACAAAAGGGTTAAAGACTCGGGTTCTAAAAATAAACCGACCCAAAATGATGCCTAAATAATCGTTCGGGTCAGTTAGAAAGTAGTTAAAATCAAACACAATAATGGATTCAGGGCTTGAGATCTCGAACCGCACCGAACTAATCTGAGCTACATGTACACTCAGTTCAATTCAAAACACAAGTTTCAGTATCTCAGTGTCTTTATTTGGGTGTACCGAACGCTTTGAGTCCAAATTTCTCTATCATTCCTCCCCTGGTATTATCTCCTTTGTTTTCTACTCCAATACATGAATAATCTGTGTAGTAGCGAATTCTAGTCTCAACATTTTTGTTTATTCGTTTATTCATTTCATTTGTTATTGTTTGGATACCAAGTGTTTGATAAAAGTTCTGACTCAGGGTATCAACATTATAGTGTACTCATCACACTTGACACTCTTCATAGTTTGGCCTGTCGTTATTCTTTATATATGCTTAGATAAATTCGCATAGATTGAATGTTAATGACTAGAGGATAGAGAGAATCTGTATGTATGTACAAAATGCATTGTGTTGTTCACATTTTATAGCAAAGAAAATTGAGATATCAAACTTATGGTTATATTTATATTAGTGTCATAATGTGGAAAGGAAAAGCAAGATTTTTCTTGTTGTTACATGGATTTGGATTACATGCAGTCTGACTAGTGATTGAAAGGTCCTGATTTTAAGGCAATTTTTTTATTTTTCTTAAAACAAAAAAATCCAATCTTGAAATATGGACCGTCCAATTTTTGATTGTACGACCGAGATAGTGTCTCTGCGTACAACACGGTTGTGACTGCCCACAACCCTGACTCATTGTTACATAACTTCAATTTGACTTTGAGGATGATAATCTTGTTATGTAATGCCGATGTGAATTATTTTTAGTTTAACTCTGGGAAAAGTTGTTTCTACAAATTTAGTATTCATCTTTTTCTTTTGGGTTTTATTTTTAGCTAATTTTATTTGGTATTGGAAAGAAAAATGATACCCATTTTGTATTTCTTTTGTAACCGAAAATGAAAAAAGGGAACTGCTTGTTGATTTGTTCTATTTGTTTAGCTTGATGGTTTGTGATTAGTATGTTAATATGTTTCAGAATACAAATTTAATTTAGTGCAGCTTATGTAATGCCGATGTGAATTATTTTTAGTTTAACTCAGGAAAAAGTTGTTTCTACAAATTTAGTATTCATCTTTTTCTTTTGGGTTTTATTTTTAGCTAATTTTATTTGGTATTGGAAAGAAAAATGATACCCATTTTGTATTTCTTTTGTAACCGAAAATGAAAAAAGGGAACTGCTTGTTGATTTGTTCTATTTGTTTAGCTTGATGGTTTGTGATTAGTATGTTAATATGTTTCAGAATACAAATTTAATTTAGTGTAGCTTATGTAATGCCGATGTGAATTATTTTTAGTTTAACTCAGGAAAAAGTTGTTTCTACAAATTTAGTATTCATCTTTTTCTTTTGGGTTTTATTTTTAGCTAATTTTATTTGGTATTGGAAAGAAAAATGATACCCATTTTGTATTTCTTTTGTAACCAAAAATGAAAAAAGGGAACTGCTTGTTGATTTGTTGTATTTGTTTAGCTTGATGGTTTGTGATTAGTATGTTAATACGTTTCAGAATACAAATTTAATTTAGTGCAGCTTATTTATATGCACTCACTTCGTTTTGAGCAGGACTGTAGGAGCCATCTAAACAAATATTACCACAGGACATGTCATGTTTTGTATTAATATCAAACTATTTGCAGTACAATTTAGACTTTCCTTTCAATATTGTTTAACTTTCTTATAGGTTTCATACTTTATTTTGAATCTTTTTTCTACTTGTATGTTGTGAATAAATTCATAGATTTGTTTTTCTGATTTTTCAAATAAAATTTTACTATATATATGCTCATAAAAACTCATTTACCCAATTTTATTGAGTTGAGATTGGGTTAGATCAGTTTAGTATCCACTTATCCAGTGATAAAATTGAAGTCATGTCGGTTGACATTGTTGGTGATTATGTTTTCTTCCTGGAACCCCAGAAAAATCAAAGAAGATTTGGGAAATGGCTGCTATAAAATCTGCAGCCTCTGGGTTGGTACTGCCACGTCCAGTTACTTTTGTTACTGGAAATGCCAAAAAGCTTGAAGAAGTTCGTGCCATCTTGGGTCACTCCATTCCTTTTCAATCCCTCAAACTTGACTGTAATACCAACCTCTCCTTTCAATCTTTCTTTTCCCATTTTTTGTTGGTTCTTCCTACATGTTTATCATTTGAATCGATTATCTTTACTCTTCATGCATTTCTTCATGGTCTTTTTGAAAAACCAGCTTATATAGGTTTTATTACTTTTAATTCTTTGTTATTTTTCCTGTTTCTTCATTCTTCTTACAACTATTTTTTGTTTTTGTATTTTGTAGTGCCTGAGTTGCAAGGAGAGCCTGAAGATATCTCCAAAGAGAAGGCTCGTTTGGCTGCACTTCAGGTACTCAAGTTACTATTTTTTCTACCAATCAAACACCTAGGTTTGTATCTTTTTTATAGGCAAATGTTAGTGGTTATATTAGTTTTTGGAATTCGAACCTTAGACCACCTACTAAAAACACTTTCGGTGCTTAGCTCATCAACTAAGCTACATATTTGAAACAACAACTAGTATGATTTTAGGTTGGTTTCGTCCTTTAATCCCTATATTAGCTTTCTCATTAATTTTATTTGTGGCAAGGTTAAAGGACCTGTTTTGGTTGAAGACACATGCCTCTGCTTCAATGCCTTGAAGGGTCTTCCAGGTAGATATAATTTTCTTTTTTTGTTGTTCATGTATTGAAAACTGGTGTTGTACAGCTTGGTACTGGTTTTAATTCTACATTTCAAACTTTTGCAGGGCCGTATATGTAAGTTCCCGTTCCTCCTGAATCATTGTACTCAGGTGGTCTTTATTTTTCTGATTACCATGATAACTTAAGACCTTATAAAAGTGTTATTTATTTTACATCTTAGTAAGTTTATGACTTCTTGTCCTACACAGCCCTTTAGTAGCACCTCGTTGGTGGCCTGAGATTTGACAAGACAATGATTAGAGTGAAATTCAATGTAAATAGAATAAATCCTAGCAAATTTACTTACACTAATGAGATTCTTTGTTATAGAAGGAACATGAAGTAATTTGTGTAAAACTAAAGAAACAATCGGATTAGTAGAAGAAGGAAAATGAGTAGAACTGGAGGAAAGGATAGGTAGAGAGGTAGTTAATCCCAGTGTTTCCCGACGAGATCCCACTATCCCATTGTGGTGCAATGCTTGACCGCGACGGCATGGTCCACGAACGAGATCCCGCTATCCCGCTTCTCTGTTTTGTTGTTTCTACTTTCACATAGGAAGAAGAGGAAGGAAAATATGCTAATGAAGATGATGCTTAAAGCAAGATCTCACTATTATTTCTTCCTTTTATTTCTGGAGGAACAGAGGCTTGGTAGTGCTTATTAAAGCGATAATAACAAATCGAAGCAGTATGACCAAAACGAAAGCAAACCTCACATTGAACATTATTGAATCATCCTCTACCGCAGCTGCGGCCTCAACGAACACCACAACCATAACCTCCATAACTAGACGCTGTGTAAGTCAATCCATTAGAATCATATGCTCATGGACCTTGAGACGAAACTTAAGCTTTGTTAGGTTGTGAAATCGAATCAATGTTTTTTTCCCACTGCGTTAGGTTAATTGATGTCATTTCAACAATTGTGTTGAGTATGAGTTTGTCATATCATCTGGAGAAGGATGGGCATACGTAGGTGGTAAATCAGTGCTTAAAAGCATATCGTCGTTGTTTTGCATCAGAACAATCAAAGGAGTGGTCACAATTGATTCATTGGGCTGAATTGTGGTATAGCACCACATTCCATGTGTCTACAGGAGCTACACTGTTAGGCAGTGTATGGAAGAAAACCACCTACCGTGGTTAGATATTTACAAGGAGAAACGAAAGTAGAAGTGGTAGCAGCTGAATTGGTTGATCGTGATGAGGCCTTATGTCAACTTAAGTATCATTTGAACATGGCCCAAGAACAGATGAAGAGATATGCGGGCAAGAGAAGAGAAGTCTATTCGTTTGAAGTAGATGAGTGGGTATTTTTGAAGCTCTGGCCCCATAGACAGCAGATGGTGACTAGAAGGATTGATCAGAAATTGGCTCCACGGTACTTTGGACCCTTTCCTATCCTAAAGAAAATAGGGGCAGGATCCTATAAGTGGAAGTTGCCTAAAAGAAGTAGAGTGCATGCAGTGTTTCACACCTCACAACTTAAGAAAGCTATTAGAGACTATTCTGCTAAACCTTGACTGCCAGACGGGTTAGAAATGGAGGCAAAAGAATTGGAAGAACTACTGGCTACAAGATCAATGATGAAAGAAGGACAGCTGGGGAGACAATGGCTGGTGCGTTGGAAAGGAAGAGTTATCGAAGATACAACTTGGGAGGATGAATCGTTACTAAAAAGTCAATTTCCATCTGTCAGCCTTGAGGACAAGGCTGCATTTCCTGAGGGTGGTAATGATAGAATTATTTTCCTAATACGATGATAACAATAATTGTGCCTGACCAATGCTCCACTACCCTCCTCAATTTATTTCTCTGGAGGAGCTCTGCTCTTGTTTATACACTTTACCAGAATTTTATATTCTTCCATAAATCAATAAATCCCCATTTCATCTATCATTTTACTGGTCACTTGTTTCTATTCTTTGGTGAGTCTATAAAAGTCCTTCAAGAATGACATCAATATGCTGAGACGAAAGGAGATCATCACCAACAAAGGCGAGCGAATCGATGAGAGCCTTGATACAAAGCAAACACTCTTCAATTGAACGATAAACAAGTTTCATCACGCGCAACTCAGTTTGCAATTGTCGGGCACACGCATCAATTTCTGGAAATGTGCACGAATGTGATCTCAAAGTTCATACGCTTGCACACATCCTTGCACTCTTGTCATTATCGAACAAGAAAGCGTTGACTAAGCCACGAGAGAAGCCCCTGATCCCGTTGAATCCAAGCACAATATTCAGAATTTTCAGATCCAAAACTACAATCCGTGTCTAAGAAATTAAGAAGGAATAATAGGAAATTCGATGAACAAATGAAGATTGTGTGCACTAATCATCGGTTTGACTTGTTGATGCCACACGAGAAAGTTCTTTTCATCCAATTTCTCATAGATTTTAAGCTGAAAGGCGATCATCGGAGTTTTACACTGTGGAGGATGAGATCGATGAGGAGTAGCACACACCGGTGAGGGTGGTGGTGGAGGAGGAGGAATTGATTCTGCCATGGAGAATCAGGCTCTATGATACCAAGTCAAAATTGAAGAAAAATAGAGAAAATTAAACTCAGCTTGTATATTGATTTTCTCTAACATAGGACAGAATGGGGTCAGGTCAGTTAATAATTTTTAGATAGGGTTTTCTTCTCCATCCGGAATGAGTCATACTTGGTGCTATGTAGCTCTGTTCACAATATGCTATTTAGCACAAATTGTTGTTAAATAGTAGCAATATAGCACTCTTCCTCTAGCAAAATTTGAACAAATTGCTATTGTCCGTGATTTACCATTGACAATACTCAGAAAACTTAACTATGGCTTTTACGTTTTGTCATCTCTCATCTTCTAACTCTCACTTCTCGTCTCTATCACTCAGCCCTGCAAGTGAGACAGTCTGGTATCTTTTTCTTGTGGGTGTGTTCGTTTTCTGGCAGTGCTGTGTGTTTCCCAGTCACTGTTCTGCATCCTCGATGTCTCTCTCTGCAATTTTTGTCTCTCTAAGTTAGTGACTTTTTGTCTTTCCCTGCCTTTGTTCTCTCTGTCTCCCTGTCTCCCTGTCTTGTTAGTCCTACTCTCTTAGTCACGGAAGCATCCTCTTAACAGGAATCAACATCTGTTTCCTCTTGAACATTGGTTAAACCCACTGGAGAAACTGTCGACATGCTTGAAAGTTATAAAAAAAAATTAAGGCTGTAATTTAGCTTGTTTTGTTTGAGAAATTGATAATGTTGAATGTCATGTACTTTGAGCTATTTTTTTCATTTCTGAGTGTTTATATACATATAGTTTACATTTTATAAAATGTTTTAAGAATAATTAGAACAGAAGCCAGCCTACTCTCCACTATACTGGTATAGCATTTTTGGGGTCAACCGCTATCTGGGGTGGAATACACTGATTTTGGTTACATAATCAGTTTAGTTTGTTGTTATCTTCAACAACTATACCGTTACCGTGTAAATAAGTTTTACACAGAAGTCCTATCATATTTCATCATTTTGTCATAATATAAACATGTTTTGAGAAGTAACACAATATTATGGTAAGATTCTGAAATATGATTAAACATTTTTGTAAAAATTATTTATACTGTCTATGTATAATTATTAAACTTTTGATGTTGAGTGTTGGACTTATGTGAAATCATTTTGCAACATACTTGGATATTTATTCTTTTAATTATAGTTTTCTGGGAAGGATTTATGACAATTATTTGTTTATGAAATAATATAATTCTAGAAAGGCTTAAAACCTAGGTTTGATATTCTATCCATTTCTAAATATATTCTTTTTCACCATAATTTGGTAAGAATCTGAGATATGATTAAACATTTTTGTAAAAATTATTTATACCGTCTATGTATAGTTATTAAACCTTTGATGTTGAGTGTTGGACTTCTGGGAAATCATTTTGCAACGTACTTTGATATTTATTCTTTTAATTATATTTTCTGGAACGGATTTATGACAGTTATTTGTGTATGGAATAATATAGTTATATAAAGGCTTAAAACTAGGTTTGATATTCGATCCATATCTAAATATTTCTTCTTCACCAAATTCAGAATTTCTAAAATTATTGCAAAGTAAACACAAAAGTATCTTCTTTTACATGAAGTTGGAGTTCAATTCTTGAAGTGATATATTCTATCTCCTTTTTTGTTTTGGTTGTCAATGTATATTCAATCCATTTCTAAATATATTCTTCTCCACCGTATTATGAATTTCTAAAATTATTGCAATTTAAACACAAAAGTATCTTCTTTTACATGAAGTTGGAGTTCCATTCTTGAAGTGATATATTCTATCTCCTTTTTTGTAATAAAGGATGTTTATAATTATGCATTTGCTTAAGTTATATTTGTCTTATGGATTATGTTAAGTGATTCTGTAGGGTGAATGCTTTTTTGGTGACTGTTATATTTATGCATATATCCTGTATGAATATGTAGTATTCTAATCAATGTTGGTTATTGGTGTTGAATATTGGAATTCTGTATATAAAAGCATATTCATCTGAATTCTTTTAAGCTTAATGTGTGTGTCTGGGTGTAAAAAAGAATACTTTTTCCTAAAGCATTAGCAAGTTAAATATTTTAAATTCGCTGTCATTTTTCAGTATTAGGATGCAATATTAATATTTTGTATACTACAGATGATCAATGTCTTATTGTTTTGTTAAATCATGCAGCAAATGGTTTCTCCAGAAGATTGGTCATGAAGGTTGTGCCATAACTGCATACTTGTAGAGTAGTTTTCAATTTTTTTATTCTTGGGTTTCAGGATATCTCACAGAATTTGATCTACTCATTCCTCTGATCTTTTTGCAGGTCTCAACAATCTGTTGATGGCATATGATGATAAATCAGCTTATGCACTATGCGTATTTTCGTTTGCAATCGGTCCAGATAGTGAACCTATCACATTTTCAGGAAAAACACTGGTATCATTTTGAATCCTTGTGCGCTGTTTACCAAAAACACTATTATGTATGCATATATTTTCTTTGATTTGCCAGTTAAGATTGCAAGTCAAATTAAATCATACTCCTTATTACATTAAGTTTTATAAATGAGTAAATTTTATGATGGAGTCTATAAAAATATAATGTGATTTTCCCTTGTAAAAACATGTTATTCTTCCACCTAACCAAACTTGAAATAGTTTGTGTGTCTAAAACTACAGGACATGCTTTGATAATCTAGGGGGTCGTTTACTTTGTGAAAACATTTTCTATTTGCATTTCTAAAATTGTATTGATACCTTGATAAGAGGCTCTTGAAGTAAACCATTGTCATGAATATAAAATGAAATGTCGTTTGAAGACATGCTCATATCAAATCAGACTCATCAGATTTTGACTGTGCAGTAGCCAGCAACTATATAAATGAAATGTAAATAGATTAAGGCAGCATTTATAGGAATTTACTTTTTCCTAGTTTTTAGGCTAGATTAATTACTTGTAGTCTATAGATACCTCCCGTATTTGTAGTCTATAGATAACTCCCGTATCAGTTTCATAATCAATAAGAAATGCCACAAAATTCTGCATGGTACCTGTTGAAGTTGTGGGGTTTTAGAGAAAAGGAGGAGAGAAAATAATAAGGGTTTGAATATTATTGATAATAGCTTAATGCTAAATTGATTACAATAGACTCAATACTAATCTCTATTTATAGAGAAATATAGACTAAATCCTAAATTACGAATAAATCATAATAATAATGAGAGATATTCTAAGATTCTCTGTGATTATAAATTTATCATAGAAAATAACTCAAGATACTCTAATATAATATAAAAGATATTTTCTAATATTCTAACACTCCCACTCAAGCTAAAGCTTACTAAGTTTTAGCTTGTTACAAGAAAACAATGTTTTGCTCTGTAAAATAGTAAAAAAAGATGGAAAGAAAACTCAGGGATGCAGGTGAAGTCAGAGAGAATTGCTATAAATACAGCCTAGCCAGATAGTCGGAATGATCATCAGCATGAGAAAAATTCATGGCAAGCAATTGTACAAAGCAAGGTCCGCCCTTCTAAAAAAACTGCATTTGGAAGCTTCAAACCAATAATATCAGAGACTCAAAATATTTAAACTTGAATTTGCTTCAAGGAGAGAGAGGCAAGACTAGTACATCTGGGGCAAAGATAGGGCCAGTGCATCTGGGACAAATTGTCTTGCTAAAATAAGTCAGGAAAATAAAAGACACCGTTAGAATAATCACCAACAGAAGAAGTCATCACTAATATAATTCATATGTGGAAAAGGAGACACCACCAGAATGATCGTCGGTGGGAATAAAAGCCACTGTTGGAATCTATTAGTAATAACTAAATTGCATGACAAACACCGAAGAAGAAGCAGCGCAACTCTAACGAAACAAAGTCATGATCGATCAACGAAATAAGAAAATGCGTTCAAAACAGGAGAGATAACGGCTGTTTGAACAATAAAACATATTTCCGTTGATCAAAATTTGAAAGTAAGGGCAGATCTGGAACCGTGAGCCCAAGATGAGTTCAACGAAAAAGGTCGCGTCTAAAACGGCTAGCGGACACGCCGTCACGCGCAGCGAAGAGAGGCGGCGCGTGCGATGGCTTTCTGCAGTGCGCTTTGAAGAGTGGGCTGATCTGGAAGAGGCGAAGCTGATGGGGTGGTCGTTTGCCGGAAAACGTTTCCAGCAATGACGGCAGGCAGAAGCAAACGGCGGCTGCGGCAGCAGCAGCGACGATTGTGGGCAGAAGTGACAATAGTCAGAAAAAGGAATGATCATGCTAGAAAGAGAAACTATGATTATATTCCCAAACGGTTGAGAACTCGGCAGCGGAATAGAGGTGATATCGTTCAAGGAGGATCGAAATAGGCTCTAGATACCATGTTGAAGTTGTGGGGTTTTAGAGAAAAGGAGGAGAGAAAATAATAAGGGTTTGAATATTATTGATAATAGCATCTAACCACATGACTAGAGATTTAACTCTGTTTAATAATTATTCTCCATGTCAAAATAACTTCACAGTTCGACCACATGACTAGAGATTTAACTGTGTTTAATAATTATTCTCCATGTCAAATAACTTCACAATTCGAATAGCTAATGGTACTTGTTCTAAGGTCATGGGTAAAGGTCCAGTCATTATCTCACAAAATTTACCCTCAATTCAGTACTTTATGTGCCTAAACTTGACTGTAGCTTGCTGTCCATCAGCAAACTAACGAAAGATTTGAAATGTGTTACTAAAATCTTCCTAACCAGTGTGAATTTCAGATTTTGGAGTTGGGGAAGACGATTAGCAATGCTAAAGAATGTGCTGGACTCTATATACATCAAACTGAAGGATCGAAAACCGAATCCAAGACCAACTCTTGTGCAACAGTTCCTATGAGTAGTGAAAATTCTGCAATGTTGTGGCACTATAGACTAGGCCATCCAAATTTTATTTTGTAATAGCTACTAGAGATAATATCACCCTGACGGTATTCATTTTTGCAACTGGAGCAAATGTTTCCAAGTAATCCACTCCATACGTTTGAGTTAATCCTTTAGCTACCAATCATGCCTTATACCTCTCAATAGACCCATCAACCTTGTACTTTACAGTGTATACCCACTTGCATCCTACAGGTTTCTTTTCATTTATTAGAGGGACCAAATCCCAACCTTGTACCATTAGCATCCTACAGGTTTCTTTTCCATTTCCAAGTCCATGGCTTGTTTTCAGTTACTGTCAGACAATGGTTTAGATAGAGAGGTAGGTATAGTGGTAGTGTTTAGGCTTGTGAGAAAAGGTTTATGGGTAGTGAAAATTGTTCAAAGCATAGGTAGTTGGATACAAGGTAGAGTGGTTAATTGGTACATCTCGTAGTATTCTTCGTAAGGGCATTGGGATATGAAGGTCATCATAAGATGGTGGTGCGTTGGATTCTAATTTTTGTGCATAGGAAGATTTATAAATTGGATCACTAGAGTTTGAAGCGTCAAGGGAAGTTACCTCATGTAAGGTCGAATTGGAGTCATGGATGTGAATAGATTCAGGAATGAGCTTTGTTCTTCTTATATATACTAGATTAGGTGAATAAGTGGATAATTGTGTAGGTAACGGTGTCATGTTGTCCGTGGCTCCAGAATCCAGTATCCAATATTGGTTATAGGTTGTATCTAAAGGATTAAGTCCAAAAGAAAATTGAAAAACTTACTAAGAGGAAGTATACTTGTATATACCAAAGAATTAGTATATGCCGGTTTCTCCAACTTACTAAGAAGCAATCTAATATTCTCTATTTCATCTTCATTGAGTCAGGCCAATCCATTTTTGCTTTCTTTAACTGTCATATCCGTAAAACCAGCAGACCTACGATATTAGAGACGAAACGATATCAAACTTCAAACGTCTAAAAAATATCCACAAACTGTAAGTGTGTATAATGCCGCAGTAGAAAAGTCCGAGCAAAAACCGTGAGCTTCAAATGACCCACAAACGAAAGTACTTTGATAAAAAAAAGTGAACCCCCAAAACGAAATGAGAAATGACCGATCTACAATTTGGTTGTAAACGACACTGAAAAGAGGTCTAGAAGATGGTCAAACGGACGTGAACAGTAATGACGTGAGTGTTGAACACACTATGGCAGCAAGTTGGCCAAAAATAAATCTCAAGTTGCTGCAATGAAGGCAGCAAAAACGGCCACAATGAAGGTGGCTAAGGTTTCAGGAAAATAGAAACCACAATGAAGGCGGAAGGTTTATCTGGAAGCGAAACTCCCAAAGACCGAGAGCTATAATACCATGTCAAGAATTAGGGTAAAATATATTTATTGAATTGAAAATATGTTGGCAATACATTTGATATACTTATATATACTAGATTACTAAAAAACAAAATCCTATTAGTACTCATATATAGCTCAATCCCTACTAGTACTCCTATACAATTGAATTCCTGTACTTGAGAGATATAAAACAAACAGATTTTGACAAGATGAAATCAAAGTTCCTCTGAACAACACATGAGAATAATATGTGACAACAAAGCTGTAATAAGCATTCCAAAGAACCCAGTCCACCGTGATAAGACAAAACATGTGGAGAATAATGATAGACACTTTATTAAAGAAAAAATTGACAATGAGATTATTAGTGTTGATCATATCCCATCATGCAGGAAGACAATAAACATCCTAACCAAAGCCCTTACAAGATATACGAATGAATGCATTAGATCTAATCTGGGTATGATAGACATCGACCACCCAAATTGAGGGGGAGTGTTGAAGATATGCACATATCAAATCAGACTCATCAGATTCTGACTGTGCAGTAGCCAACAATTATATAAATTAAATGTAAATAGATTAAGGCAGTAGTTACAGCATTTATAGGAATTTATTTTTTCCTAGTTTTTAGGCTAGATTAATGCACATGTTCAATTACTTGCATTCTATATATACTTCCCTGTATCAGTTTCATAATAAATAAGAAATACCACATAATTCTGCAAATGTTAGTTAGTAATATGCATTTCCGGAAATAATGGAAACACTTCTTGAATATTTTCATTGTTTTTAGAAATGTAGACAATTGTTCTCTACAAAAATCTCATACTTTTTATTAATGAATAAAATTAATACAAATTTTAGAAAATGAATACAGAAAATGTTTTTACAAAGTAAACGGCTCACTACTTTTCAAGGTTGAAAAAATTGGAGTGTTGATCAATTCACACCTTATATTTAACTTGACTAATTCCTTTTGTGCTGGTATGGTAGGGGAAGATTGTGCCTCCAAGAGGACCCAATGATTTTGGATGGGATCCTATTTTTCAACCTGATGGCTATGAGCAAACGTAATTATACCCCTTATTTCATGTCATGTTCTGTATATAAGAATTTCATAGTTACTTTCAAGATCTAATTTATTTTGTTTATAACAATTGTAGTTATGCAGAGATGTCTAAAGAAGAAAAGAACAAAATTTCTCACCGCTACAAATCTCTTGCACTGGTGAAATCACATTTTGCTGAAGCTGGATATACTTTTCAAATCTAAAAGTGGTATGGGTTTTGTTATCATGGTAGATTATATGCCAGAAGTTCTTTAGTAATTTAGAAAACATTCCCTGCAATTTGGGAATCAGTCCAACAATGTAAAGAATGTTGGATTAAAGTTTGCATACGTAAAGTTTGATCCAACCTCATTTTGCAAATTTAAGTTTGGTTAAAAACGTGTTTTTTGTGAGTTATTTTTATGAAATGTATGTTAGATAAAATATAATTTGTTTGGATTACACTTATTCAGAGGAATACTTTTTGAATTTATAACTTCAAAAAATCGAATGAGGTTTATATCGTAGTATAACTGGATCTGAATCAAACTAAATTGATGATATACGGGTTGGTTTAGTGTGGGTGATTGAATTTAAAAAAAAAAAATCAAAATGATAAACATCTCAATTCTTTGATAGAATAAAAAAAGAAGATATGTGAATTACTTCCTAAGTAACTTCCACTTGCCAGTGGTTGTGGTTGTGGTTGTTGTGGTTATGGTTGTGGTTGTTGTGGTGGTGGTGGTTGTGAGAGAAACAAATATGGGTTATGACGGCGAGGACAAAAGTAGAGAGCGAGGTGAGCGACACAATTTCAACGAGTGGGTTGTGGAAGGTGAGGTGAGAACTGGGGAGGATGATATGATACTACTGATACTAGTGAGCGTGAGTGAATGAGAGGTTGTTGTTTCGGCAGAGTGTGACTGTCTCAGTGAGAATATCACTAGGGTTTAGTGTATATATATATATTGTTGCGAAAAACGGAGATCAATGAGTAATTAAAACCAAGATCGTTGTTGATTTTTCCAGAAAACACGCAGAATGATTTGTGCAGAAAAGGAAGATTGATCTTCTCAGTTCAAGAATGTTCTTCGTTTTTGACAGAAACGAAGATTGATTTGTTTTAAGCGAAATTTCAATCTTGTAAAGCTAAGATGAACACATACACCTAACTAACTAACTGCCCAAAATAGTTTGGCTTCTTAATTGAGTACCACTTTTAACAATTTTCCACCTTGGTACCAAATGAGAAGCTTCAGCTTGTGATTCTTCAAATCAGATCCTCTTGGTCCTTGATCTCAGTTTCTGGACTTGATTTTCAGCATATTCAAACAATGTTTGAATTTGCTAAGTGTGACAGGTTTTGTAAACATGTCTGCAGGATTGTCACTTGTGTGCACCTTTGTACATGTATTTCACCCTTTTCAATGACATCTAAGTGAAGTCTGATGTCTATATGCTTGATTCTTTCATGATACATTTGATTTTTACTCATGTGTATGGCACTTTGGATGTCACAATTTATGCAAACAAAATCTTGCTTGACTCCAAGTTCTGTGATCAATCCTTTTAGCCAAATTCCTTCTTCCACTGCTTCAGCAAGAGCAGCATATTCTGCTTCTGTTGTTGATAATGCCACTATGTGTTGAAGATTAGCTTTCCAACTGACTGTGTTGTTAAACACCGTGAACACATATCCTGTAAGAGATCTATCCAAATCTCCAGTAAAATCATAGTCTACAAATCCTTGGACTGGTTTTGATGGTTCTAAACTTTTGTTGTATTCCAAACACATGCTTTGAGTACCCTCTAGGTACCTTACAATCCACTTGACAGCTTGCCAATGACTCATCCCTGGGTTTCCCATAAATCTTCCTGTGACACTTACATCATGAGTAATGTCTGGCCTTAAGCAGATCATAGCATACATGATACTCCCAATAGCACTTGCATATGGTATATTCTTCATGTCTTCTGCTTCCAGGTTTGTGTTTGGTGACATAGCTGAAGAGAGCTTGAAATGAGCTGCTAGGGGAGAGCTCACTGCCTTTGATTCACACATATTGAATCTATTTAGAACCTTTTCAATGTAGCTCTCTTGGGAAATTATCAATTTTCCTTGCTCTCTGATTATGATGATTTCTATTCCTAAGATCCTCTTGGCTAGCCTCAAGTCCTTCATCTCGATTTCTTTCTTCAACTGCCCCTTCAATTTTTATATTTCTTTCATACTTTTAGATGCTATTAGCATGTCATCCACATATAGTAGAAACTAAATATATGTGGTTGGTGATACTTGTTTATAATAAACACAACTATCAAAATTACTTCTAGCATAACTTTGACTAAGCATGAATGAATCAAACCTCAAGTACCATTGCCTTGGTGATTGCTTTAGTCCATAGAATGATCTCTTTAGCAAGCAGACCCAATCCTCTTTTCCTTGATTCCTAAAGCCATCTGGTTGTTGCATTAAGATTGTTTCATTCAGATCACCATGAAAAAATGTTCTTTTGACATTTATTTGCTCCAATTCCATGTCAAAGTGTGCTATCATGGCTAGTATTATCCTTATAGATGCATGCTTGACTATAGGAGAAAAGATTTCATTGTAATCTACACTTTCCCTTTGAGTGAATCCCTTAGCTACTAGCCTTGCTTTGAACCTGGGTGGTTCAACTCCTGGAATTCCCTCCTTCCTCTTGAAGATCCACTTGCTGCCTACAATTCTAGAGTTGGCTGGCTTGGGTATTAGTTCCCAAGTGTTGTTCTTCTCAATGATTTCAGCTCCTCAGTCATAGCTAAAATCCTTTTTTTTTTGTCTTGAGACTTGACAACTTCATTGTAGTTCATAGGATCTTCTTGTATAATTTCCTTAGCCGCATGTAATGCATAGCTAATCATGTCTGCATATCCATATCATTGAGTGGGTTTAGGGTTTAGGGTTTAGGGTTTGATGTTCTTCTTTCTCTATCCCTAATGAGGTTATAATCCTCTAATTCCTTCTCTGGAAACATAGCTTGTTCTGCTAGGTTTGGATCAATCTTGTCTGGTTGAGCATGTTGTTGTTCTGAAGTCAAGAACGTTCTTGACTTTTGTTGATCGTTCTCCTTTTATGTGGCTGAAGTCAGGAACGTTCTTCGTTTTTCTGCAACTTTCTCCACCTCAAGATCAAACATCTCAATTATGTTTTGTTGAGTCTGTTGTTGTTCCAAGAACGTTCTCCGTTTTTCCCCATCCTTCTCCACCTCAAGATCAATCCTATCATCTTCAATTTGATGTTAGCCCTTTTTCGCATCATTGTTTACAGACTTGTATAGCTCAACCTCATGAAACTTAACATCCCTGTTGATGATACATTTACTATTTTCAAGACACCATATCCAATAACCTTTTACACCACTTTGATTTCCAACAAAATACCTTTTCCTGGCTCGAGAAGATAGTTTCCCTTCATTTACATGGTAGTATGCAACACATCCAAATACTTTTAGATTATTGTAGTTTGTAGCATTCCCTATCCACATTTCTTGAGGGGTTTTGAGTTCAATGGCAGTGGAAGGACTCAAATTTATCAAATAACAAGCTATATGGAAAGCTTCTCCCCAAAACTATGCATGCATTCCTGCATTTGACAGAATGCATCTCATTCTTTCAAGCAAGGTTCTATTCATCCTTTCAGCTAGTTCATTTCGTTGAGGTGTGCTCCTCACAGTCCTATGTATGCTCACACCATGAGCTTTGCAAAAGCTAGTGAATTCCTCACTACAAAATTCAAGACCATTATATGTCCTTAGAGTTTTAATCCTTTTGTCAGTCCTATTTTCAACCATAGACTTCCAATCTTTAAAGGTCTTAGATGCCTCATCCTTACTTTCAACAAGTAAATCCATACTTTTCTACTATAATCTTCAAAAAATATAATGAAATACTTGTTACCTCCATGTGAAGCAATCCTTGCAAGGCCCCATAGATCATTGTGAGCATATTCCAGAATTCATTTTAAGCAATATTTCCCTGTAGAGAATTTGACCTTATGCATCTTTCCCTACACACAATTCTCACAAAATTCAAGGTCACTAATCTTGTCCCCTCCTAGCATGCCTTTCCTATCTAGAACTTGCATTCCCTTTAGACTTACATGTCTCAGTCTTTGATGCCACAAGCTGGTCTTGCTTAATGCTTGTACTGTCACTGGTGCCATTCCAGTCACTGCTTGACCATTTAGAAGGTAGATTCCATGATCCCTTGTTCCCTTCATGATTACCAATGATCTTTTTATGACTTTTAGAATGCCATTCTCTGCTTTGTATGAACAGTCAGCTTCTTCCAACATTCCTAGAGAAATTAAATTCCTCTTCAGTTCAGGAACATGCCTAACCTTTGACAAAATCTTCATTGTTCCATCTTCCAACTTCAGCTTGATTTAACCAATTCCAACTACCTTACATGCTGATTTGTTCCCCATAATCACTTTGCCTCCATCAGTTTCTTTGTAGTCAAGAAACCAATCTCTATTTGAGGTCATATGAAATGAACACCCTGAGTCAAGCACACATTCATCATCCATGATTTCAGTTGATTTTGCCATGAGAACTTAAGTGCTTTCACATCTTTCAGAAGCTATAGTTGCATTTCCATAATCATCATCACTATTTGATCCTTTCGTACTTTTCCAATATGGGCAGTCTTTCTTGAAATGTCCCTCTTTCTTGCATATGAAACATCTCATTTTTGACTTGTCATTTTCTTTATTCTTGAACTTATTTTTCTGTTTTTGATTCTTTTTACCTGCCTTAACCTTGACAAACAATCCCTCACCACTGCTTTCTTCTTTCCCATCTGACTTCCTCTTCAATTCTTTGGAGATTAGTGCAACTTGTACTTTTTCTAATTTTACATCAATATTTTTACATCACACAAATTTTTAAAAGAGCTTGGTAATGAACTCATCATCCAATTTTACATCAATATTTTCAAGATCTAACACAATCATATTAAACTCATCCATATGATGTTCAATTGACCTCCCAGGTTGCATCTTGAAAGTATATAATTTTTGTTTTAAGTACAAACGATTTGGTAATGATTTTGTCATGTATAAAGATTCTAATTTGAGCCAAATACCTGTTGCAGAGGTCTCCTTTGACACTTCCCTAAGAACCTTGTCTCCAAGACTCAAGATTAAAACACTATGAGCCTTGTCCATGATATCCTTCTTCTCCTTTTCTGGTAGTGTGGATGCCATGTCTTTCTCTCATCTGAATGCTCCTGCCAATCCTTGATGAACCAACAACGCTTTCATCTTGAGACGCCATAACCCAAAGTCATTTTTCTCATCGAATTTGTCAATTGTATACTTTGTTGATGCCATCGTTCGTTTGAATCAAATGCTCCCGTGCTCTAATACCAGTTGTTGTGAAAAACGGAGATTAATGAGTAATTAAAATCAAGATTGTTCTTGGTTTTTCTAGAAAACACGCAGAATGATTTGTGCAGAAAACGAAGATTGATCTTCTCTGTTCAAGAACGTTCTTCATTTTTTACATAAACGAAGATTGATATGTTTTAAGTGAAATTTCAATCTTGTAAAGCTAAGATGAACACACACACAAAGATTAACTCCTACATATGGGGGACCGAATCCGATTTGAAAAATCACTATAATGAGATGAAGATGATTACAATAGTTATGCTCTTATACTGCAAGTTTTTCTGCACTTTAGAAAACTTCAGCTTTTTCATTCTAATTATTGTTTTACTCACTTCGCAACCTTGCCTTGATTTATATACATTTTGTTTACCACTTTGAAGTAACAAACTAACTATTTACAAGTAGTTACATCTAACTAACTAAATGCCAAAAACAATTTGGCTTCTTAATTGAGTATCACTTTTAACATATATTTATATATATATGGTTTGATTCCGTTTTATTGGTTTCTAAAATTAAAATCCAATACCCAAACCAATAATCTTTGGTTTATATTGGTTTAATTTGATTTTTTACTCGAATGAAAAATAACATATAATTTTTAGATTGGTTTAGTTTGGATGTTCGAATTGATTAAATGTATTTTGTCCACTTACATCTCTATTTTGTGTGGATGAATAAATATAGTTGAGAGGAGAGATCCCACTAAATATAGTAGACAAGTTTTTTGATAGAGATTAGTCATCGTTAAAAGCTGTCATTAGTTCATACTAATAACATAGTTACTTAGCATATTACTTCATACTAATAACATGGTTACTCACTGCTCAAGCATTTATGTAAAAATTGGGATCCGAAGACCAATTGCCATGTAGATGTTGGTGTAGATTTTGAATTTAGGCTTGTCCTTCGATCAAATATATCGAGAAAAATTGTTGAGTTTGTAATCCAATTTTGGATTTTAGGAAAAAGATGTATTTTGTTATTGTGATTGTAATCCAATTTTGGATTTTAGGAAAAATATGTATTTTGTTTTTGTGTTTGGAAGAGAGCTGTATTTAGGAAAAAGATGTATTTTGTTATTATCTAACCCTTAAATTTTTCATGACACATAAATGGATATGTGTAAACTAGAATTTATCAAAAATGTTTATAATATATATTTATTAGTTGATTTTAGATTATTTTAAGAATATCACCACGAGACCATTCGACATTGAATATTGTTTGAAATAAACCTTCGCCAAACTATTCACCTTTTGAAATCGGAAGGTTTTTAACAAAATAAAGTCGATAATCAAAGTATAATATAGCTTATAAAATACATTGCAATTTATATAATAAATTAGTAATAGTGTAAACCAGAATTTATTAAAACAGTTTATGATATATATTTATTAGTTGATTTTAGTTTATTTTAATAATTTCATGATGAAAATGTTGTTTGAAATAAACCTTGGCCAAACTATTTACCTTTTGAAATTGGAGGGTTTTCAACAAAATAAAATAGATAATCAAAATATAATATAGCTTATAAAATACATTTCAATTTATATAATAAATTAATAATAATATAATGACAATCAAATTAGTTTTTACATAAACGCCAATACTATAAATATGTATTGAACGAGTGTTTAGTTTAAGTGTTTTGCAGACAGTGAATTTCATCATGAATAAGAAAATTAGAATTGGAATTGACAACCAACAGCAAATACTGCTATATCATGTGCAAAAATAGAGATTCTAAAAATAATAATGTCTCGTTTTGTTTTAATGGGGAAAAAAGAAAACCTATGTTATAAAATAATAGAAAACGTGTTTTGGCTGTACAAAAAAACACATTATTTTACTTGCATGTGATGAGGTTGGGACAATACAGTGTCGGTTGAGAAGCTAGGAAGAATCGGATGCAGAAAATTCCAAATTTGCTGGAATGCTTATTAAGAATGGAAAAGACATGTTTTGTCGGTATTTATTTATTTGAAGAGTAAGTAGAGTTTTCATTGAATTTTAATGGTTGATGACAAAAATGGAATGCATTTTCTTTTGACGAAATTGCCTTCTCATATTCGTACTAAATTACGACTTCAAAAACAGTACTTTTTTAAGCACACTCTTATATAAGGTCATGAGATCCACCAATCTCGTTAGTTCATTAAAGATTTACAATTAACTTTATATATAAATTATTAAAATTTATATTCATTTATATTGGTAGAATATATTGATCAAGAAACACAAATTTAAACTTGTTAAAATCGAAAAGAATTATTTTTTGAACAAATTCACAATATCAAGGTGAGTAGCATATAAAGAGAAAAAAAATACCTAAAAATATGACAAAACTAAAGTGTTTAGAATATCCAAAATTATTGGTTGAATGTGTAATTAATCAAACAAAATTGTCAATATGAATCAGACAAATACCTCAACAATATAGGAAACCAAACAAGCTGCACCAAAACAACGTTGTATTTCAAACAGCAAAATTATGGACAAAAAATGAAAGAAAAACTAAGAGGTAATTGAATATAAAGAAAAAATTCACTTGTTGTGTACTTAGAATAGGATCAAAGGAATCCTCGTCCATCATAAATTCTTAATAGACAGGATCTTTGTTACAGCATGTATTCTTGTTGCATCTTGTATTTTGTTTGTGATTTGCCTCTGCGTCAAGATTAGTTTTGTTTTTCTTGCATCACATTGTGTCTCTGTATGGTTCGTGGTATTTTTAGAGAGAGATGTGGTAGAGATGGAGGACTCTCAAGAAGAAGAATATATATTTCTCCGAAATAACATTAAGTCTTGAGAAAATGAAATAAATTACTATAGAGTAGTTTGAAAGAAAAAAAATGAGCCATCTAAATTGTTGATATTGAAGTAAAAATGTAAATTTACAAGGAAGAAGGGTTTGAATTATAAATTCATCTATTTAAAATTTCCTGTTAAAAGGGGGTTTGAATTATACAAGGAAGAGGATTTGAATTATACATTTTGAGTTTACACAATAAAGATTTAAAAAGATTGGTAGAATCTGAGTACGCTCAACTCGTGTTTGAGAATAGATTATTGACAAAAAATATTTGGTGGAATGATTTTGATATTTGAAGAGGAAATCAAAATTGATTCTTTTGTATTTGAGAAGCTTCCAAGTAAGTAAGTGTATGTGATTGATGGATTTTCATAGCACTTGAAGTTCTGCATTTTCCTTAGCTTGAGGGTCCCTTTTATAGGCTTCAAATAGGTTGATGACAACTATTATCACCATTGAAAGGATGCCTTGTTGTCATGTGTTAGACTTGACCAAAGACTAGACTTTTAAACATTGAATGTTACTGTTTTGAACATTTTGTGTTTCTGCTTGTGTTACCAATGTCTGATGTGTAGCTTGTCATTCTTGAATATGATGATCTTTTGTTTATGCACATAAACATCTCAGAGATGTGCTTAATTGATTCAGATTAAGACTGCCTTTTGAATCTTGCAAAACATGCTAGAGAATGATGAAATAAGACTGGAGAATTTTCGTATCATTCTGGACTGATGTCATCATACTTGGAGAATGATTTTGATCATTCTAGAGATAGTTGTTAATCATTTTGGAAAAAGATGTTTGTTGTTAATGATCGTGTGCAACATATTGGAGAATGTTTATCAATCTGGATACTAATGTTACACTGCTTGAGAATGATCATATGTCACTTTTATTTTGATTTGTGCCTTTTAAATGATTCTTTTGAATGATTGTTTTGCTCATATGAGAGCTGTATATTCCTAGTAAATGAAATGGAAATCCATTCAGGATTTGCAAGAGATTTCCTTGCATTTAAAACTGATTTGATCTTGCTTGATAGTTCTTAAATATTAGCTTTTGCCTTTGTCAATCTTTTGGATTAAATCTTTCTGGTATGATCTTTTTGTACCTACTTCTAGTACCTTCTTAATAGGGTCTGGTTTATCAACAAAATAGAAATGTTTTTGTCTACCGCAAGCCATCAACTTTGGAGATTAATCTTGCTTTTTATTATAGATGCATTGCTTTGAATTTTTTGATCATTTTCTCGTTGAATCTATCCAAAATAATCATTAGGATATAATTATGTTCCTTTGTATTAAAAATTTGGGATTTGTAATATAGATTGATGTACTTTCATTGCTTAGATCAATTTTAAACTAAAGAAGACTTTGTTCTTTGTAAACCAGAACATTATTGGATTAATATTAAGTTGTGAAAAGGAGAATGTTCTCCATTTTTCCAGACTTCAGTTTTAATAACCAGAATATTTTTCATTTTTTAGACTGTTGTCCAGATGATTAGAATGTTATCAAGAATGTTCTTCATTTTGGACAGTCAAGCTGGATAATGATCAGGCTTGCTTGAACTTGCTTGATTCATCATAATCCATAGTTTTTCTACTCTGTAGTTTGAATTGATTCTTTGCATATATGAATCTTTTATATTCCTTGAAGAGTACAAATAACATGATTGTGAAATACAGAAACAATCATTGTAAAATCCAGGGGCGACTTCTTCTTTAACAAAGGAGACAATTTGTTATGTGGAGAATGTTCTACATTTTCCAGACTTCTGTCCATAACGTTCTCCATTATGTCTTTGTATTTTTGCTACATTGTCAAATGATCTTGCTTCTTATCTATAGCATAGTGTGATGATTGATTGTTGTATTTGATCATCTTCTTTATGAAGATGTTATCTTGAAGATGTAATAATCATTCTCTTGAATGATTGATATATGATACATTCCTTTTGAGAATATTTATTTATGGAGTGGATACTTATGCACTTTAATGAAGTTAATGTCTTCTTACTTGTTCACTTATGCAATTCATGTTCCTTAAACAAAACTCAAGTGCAATCATTAATAGACTACCATTCATAAAACTTAATATTTTATTTCATAAGGTTTGTTGTCATTAAAACATACATTAAAAAGGTTTTTGCCTTAACAAATATGACTTATGGTTATTACCTTGTCCATTTTAATGATGATGAAGACTATTCTCAAGCTTTATCTTATCCCCGGTGTTTTTGCAAGAAGCAAAGGTTTCAATAAGGTTGATGTATTGATTTGAATCCCTAAATTACCAATGGAGTTTTACAATTATGAATCCCCCAGTTGAATTGAAAACGCTTTGGATTCCATGTTGAAGATCGACATGTTAACTTGTATAGACTCTCGAGGAAAATATGCATGTATATGTTTTGAGATTGATCTTGAGAAACGTTTTGTCCCAATCATTATGATATAAGATCATAAGTTCATATTGGAATATGAGGGTCTACATGCTATATATCTCACATGTACTAAATATGGGCACAAAGTTCATGGTTGCACGTCTGATTATGATCGAGCATTGATGATTGTGAATCCAAATAATGTGATGGCGACAAGTGTAAGCCAATAATCTCTTGCTAACATTCACACCACATTTGGTGACAAGTTCCCAACCCATCAAAATGAGGCAGTGATTACACTTCATAAGGCTACAACGTATATGGAAGAAACAGACTTTTGGGCCTTGGATGATTGTAAACGCAGTTAGAAGCACAGAGGAAATGTTAAAAGAGTGAATTTGAGTAAGGATTCTTCTAAAAGTAATAACTTGGATACTAATCGACCCAAGAAATATGTGGGAAAGAATGGAGCATGTGTCGTCACTTCAAACTTGATCTAGAAAACAAGCAGATAAAAAATAAATAATGACAACGCTACTAACTCTGAAAGGGACCCACCAACAATTGATCTGCTTCTCATAGAAAATATACACCGAATTTGAAATAGTCAAATAGGGTAAAAATTCTAGAATGTTGCAAATAAGGTCATCAAAATAAAAAAATAACCTAAAGGACCCAAACCTCAAATCAAAACAATTAGAAGAATTTATCATCTTCTTCGCAAGTTGCAGTCTCATAAGCAAACAAGGAAGATGCTTTGAAAATGTTAGAACAAATAAATATTTCGAAATCCTGCGAATATAAATTAACTTGGGGTTTTCTTGATGGATTCTCGTGCGGTGCAACTTGATAGTGAAACTTTAGCTTTTGTTTCTAAATTAAGAAACATAAAACCTCTCATGTTTGAGGCTACAAATTCCTCTAAATGTACTCATATGGAGCTAGAAAATAAGGCGAATACTAACACTGCACTTGTAGGACATAAGGGTATTACACCCAACAATCACACAAAATCCTTATGAATTGTTTTGATCAGAACTTTAAGGGAGCAGGAGTGGGAAATTTTCTCACTCTCATTCATTCGGGATAGTATGAAGATTTACAATGTTAATTTTATCACCTTACTCAAAACCCACATCAGTGGTGCTCGCTTTGAAGATATAATTTGAAAAATTGGTTTACATGGGGAAACAAATGGTTTTTTCGGTAGTACTTGGTTCCTTTGTAAGAATAAATATCCTTTCATCTTTGTTATTGCAATGTCCAAGTATTGTCTTCATCTTCGTGTTAATATTGGGACTCATTCTTCTCGAGGTTCTTTCTATTGTTAATGCTAGCCCTCAAGTTGGCCTTAGGCAAGAAGTTTGAAAGGAGCTTCGCAACTTCCATAATTCTTACAAGGAGACTTTGGTGTGTGAAATGTGATTTCAACTCTATTTTCTCCTCAAATGAAAAATGTGGTGGTACTTCTTTTAATCAAGCTTTGTGTTAGACATTCTCTGATTGCATAAATGATTTTCAACTCATAGATCTTGGTTTCTCAATATCTCCTTTCACTTGGACAAGAGGCCAATTCAGTGAGGTACTTGACAAATTTTTGTGTAATGCAAGTTGGTGCGTATTATTTTTGTCTAGTAATGTGACGCATTTGTCGATCCCTTCTTCATATCATTATGCCTTGTGGCTTCGCACTTAGTCACATAAATAAGACAATGGTATAGGGTACTTTAAGTTCATTGTGGTTTAGGTTGATCCTTGACATCAAAAACCATATATCCAATTCTTGCAAAGAAGATGCAAATTGGAGTTAAAACATGGAGAGTGCTGCAACCACTACAATATTTATGATCTCTGCCAATATTTTTTAAAGCAACATGTATAAAATGTTGCCTAAAAATAGATAAGGCAACATTTTATGTCTGTTGCCATTATTGTTTTTGCAACACCATATAAACGTTCTCTAAAATATTTTTAGGCACAATTTTAAAATGTCCATATGATAACTCAATGACAATATCTGATAATTATTCTCTTAGATATTTCTAGGAATATTTTTCTATTGTTACCTTATTTTGAATAAAAGGCTATAATTATAAAATGTTATTTAAAAATTTAACATTCATGAAATTTTTTGCGGGATTAATTCCCTCCAATTAATATATTAATAAATATATATATATATATATATATATATAATATTTAAATATTATTTTATTTTTTATTATATAAAATAAAAGTAAGTTAAAAAGAAAATTGAAAAGAAACTGTAACACAACATTACTCGTGGCCAGAAGAAGAAAATGAAAGAATTTCACAAATCTTAATTAAATCCTTAAATCATCAACACTGTCAAGCATTTTTACTAAATCCCTAAATCATCTGAACACTGCATCGTCGTTCCATTCATCTTCACCGTCAACAACATGGTCTCTCCTTCATTCACCCCCTCCATCAACACACCGTCAACAAACCGTCAATGCAATTTCTCCTTCATCAACAAGAGCATAGTTTGTGTTTGTCTCCTGTTCTCCGGTGTTCATCTCCTATTCGTCGACGTCGTGTATTGACATATTTGCATCTTTGATCATGTTTTTCGTTTGCATGTTTGTTGCTAATGTATATGGATTGCTCTGTACAATGTTTTGTTTAGGTTCATCTTCTCTATTTCTTTTTGTTTTGATGTTTGCTCTGATTTGTTTTATTTTGCTTTTCGTTTCTCTTTTGATTTGGATCTTGTAAGACCCGTAATTTTAAATTATACCTTATGTATTTTAATGGATTTTGGTATTGAACTTAGGGGCTTTTTAGCCAAGTTATTAATATTTTGGAGTTTATATGACCAAAGAGATATTTTGATGCCTGGTTAGAATTTCTCGTCGATAAATAAATTAAATTAACTGCGGTGAATCTTTTGCGAAAAGTTTAAATACGTTATGGGTAAAAGGGTAATTTAATAAATATCTAAAGATTTGGAGATATTTGTTAATTATTATTAATATATATATATATATAAAGAAAAGGAAACGAGGGAAATAGAAAGAAAAGAAAATAGAAAGGAAAGAAAAAGGAAGAAAGGAAAAGAGAAGGAGAGAAAACAGAAAATTCCATCTTCTTCCTCCCCTGCCTCGCGTGCGTTTTTCTTCCTTCCTCCATCTTCATCCATTTTCGTTGCTCTTGCTTCCTTTGAGTTCGAAAAGTGATAGTGGGTGATAGGACAAGGACTTCTCAACTTCACTCTCCCTCTTTGATCCGAAAATGAAGAAAAATGGTTTAGGGATTTCAAAACCGTCAAACACAAATCTTCCCGTTTCTTCTAGATCTAAGCTTCGTTTCACGAAGAGATAGAAGGGAAAGTTGCTCACCTCCGTGCTACGGTGCTAGTGGACCAAATTTGGAAGCGACATTGCGAGCGGATATTTTACCAGATTTACTCGCGGTACCGTAATCGAACGTGGAAGCTAACGTGAAGGTAAGGGCTCCTTCCAAACTTTTAGTTTGCATTTAGGGACTTACTTGTGGTTGTGTCGAAAAGAATTTGGTTAGGGTTAAAGTAATGTTTAGTGGAAAATGAATTTTAAACCCATTTATGTATGATTTCGAGTATATGAAACTTGTTGTGTTTGAGTGATGGATTGTGTTAATTTGTGTCGTCGTATTCGGCGTGTTCATACTTGATGTTGTTGATTGATGTGTTTTGATGTGAATTATGGATTGAATGTGAAAGTATGTTTGAGTTTGTTTTGTGTGGAATTTGAAAACCATTAAGTGAAACGAGTATTAAGAATGGGGAATCTCTTAATGTCTCGATTACTTAATGTTGTTTGAAAATCGTTTAAGTTAACTGGGTGTTAAGAATGGGGAATCTCTTAATGTCTTGGTTGCTTAACGTTTGTTTTTGAAAAATCGTTTCAGTTAAATGTGTATTAAGAATGGGTAATCTCTTAATGACTTGTTTACTGAATGTCTTGTTGTGGAAATCGTTTAAGTCAAAAGTATATTAAGAATGGGGAATCTCTTAATATGTCTGTTTGCTTATGGTTGTTGTGAAAATCGTTAAGTTAAATGAGTATTAAGAATAGGGAATCTCTTGATATCTCCGTTTACTTAATGTCGTCGTGAAAATGATTTTGTGGAGAAATGAATTGTCGAGTCAAGGTGATGCCATGTGATTTGTTGGTTCATCTTGTCTGTGATGGGATTGTCGAGTTAAGGTGACGTCATGTGATTTGTTGGTTCATCTTGTCTGTGTTGGGATTGTCGAGTCAAGATGATGCCATGTGATTTGTTGGTTCATCTTGTCTGTGTTGGGATTGTCGAGTCAAGGTGATGCCATGTGATTTGTTGGTTCATCTTGTCTGTGTTGGGATTGTCGAGTCAGGGTGATGCCATGTGATTTGTTGGTTCATCTTGTCCGTGTTGGGATTGTCGAGTCAAGGTGATGCCATGTTATTTGTTGGTTCATCTTGTCTGTGTTGGGATTGTCGAGTCAAGGTGATGCCATGTGATTTGTTGGTTCATCTTGTCCGTGTTGGGATTGTCGAGTCAGGGTGATGCTGTGATTTGTTGGTTCATCGTGTCTGTGTTGGGATTGTCGAGTCAGGGTGATGCCATGTGATTTGTTGGTTCATCTTGCCTGTGTTGGGAATGTTGAGTCAGGGTGATGCCATGTGATTTGCTGGTTCATCTTGTCTGTGATGGGATTGTCGCGTCAAGGTGGTGCCATGTGATTTGTTGGTTCATCTTGTCTGTGTGGGTATTGCATTGTAATCGTTAAGCGGTATGTTTTGAAATTGTGTGTAAGTGTGTTGATTCAAGTTTATTATTGAGTATTTGAACTTGAGATGTCATTGTGATTGTGTTGATTTTACTAAGAGTTATGTTTTGGAATTGTGTGATAGCAAGTTTGATTGCAAAACTATTTCGAAAACCCAACTTGTCGTGGTGATTGTGTGGGAATTGCTAAGTGTTAAGATTTGGAGTTGTGTATGAATGTGATTGAATTAGTTTATGTATTTTTGACAGAATAGACAGGGAAATTGATTGCCCAATCGATTGGCATTAAGTCAGTGGCTCAGCTATGCAGTCAATCAATTGCCCAATCAATTGCCCAATCGATTGGCATTAAGTCAGTGGCTCAGCTATGTTGTCAATCAATTGCCCAATCAATTGTCGATTGAATTAAGCCCAGAGTTCAAACTTCACTAAAAACCTTCGGGAAATCGATTTGGAAATCGATTTGCTTTAATACAGGGGCTCCACTTAATCGATTTCCCAATCGATTGGTTTAGTGGAAATTCTTATTTTGAGTTAGATAATCGATTGCTCAATTGATTTATCAATGTTTTGGTCAGTTATGTATTACTTGATGGATTGAGAACTCTATTTGATTTCATTTACATTTGGCAAGCATTGTATGAACTTTTAGCATATGGAAAATCCTTTTAAGGTGCATGCTAAGTTGAAAAGGTATTTTGTGCATTTAAAAACTTAAATGTTATGTGTTAATTGTTAATTTCGATTGGTGACCCTTTACAACTATTGTGGAAATCTGGGCTTTGCCCTCAGATGAGAGTCAGGATGATCCCACCGGTTCGTACCCTCTGGACGGGAATGTGGATGGGAGTGCTTGATTGGAGCTACGTTAGGAGAATCTCACGGGGCGCGTGGAGATTACTCAAGGCGTATAGTTTTTTTTGTTATGTATAGAATGATCAGACTAGGTTGTCACTCAGGACACACATGTCTTTCTTTTGGGCTACCTTTATGTTAAGTTGAAAGGATGTACCTGTACTATTGTTGACATCAGGACATGCTTTGGATTTATATTTTAAAAAACTTTTCCGCTGCTTGTAAATTTTAATGACTTAATTATTTATCCAAAGGTTTTACCTTATTTATTTCTCTGTTGTATTTTAATTTCTTTAAAAAAAAAATACACCCTCGCTTTGAAAAACGGGGTGTTACAGAACTTGTGTTTGTCGTTCACAACTTGAAAATTAATTTTGGTTTCTTGCTCTGTACAATTTTCATTCACATATTTGAAACCATATATTATACATTATATTCTCTTATAGTGATATTTTATAGCATTGAAAATGATCTTTCTGTTTGTAAAAAAAAGATGGTCCTTCCAACTTGTATGCAATTTTTATAATAAGATAAAATAGAAGTTTCATTTGTTTATTTTGATCTATGTAATGAAGCTTAAAATATCATGATTCCAAATAAGAACCCTGCATTTTGTTTTTGTTGTTCTCAATTCATAGGGAGACTAACTTAACATGACTTTTGTCAATTTTATCACTTAATTAAAAGAAAAAGTAAAAATAATTAAAGTTTAGATGTTATAAACTCAAATCATTTTCACTACAACTAATTCCATAATGTTATAGGTTACTCATTGGTTTTGATTGTTAAGATTATAAAATTACGACTTGTTCTTGGGTTTACAAGCCAGAAAAAAATGACTTACCTGAAATTGTGCTGCAAATTCCCGAGATACCTATATTTTTCATTTTCGTTGTTATTAGCTTAATTCAACTTTTTGTGACTATTAGCTTTAGGGGAATGTAATATGATCCAATACACCCCTTATATTTCATTAAAGTACCTATTCCTTTATATACTTATAGTAATAAATTAATATCTTTTTAGTTGACCAAACATGATAAAGAAGGATTGGATGGACTTGACTCCACATAGTCAAGGGTACAAGGATGGCGTTAATTACTTTTTGGATATTGCATTCACCAAAGGAATGGTTGAAGGAAACCATATTTTGTGCTCTTGTGCTTTGTGTTGTAATCATAGTGTGGAAAAAAAGAGCTATAGTATATGACCATTTGTGTAGCAAAGGATTTATAAAGGGATACTTATGATGGATTTACCATGGTGACGACAAAAGTCTTATGGATGTTGATGGTGATGCTAATGATGATACATCATCTGATGGTACTGATGGCTTGTTATTTGAGACATTTAGAGTTGTTGCTGAAGTAGGTGGAGTACATGAAGGACCAAATGAAGATGCTAAGAAATTTTATAAACTAGTTGATAATGCAAATCAAGAGTTGTATCCTGGTTATAAAAAATTCACTATATTATCATTCACTATCCGAATGTACTTGCTGAAATGTATCCATGGGTGGAGCAATGCATCGTTCACTGCTCTTTTAGAGTTGTTGAAAGAGGTTATGCTTGATTTGAACATTCATGTCTCTTTCACTAAAACCAAATCTATGATAAAAGATTTGGGGTTAGACTATAAAAAAATTGATGGATGTCCTAACAATTGCATGTTGTTTTGGAAAGAGCGCAAGAAATATGACCTGTGTCATCAATGTGGAGCCTTAAGGTGGATTGAGTATCCTAAAGTTGATAAGGATCTTGAAGAATCTAAAAAATCTCACAAGGTTCCCGCTAATGTTCTAAGACATTTTTCTTTGATTCCAAGATTAAAAAGACTCTTTATGTGTTCAAAGACAGCTGACGTGTTGAGGTGGCATGCTGAAGAGCGTTCAAGGGATGGTAGGTTAAGGCATCTAGCTGATGGCCAAGCATGGAAAGAATTTGACATAAAACATCAAGATTTTGCTCTTGAAACTCGTAGCATTAGGCTTGGGTTGACGAGTGATGGGTTTAATCCGTTTAGGACTATGAGTCTTTCACATAGCACATGGTCTGTTGTATTAACTATATGTAATTGTCCACTAAGTTTATGCTTGAAGGAAGAAAATTGTCTGATGTCGCTACTTATTCTTAGACCACGATCACTTGGAAATGCAATTGATGTGTATATACAACCACTTATTGAGGAGCTAAACATATTATGGGATGTCGGCGTAGAAACATATGACATTTCAAGAAATCAATCATTTCATATGCGTGCAGCTCTTTTGTGGACTGTTAACAACTTCCCTGTATATGCTATGTTATCTAATTGGAGTACGAAAAGGAAGTTTGCTTGCCCAACTTGTAATTATGAGACATTTTCAAATTACTTAAAACATAGTCGAAAGATGTGTTATATGGATCATCGAGTCTTTTTGGATTCAAATCATGTTTGGAGATCAAATACAATATCTTTTTATGGAAAACCCAAATATAGGTCTCCATGTCGTTCCTAGATACAACAAGAATTTTAAAAGACTTACAAGACATTCCTGATGTATTAGGCGAGAAGAAAGAAATGAAAAAAAGGTTTGGTCCATGGAATAAAAAATCCATCTTTTGGCAATTACCATATTGGAAGGATAATTCTCTACGCCATAATTTAGATGTAATACACATTGAGAAGAACATTTGTGATAACGTAATTGGGACTCTCTTGGAGATTGAAGGGAAGAAAAAGGATCATGCAAATGCTCGTTTGGACCTACAAGATATGGAGATTAGAAGAAAAAAAACTCCATTTAAAGGCAACAAATGATGGTAAGAAAACTCAAATCCCTAAAGCATGTGTATCCCTAACAAAGCATGAGAAATCTATTTTTGTGGTGTTTTTATGGGTTCCTGATGCCCTTGCTTCTAATATTTCTCGTCGTGTTCAAGTTGATGATGGAAAATCATGGGTATAAGAGTCATGATGCTCATATTATACTACATTACTTGTTGCAAGTAGCAATAAGAGGGATTACCCCTAATCAAGTTACCATCCCTTTGATTCGACTTCGTTCCTTTTTTCGGTGTTTATGCCAAAAGGTTATAGAGATGACATAATGGTCCTATTACCAATTCACCTTGCAAATGAAGTTAGATTGGGTGGACCAGTTCAATTTTGATGGATGTATTATATGGAAAGATATTTGGGTGATTTAAAAACTTTTGTTCGTAATAGGAGTCGTCTAGAGGGCTCTATCGCTGAAGCATATTTGGTTAAAGAATCACTAACATTTTGTTCAAGATATTTGTCTAGTGGTGTAGATACAAAGATAAATAGAACGACACAAAATAACGATGGCATTCCAAGCATAGGCCATCCAATTGGGGGGAAGAAACTAATTTCTCTTGATCATAAGTCACAAAACCAAGCTCATGGTTAGATATTATTCAATTGTGATGAAGTGCAAGAATACATTAGGTACAATATATTACTTGCTACAATATTTCATTCTTAAAATTACTTTTTTTCCTTTTGCATTGAAAAATTAATTATTTATTTTGTAGAGAGCATGATGTCAACGTTCATAATCATCGAAAAAGAAGTAAGTCGAGTAAAGCTAATAATCAAAGAGAAGATTTTATTCAATGGTTTGAAACACATGTTATGGATGAAGAAGTATCTGATTGGTTGAAGGCGTTGTCTAGGGGGCCAAATAATGTTGCTATAAGGTATTCTGGTTATGTTATCAATGGATTCAGATTTCATACAAGAAAACGTGAAGCAAGGCTTAAAATACAAAATAGTGAAGTGACATTAGAAGCAGTAACTCAAGTTCTTATAAATGCAAGAGATGAAAATCCCTAACCGATTTGTGTTACTTACTATGGGGCTGTAAAAGATATCATAGAGTTAGATTATTCTGCCCAACTAAAATATGTATTGTTCAAATGTGATTGGTTTGTGACCGAAGAAACAAATATGGGTTTACATGTGTTTACTCTAACAAAATGTGCTACAAAAATGATCCATTTGTCTTGGCATCTCAAGTTCAACAATGCTTCTTTATTGAAGATTCTTTTAACAAAAATAGACACTATATTTTAAAGGCAATTCCAAGAGATTCACTTGACATGCGAGAATGTTTTAATTCAAATGTTCAAGAATACGATATTTCAACAAATCTTGATATATCGAAGGATGATTGTGAAGTAGATTTGGTTAGGAAAGACGTACCGGATGATATCTTCAAAATGCCTTTTTTAGAACTTCACAACCAACAAGAAGAACATGAGAGTGATGATGATTCAAGTTTTGAAAGTGAAGATGAAACCATTGATGATTCTTGTTTTGATTAAGTCATGTGTTATTATTTGGAAGTATTTAATATGTTTTTTCCTTCTGTGTTGATCAATATTATTTCACCCTGCATTGTCTTAGTTAATATATTATATAATTTATGTAATATTTATGTTCTTTTTTGTTTGTAGTTCATCGTCATTACCCACAATGGAAAATGTAAGAGTTGTAAAAGCTGGTGGATCTCTTAGAAAGATTGGTCAAACTCCTACTAAAAGTTCTGATTTTCCTTTCCAAGCATTGAGCTGGAAATAAATTCAACCAAATTAAAAAAGAAAAAATTGATAAGTTACATGAGAGGTTGCAAGGAAATAATAGAGAAATGGTTCAAGAGATTGTAAAAGTTGTAGAAGGTAAAACAAATTCTTGTTTCATGATTAGATTTTATAATATTACATATGTACTATTTTTTATTTGGATTTGTTATAGATAATATTCCTAATATTCTTTTGATAAATCTTCAATAAAATTAGAAACACCAAAAAAAAGAACACATAGAGAAAGAATTCGAAAGATTGATGGCAAACTAGACAAATACATTGTTACAAAGAAAGTGGGGAGACCTAAGATTTGGCAACCACAAGTTATGAAAGACATCAATGGAGATGGTGAAAATGATAATGAATTATTTCAAGATGACAATGTAGGTAATAAATTTTAAGATGATGAATTTGAAATGTACGATATAGATAATGAATATGAGGAAGATGCACTTGAATGAGTTGGATGATGAATTTATTGATGATTTTGGATGATATTTTTTGTTAGGCTTGTACTTAATTGAAGCGTCAAAACGTCAAGAAACTATATTTTGTTATTTTGCTAGACTTATATTATAAAGTGCTAAACTTTATATATATTATGTTATGACATTTTGTTTACTATATACTATGTATTTGAATACAGCTTAGTTAACAACTTGTGTTAAATTTCAATTATATTTTCCTTCGTTTAATTCTTCTGAGTTATGTATAATTATTATAAGTAAAATAAAATAGAAGATTTAAAATTAAAAGAGTTGTGTATGTAATTAAATTATTAAGTTTGTAAAATAATTTATTGTAAAATAATAGCATAATGTCTAGTTTATGATTTATATTGAAATAATAGAAAAATAAAAATTGTATCTACGTAATATGAATATAGTTTAAAATTGTTGTATATATGCTCTAGCAACATTTTATTAATGTTCTAATTGTATTCCTTTAAGGCAACATTTATCAATTGTTGTCAATTGCAACAACAATTAAAAAACGTTGCCTTAGATGTGTTGAAAAGATGTTCTCTATTCCTATAGTTTAGGCAACGTTTATAAATATTATGCTCAAAAGTGCAAAACAAATGTTGCCAAAAGTAATAGGCAACGCTCGCATATGAGACGCATGAAAAATATTGCCTATTCACTTTGGAAATATTTTTCTATGTTTTGACAACATTTTTCAAATGTTGTTGAAAAGCAAAAATGTTGTAGTGAATGAGCTTTAAGATTTGGAATAAAGACGTCTTTGGTAATATTTTCAAAAGAAAACAGCGAATCCTTAAGAGACTTTAAGGCATTAATCGAGTTCTTCCAACCAACCCGAGTGATTGATGACTCTTCATCATATGCATAATTTTTATTGATTTTAGTCTTATTTATCTTTAATCATTATTTAATTTAACGAGTTATTTGATATATTTTGTTGATTTTAGTTATTTGATTTAATAAAATATTTATGTTCTTATTTGCTTAACTAAGTAGAGATTTTTCGTAGTTTTGCATTGTTACTTTGTTTTAGTGTAGTGCTGAATTTTGGTGAGAAATCAACATGACCTATGTGGAGTATTTCAGCCATATCTGGAGTTCTAGATGTCTAATTAGTGTCATTCCAAGTGCTAATGAAAGCTAAGATCCATATCTACAACTTTCATGAATACATTGGGACCAAATTCAGACGCGAAAGCCAAGAAACATGCAAAATACGTCAGACAGCAGATGTTGTGCGCCTGGAGCGCGCCCAGTGCGCCTGGGGTGCATTTTTCATGTTTCAGTTCTGTCAATGCGCGCCTGGAGCGCGCCCTACGCGCCTAGAGCGCATTTCACATGTTCAGCTCTGCCAACACGCACCTGGAGCGCGCCCTGCGCGCCTGGAACGCGTGACGCGCATCAGCCATCACAAAAACGCTATTTTTTTACTGTTTTAGGGATCTTTTTGACTCTTGGGAAGTTGGGAGACTTGTGCCCTAGCATAGAAACTCAAAGACGGTCGTTTCTAACGCGATTAAAGCAGTTTTATCAAGAATCATCCATGAATCATTCTTGTAATTCTTCTTTAATCCTTATCTTTTGTATCTCTGCCATGAGTAACTAAACCTTATTTGTTAGGGATGAGTGTAACCAGATGAAACCCTTATTTTTCTAATTTGATCCTAGTTACTGAATTCCTTTATTGAATTATTACCGAATTATCTTTATTATTCTTGCCCTAATGTCTTAGTGACAGAACCTTTAATTCCAAAGTAACCCCTAATTCCTTAGTAGATTTAAGATTAGAATTAAGCATTACCGTATAGAAATTCTCTTGTAAATTATTGCTTTGCAACTAATTTAATTGTTTTCATGACTTGCATCTATCCCTAGACTACAAATTCATGAATTTCTCATCTCAAGCATTCGTAAAGTCCTCTTCCGTTTCAAAATACAAATCATAGAACATTTTAATGTTGATCAAGCAATAAAAAGCATTAAGCACAGAGATGAGAAAAACAATTCAATAAACTCATTCATATAACTCGAAATCAAATCATAAAAATAAGGGTTTCATCTGGTTACACTCATCCCTAACAAATAGGGTTTAGTTACTCATGGCAGAGATACAAAAGATAAGGATTAAAGAAGAATTACAAGAATGATTCATGGATGATTCTTGATAAAACTGCTTTAATCGCGTTAGAAACGACCGTCTTTGAGTTTCTATGCTAGGGCACAAGTCTCCCAACTTCCCAAGAGTCAAAAAGATCCCTAAAACAGTAAAAAAATAGCGTTTTTATGATGGCTGATGCGTGTCACGCACTCCAGGCGCGCAGGGCGCGCTCCAGGTGCGTGTTGGCAGAGCTGAACATGTGAAATGCGCTCTATGCGCGTAGGGCGCGCTCCAGGCGCGCATTGATAGAACTGAAACATGAGAAATGCGCCCCAGGCGCACTGGGCGCGCTCCAAGCGCACAACATCTGCTGTCTGACGTATTTTGCATGTTTCTTGGCTTTCGCGTCTGAATTTGGTCCCAATGTATCCATCAAAGTTGTAGATATGGATCTTAGCTTTCATTAGCACTTGGAATGACACTAATTGGACATCTAGAACTCCAGATATGGCTGAAATACTCCACATAGGTCATGTTGATTTCTCACCAAAATTCAGCACTGCACTAAAACAAAGTAACAACGAAAAACTACGAAAAATCTCTACTTAGTTAAGCAAATAAGAACATAAATATTTTATTAAATCAAATAACTAAAATCTACAAAATATATCAAATAACTCGTTAAATTAACTAATGATTAAAGATAAATAAGACTAAAATCAATAAAAATTATGCATATGATGAAGAATCATCACAACCCCAAACTTAATCTGTTGCTTGTCCCCAAGCAACAATTAATTTCATATTTGGTGTAGTTAAAAGAAAACTTAAACTCAATTTCTCAATTCAAATCAAACTCAATTCTCAAAGTTTCAGCTACTACAAAACATCCATCATACTCTATGGTTGCTTACAAAAAAAATAACAAGATTTGTACACATTGGCATTCATTTATCAAATTCAACTCTCTCTTCACACAATCTCACCAAAATTTCTCTCAAGTGTTTAGAAGGGTTATGAATTTATCACTCAAATCCTAGAACATGCATCACGCTACCATAGGCTTGAAAAAATTCTAGTTAGCAATCACAATGCAGCAAACACATATATTTTTTTGGAGGACTTTCGGGTTGTAATGGGGCTTAGGTAAGGGTGGGACATTTTGGGATAGTAGGCTTTACTACTTGGAGTTAGGCATATATTTCCAAATTATTCTACCATTTTTTTTTCTTCACCTTTTCATTCTAGAGATTCTCAAACATTGACAAAAGAACCAAGAAGATATTATTTATCAATTTTTTATTTTTTTATTTTTTTATTTTTCTTCTTTTCTTCTTTTTCTTTTTCTTTTTTTTTTTTCTTTTTGTGAGAATCAGTGATAGACTTAATGTTATAAGGAATAAGCTTTGGAAAGAGTACAACACTATTGTTCACTATGAAGAGGCCTAGTGGTACCAACAGTCCCACAATAATTGGATTGCTCTTGGTGACCATAATTCTAGACACTTTCATATGTCAACTTTGAAGCGCACAAGATACATTAGGATTGTCACTCTCAAGGATTAAATGATGAGTAGGTTTATGATGAGGACCAGTTACAATAACATGTCATGGAGTTTTAGAGTACACTTTACTCTTCTAGCTAGAAGTCGGAGTGATCTTTTTACATATCTATTACATTCCCTATGATAAAGCTTAGTGGTCATGCTTGACTATCGAGGTAGGTGACTTTGGATAAAACTAAGAGTGCTTTGTTTAGTATGAAGACTTTCAGTTCCCCACTTCACAATGGATTCTACCTTCTTTTCTTTAAAAGTTGGTGGGATTTTTTTGGTGACTCTCTCCATATACTTATCGTGGAGTACTTTACTAATCCTACAAAGATAAGGACGACAAATCAAACTTTGCTTACTCTTATTCCTAAGTGTGAAAACCCTACAAAGATATCTCAATTTCATCTCATTGCTTTGTGTAATGTGGCCTACAAGGTGGTCACTAAGATGGTGGCTGAAAGATTGAGGAACATTCTCCCCAATGTGGTAGACCATACTCAAATTTGTTTCATTCCTAAGTGATATATAGTGGTAATATCCTAGTGCTTCAACAATGCCTCGACTCTATGAACATTGTATCTCCTCTTCTTCCATGTGCATAAATTAGAATGGAGGCCAAAAAAGGTATTTTGTATCATCCTAAGGACTTAGAAAAGAGATCCATTGTCCCCTTGTCTTTTCGTGCTTGCATTAGAAAGAATGCGACATAGAATTTCTGACATAGTTAATTCAAATATTTGGAAACCTCCCAACATTGGTTGTGAGAGTACTACAAATATTTCCCATGTTTGTTTTGCATATATGATATTGTCTTAATTGTTGAAGTTTCTAAGTAAGCCCATCTTGTGCACGAGACCTTACAAGAATTTTTCTTGAAGTCTGGCCAAAAAGTAAACCTGAATAAATCCAAAGTATTATTTTCTAAGAATATTGAGGATAGAAAGGCGATTGAGATCAATGGCAAGGTCAGATCCCCACAGGCCAAGCCGAGTACCCGATATCATTTTATGTAGATAATAATAGTTGGCAAATGAATGTGCTCGAACACCTCCTTTCGAACGATATTTGTTCCAAAATTGATGTTACTCGACCCCCTATCCAGAATGCAAAAGCATACTTCCCGAATTGAATTCCTACTTTTGATGATCAATTATCTCTTAAGTCGCCATATGACATATTAGCTCACCAAGTGGAGGATAGTGAGAACAAACATGATTCTGTGTCCTTAAAGTTTGGGAGTGTCTTGATTCTAGTAACATCAGATATTTCATTTGAAAAAATCTTGACTAATATGAAGCAAAAGAGACACAACATAACGTAAGATGATACGTGCTCATTAGCGTGGCCTACCTGCTTTGGAGTCATCGTTTGGAGGCTTTGGAAGGATAGAAATGAACATGTGTTTTCAAACTCCTCTAACTTGTACAAGGATTTTTGGATTGAAACCCGACATCATTTTCATCCAATTGTTAAAGAGACTAGTAAACCCCCTCCAATTTTTGGGGTCACAAGAACACTAGTATTGAGACTACTTAGGAAGCACCTCCATATGAACTTGTATTTTCAAACTCCTCTAACTTGTACACATATTTTTGGATTAAAACCTGACATCATATTCATCTGGTTGTTAAAGAGACTAGTAAATCCCCTCCAAGTGTTGGGATCACAAGAACACACTAGTATTGAGACTACTTAGGAAGCACCCCCATATGAAAATTATAAGGTTAATGTTGATTGTACCTTTCAACCTACTACCTGAAGTTCCTCCTTTGGAGTGCCCATTCGCAATGAGAATGACAACTATTGTTCTGGTTACTATGGCATTTTAGGCACTACAAATGTTCTCCTTCTTGAAGTTTTGACTCTTCATCGTGTTCGAGTGGCTCAAAATATGAGCTTAAAAAAGCTCATATTTGAAAGTGATTCTAAACCTTTTATTAACATGGTCTAATGTGTGTCGACTACCCATCCAAGTCTCCGGCCTCTCTTGAAAGAGGTGTACTCATTTTTCTATTATCTTGATTGGAGTACTTCTTTTGGTCATATCTTCTGTGAATCTAATCGTAGTGTATATTTCCTTAAAAAAAAGTTTGCATGCCTCACCGAATTTATGTTTCTTTATTGAATTTTTTACTTTATAACTTGATAGCATTCTGTCTATTGATTATAAAAGGCTAATTATATTTTCTTCTTAAAGTTAATAAACCAACTATTTCCATAAAAATAAAATAAAAATAATATACGCCATTTGATGACCAAGAAAATATGATGCACTTTAGATATGATGTTCAAAATATGACCCACAAAAACCATATCACTCTAAATCAGAATTGTAATTATCTTATGTCATCAAACATTAAACCAAAATAGATTTGATTATATTTGGTTATCTGGTTACTTATTAGAAGATCCAAGTCCGTGATGATATGATTAAAACGTGCATACCATTACGCTCTTTTACATGACACATTAGAGTAAAGCATATATTAAAATCAACAGTTTTACATTATAAGCTTAAATCAAACAGTTGGAAACAATTAATATTGTTTCATTATAATCATTGTTTGATATCCAAATTAACAAGCATAAGATTGTTGCAATTATTCTTTTGCGACTGAGAGACCAACCCCTGCAATTGTATGTTTCACATCATCAGATCCAAACCTCATGTCTACGAATTATTACAATGATGATTAGTTATAATTTGCCCAATTCTGGTTTTTGATTTTTTTTTTAAAGTTGAGATTAGAGTTCAAAAACATTATAGAATTAATATCTCAACTATGAGACACTCAAAATCATATATTATTTGTAATACTTTTAATAAGTTTATTAAATAATATAAAAAAACAAAAAACTTTTGAGACCAGATCAAAAGAAACAAAGATGAACAACACTCTTATTTTAAAGTAAAAGTGATTTCAAATACATAGTAGTATCAAATACTACCAAATAAAACTGCGAGTGTAAAATCTAATATTTGTAAATTTATCAGCACATATGTTATATTCTCTATAAATATAAAAAAAATGAAAATGCATTTCTCTTATATGAGAAATGCAATTCAATTTATCTAGTCTTCAATTTTCACCGCACAAGATTTGAATTAATAAAAGATTGATCGACCAACAAAAATTGTATTGTCGTAATTTTTATATAATTTAATAAATTAGTATTCAAAATTATAAAAATATAAAAATTAATTGAAATTTTAAAACAAATATAATATGTTTACAAGGGTATTTTTTCTATTTACATATAATATATTTCATATTTTTATTTGTATTTTAAAAATAAAATAGATTTATATATTTTTTTTTTAAATATTTAGTAGTGTCAATGGATAATTTTAAATATAAAATAATTTCATTACTTATTTAATTTTATTATTTTTTTTTAATTTATAATATTTAAAATATAATAAGTTAATTTAAAAAAAACTAATATATAATTTTTTAATAATAATTTTGTTATTTAAATATATTATATTATGTCATAATAAGATATGTATCAAATACATGACAAAATAAAATATTATTATATTATTAATTATTATGTGTATATTAAATACATAATAAAATTTTTATTTAATTTTATATCATATATGTCTTTATCATGTGCATCAAACACACCTTTAAAGACATCAGATATTACATCCAATTCCTGCTGAATTTTTATTTATTTATTACAAAATACCAAAATAAAATCTTGCCAATTACTCTTAACCATACCTAAAATTTTCACTACCCACCCACATAAAGCTCCTCTCATAGGACTCCTACAATAATAGTTATGATATATTAAATCGAAAATAAACCGACAAAAAAAAATTACAAAATCAAAGACAAATAGATGCAAAATAAAAAGTAAAAACTAATTAAAAACAAATATAAAAATCGAGATCAAGAAAGATGAGTGACTGTGAGGGTTCTTACTAGCTCTGAACCCTTTCTTCTTCATTGCTCAATAACCTTTTTGTATGTGGTGATATTTTGTTTTTTACTATGAATAGATCTTATGTCAAACATAATTTTTTTTTTAGGAGATTGAAAGTTAAGACATATACGAGAGAAGTGAATATGTGAGAAAAAAAAATTGAGTTTGTTTGTCTGAAAGATGATTTTTTAGCGTTAACTTTTTCTTAAAGATGATGAATATTGGTTTTAATTTTTTTCCTTCAATTTTACATATAATTTTAATGATTTTTAATTTAGAAAATATTTAAAAAGTCAAGTCATCATGCCACACCAACATATTTCAAAAAAACCAAAATTAAAAAAGGAACAAAAAGTGAAGAATCTAATATTATAAGAATGAATTTTGTTTTTTTTTAGAGAAACTAAAACTAAAGTGAGTCAATATTACTAAGACCAAAATAAGGATTTCTTCTACTTATTTTATTTTAAGACAAATGAAGTATTTAGTAGGAATTAAAATAGAGATTATTAACTCAATAAAATTGATGCTATCAATCAAAGCTGCTATTTTGATGTTTTTTTTTTTTGTGTGTGTTGAATTTATACATATGTCTTAAGATGTGATTGCTTTTGAAGAGAAAATGCTAATAGAGAAATAGTTTACAGAGACAATGAGAGAAACATATGAGAAATAAAGAAATATTAAAATATTGTTTGGTATAAGAAAAATAAAGAAGAGAGAAACATTGATTAATTTTTAAATGTACAAGAGTGTCTTCAAAAATAACATTTAGTTATGAAAAAATAAAGGCATAAATAGAAAATTAGGAACAAAAATTAATTTCTTCTCTTTATCGTAAAGATTGTAAAATGTAGTGAGACCCACTTCTTTTTTCTCTTTTATTTATATATATATATAGAGAAGTGCACTTTCTCTTCTCTACTTCTTTTTCACCTCACTCTCTCTTTCTTACTTTTCTTAAACCAATCACACCCTAATAAACTTGTTAACAAGGTGTAATCATTTTTTTATCCTTTAACTTATATTCAAGTTTAATTTGATCATTTAACTATTAAATAGTTCGATTTGATTCTTTAATTTGTATTTGTTAAAATAAATTGGTTTTTTCTATGAAAAAAATGTTAAACACCATCGACAATGAGTAATATGACGTTTGATGTATTTTTATCATAAAATAAAGGTTGCATCTTCTTCTCCAACTTCATTCTTCATTTTTCTTAAATTTTATGATTTTGATAAATCATTTATTCTTGACAACTCTCATAAATAAATCATTTCGTTAAACTTCTTAGTATTCCTTTTCACTCATATTTGAATTACAGAATAAAATAATTGAAAATGAATTGATGCGGTTAGGATTTTTAATTCATTTTATTTTTAGTTTATTATTATTTATTGTTGGCACCAATTGAATTTTAATACATATAAGTAGTTTGTCACGTCATATACATGTTTGAATTTGACTGCAATATTGAATGGAAAAGATTAATTTATATTAACAAATATAAGTTAATCGACCGAATTAAACTATTGTAGAATATAGAGACCCAACCGAAGGTAAAAATTAAGTTGAGAAAAAATAACAGTAACTAAGCCATAAATTAAATAGTACCCTGGAGATACTTTAGACATTTTATTAACTAAATGGCATGAGGGGTGTAACTAGATTGATGAAAGGTGTAAGTAGCAATTTTGCAATAGTAATTATGGGGGTATGTGACTGACTTGACCTTTTGAAGGTATGTGATGCGCTGATTGAAGCTTTTTCCCTATAGGGACCAAAAGGACTGTGACTATGACTACCCAAAAACCATTGTCGGTGCAAAAAGTAAAAAATATATATATTGACCACTTATAATTCTCATTATTATCTTTCATGACTTTGGCTTCAATTACTATTGGACTAGAACTTTAAAACACAGTTTTCAAATTTTGCCAAAAAAGTATCTATGATTTACTCCAAGACAATGAAGATCTTATGTTTATAGATCTTTTTGGAATGTCAAAATCAATCTTAATTACAAAATTGAAACATCCTGTTCTTCCTTCTTTACAATAGGACCTTCTTCTTCCCTTAACACAAATGCCAATGTATCATGAAACTATTTGTAGCAATCTTTGGAGCAACCATCTAGAAAACGATGGATGGTCGACCTAAATGCAAGTAACTACTTTTGCAGGGACATTTTGAAGAAAGGCTTTTATTAGCTTCTAGGTGCCAATACCAATGTCTCTGGTGGTCCTAAAATATTTTTAGTGTTATGTTATTATCTTAATTAAATGTTTAGTCACAATTAGCACCACAACCATAAATTTAAGTTAGATCATCATAAAACCATATGAACGTAATTAGGCTTCACTTTATTTAGTTTATGAATATGTTACTTGATTTATCTACAAATATAAACAATTATAAGATTGTTTGAAAGATCTTGAAATACATTACGAAATATTTATTATATTTTTGAACTTCCTTCAATAAACTCTTGATATCACCGATGAAAATAACTTTCAAGTTATAAAAATTATTTTTTAATGTAATTTTTTAAATAAATTTCAAACAAGTAGATGATGTGATCATAACCAAATTTAATAGATTTAAATATGGTTTTATAATTGATAATTATAGAATTTTTTGAGCGGAATATAATAACTTTCAAGTTATTTTCATTAGGCGACAAACTAAAAATAACACTCATATTTTAGCGAAAATGTCTATCTCTTTTATTCTTTGTAGTGACTTTCATTATATTCCTAGATGTTCTTTTGGAAATTTATGCAATGATATTTTTCATAAAAAAGTTAAGGAATAAAAACTTATACTTCCTTTGTAATAAAATATAAACAAAATGATAGTTGAAAATTTGATGGATATGATTAAAAATTAAAATTAAATACATTAATTTTTCAATTATTTTTTTTGTCTATATTTTATTTCAAAGTAATATTAAATAACATTAATGACTATTTTATAAATATTTTTGACAAAATTTAACTCTCGAAAACTTATGCATTCGTATGTGCTACACAAATTGTAGGAATAGTTTAATTATAATGACACTATATAAACACTTATTTAAATATTTAATTAACTTTATTTAACACGTCCTAGTTGTATGAAAATGAAAATGCAATGTGATGTAAGTAGTAATGGAATATTTCCAAGGGATAAGAGTAGTATTACAAAGCGAATGGACAAGTCTCCTAACTCAAACCCCATATGATCTGTAAAACAATATTAGCCAAAGAACTTCCCACATGCCATATGGGCCCTATCCCACATGCACTCTTTATTACAATCTAACCATGTGCTTTCAGACCACTTATCACTGTCTCTCTTTTTAGCACTGTCCATTGCTTTCTCCGCAGGCATTTACTATATGCCTCTCCCTCACAATACTTGTGAAGGATTAAGACAAAACAGAGACATTTTAACTATCTAATTTTGGTTAATTCATAAGTTATTGACTTTGCATTTTTTGTTATGTTACATTTGTAGTTAAATAAAACTTTACCTGTTGAAGTCAAAAGTATGCATCATATCATTTACTACATTTGTAACTTTTTTTAGGGTAGCTTTAGGTTACTTCAATTAATACTACTACTAATTTTTTGGAGGCCTTTTGAGACTTTAATTGTTAAACAAGCATGCTTTCAAATCATTGTGTCTTGTTCATAACTTTAATCCATGATGAGAGGAATAAAAAAGCCAAGGAAATCTCAGTAATAGCTAGTTACCATTATGTTATTTATTTTAATTGTTTAGGGGGGACAATGTTGGTAAAAAGGGTAATCATGTTAATTAGAAAGCTAATAAGAGAGTATCAATGTGTCATGTGCTGCACATGAAGGAATCACACATGTTTGGTAGATAAATGCAACACTGGCTGATATGCTTAATGATATACAACCATAATTGCATAACAAAAAAGTAAAGATTACTTCCATTGACAATGAAATAAAAAAAAGGCTAAAAAAAAGTGAGAGAAAGTTAAAAAGGGAACAAACACCACAGCTATTTCTATTTAATAATCACCATAATAGATAAAGTGTTTCCATTACTCAACTTTGACAATCATTCTTTTTTTTCTTGTATATAATTAACTCAAACAAAACAAGGGTAAAAAAGAAAATAGCAAAAGAAAAGTAGTAAAAGTAAAAATAAAAATATATTTATATATATCTTGGCTTCTTCTTCAGATTCAAATCCTATAAAATAAAACTGAATAAGGACTGAACAGTGTGTAAGGAGACATGATTTGACATTTGGAAAAATATGCATATGAATTGGGGGTGGGTAAGGCTGTTGAAATGAGAAGCGCTTCTGCACCTGCTTTTGCATTGTTTGTTTCAGCTTGGAGCAAGTTGAGCAGCTAAGGTTGACAAACAATAAACACAATGTGGTAAAAGATAACATAATGACAATGTGTAATTAATGTACACTTGTCAATAATGTATGATGATGAGGGAAAAAGCAATGGATATGATACTATCATATGGTAAAAAAGAGAAAAAAAAATGAAAAATCATCAAACACAGAAAAATGGTTGTTTTGTTTCCTTGAATTGGTTGATATGACGATGATAATGATGCTAGCACTGACGGCCTCTTTTGCAACCTAGTGCACCGGCATTAGAAGTTATGGTACCAACCATAGCTGAAGATTTTGCTCCTAAGCTTGAGGCTCTTGCATAACTAGCTGAAGCTCCAGCTCCAGATGCTGTGAAGTAAGCACCATTTAGATATAAATCTCCCTCTGACCTCCAATTCCAACCTTTCCACTGACTTTCAGCTGTTTCCACTCTCTTAGTCACCTGAACAATACCAATTTTTCTTAATCAATTAGCAAAATTCAATGTGAAACTCAATTAAATGTATGTTTAGATCAACAATGAGTTTATCATAATCATAGTACGTCATCGTGCTTTTGACAACTTTAAAACTTCAACAAAATGACAGTGCCATAGTGTTTTCTAAAACTCACATGTACTTAACTAACAACACATAACAATTAGAAGTTTTAACAAAACCATGGTGCCACAATGAATCAATTATTTCGATAGACTCATTGTGACTCCAAAAATGTACTTAACTAATAGCCACGTAGATTTCATTAAACTCACTCAAACTCCAAACAATATATTACACCTTAAAATTTCAAGAAAATCAGTGTCACAGTGATTTCATTAAACTCACTGACTTTAGACATGCACTTTAAGTCTTAACTAACAGCACATGGATTAATTGTACAATTAATGTACCTCTTTCGCAAAAGGGTTAGTAGGAGCATTGTATCTGTTCCCCTGGCTGTTGATTGTGGGGTTAGCACTTCCACCAATAGCATACATCTCCCAGTGAGTATAGTCATTGTTCACCACATGGAAATATCCATGTCTACACCTGCATTTTTTATGATCAATATCTAGTTAGATGTAATTTATTTTTTTTATATAAATGACTTTAAAAATATTCAATTGGAGGCGTACGGTTATAATGTCCTATTCAGTTGTTGATAATGAATACACACACACCATATGGCCCCATCCTCTTAATTCTTACAATACATGTACATACAAAGTTTGTGATTTTTTTGAGCTAGAGGAAACTTAAAATTAATGCACCAAAAAAGGTTGTTGCTGGCAACAAACCGAACCTGTCTTATGGTATAACATTTAAAGCATACAAAGAGAGAAGAGGAAAAAACAGGGGTATCAAATTTATAGTGACATTTAATATTACCGTGGCATTCTCTGGATAAGTCCCTCTCCAAAATGGTTATAAGCTATGGTCACTTGCATTTGCTTGTCTCTTGTGTAGGAGTCACTATGTCCCAACAGAATCACCTGAATTTGCAAAATACATAAATAACCAAAAAGCAAAATAAGATACACAATGCAACTAGAAAGAAAAAAAAAATAGTGATTTTAGTCTTTAAATGTCAGTTGCAGCATCATTATAATTCATGAATATATCAAAATTTCAAAACTAAATAGTGATTCATGAATATAGTTTTTGTAATTTTGATGTATTTCAAGACTAAATTAACATGACAAGAAATGCAGTAAAAAGAAAGTACCTCATTGTGATGGGTGAAATGGTTATTAGAAATTGTTATAGCTGTTGATCCCATAACAGCATCAACAAGACCATCAGCACAATGAGACAGAGAATTATGATCAACCCAAATGTGACTTGCTCCAAATATAGAGATAGCATCACCATCAGCCATAGTCCTCCAACCAAAATGTGATTCAGAGCTTCTGACCATAGCATTTCCAGTTGGTTTACAATCATGAATGTGAAGACCGTGTATGATAACATTAGTAACATACTGAATTGTAATGCACCCTCCATTAGCAATGTGAACATTGGATCCTCTTCCATCAATGGTCTTGAAACTGTTCACAATAAGCTCTTGTTTCAACTGAATAACCATGTCTCTTTTGAACACAATCCAAAGTGGCCTATCTTGGATCACGGCGTGGCGCAAAGTTCCTGGTCTTGGATTAACAGCGTCATTGTCACTTGGGTCAGTTACAACATAGAACTTTCCATCACGACCACCAATGGCATTTCTACCGAAACCAATACCACAGTCTGCAAGACGCTTTCTGTTGCGTTGCCAATTCGGGTCGCAACGCCAGCAATCATCGATTGGGTTACCTGTTCCGCAAGAGAAAAATCCAAGGTTCCTTCTTTGGGTGTTGTTCTGTATGTGCCTGTAATGTCAACCATATATATTTGTCACCATACAACTTCAATCGTATTACACAAAGTTTATCTTTGCGGCAGTTAAGTTAAGTGTATATTTGGCTTCACATTGTAGAATAACAATTGATTAAAACGTTTAGTGAAAATTAAGGTGTTTGGATATTGTCAGGGAAATTCAACTCGAATTTCTCTCCAAACCTTTGTTTAATTCAAATGGTTAACCGTTGAGTTGAAAAATTTACACTAAAGTTTTACATTAAATTTGCTTTAAGTGTAAAAATCATCTAATCATCTAATCATCTAAATATAAATCACATCACTTCAAGCTCAAATGTAACATAATCAATTAGATTTAAAATCACTTTTATCGAAAGACGCTAATACCATTGTTACAGATTGAATACATCAGCTGGCAAAATGAAAATACAGCTAAAAAGAACTGGCTTGTTCAGCTAACAAACAAATAATTAAACACCTAACAATTAAGCCTTATTACATGTGATAGAAATATGAAATATCTACATGAATTAAATAATGCCGTTATAATATTAATAAATCATTGAATTCTGTACGAAACTATGTCAATAATTTATCCACATGATAAGTGAAAGCAATGGGAATTTTCTCTGAAATGTAACGGCTAATATTATATGGAACACAAAATATATGGTGAATATGCTTTTTTGTCATTATTATAATATGGATCTTGACCCTAATATGCTACAATCATCACGTTGTAGGGAATCAATCACATGGTAAAAAAAATTGATCAAGATGCAGAATTAATAGAGATAATAATTAACATTGTTTTAATGATAAAATATGGTAAAAAAAGAGTTGTACCCGTAAGTACAAAAACTTTTGTAGCGAAACATTTAACTTATAGGCAATGGATTAGGCTAAAAATAAATGAAGTTACAAAAAAATCAAAGGCGTGAAAAACGGAAGCGAAAAAAAAATGAAAGTCCATGTGACTTGAAAACATGAAAAGGAGAGTAACCAAGAATATAACAAGGTAAAGTTTCCAATTTGAAATCCGAAAGGGGCAAAACAAAAAATTGGTTTAAGTCATCATAAATACAAATCCATTATACTTTGTCAAAACAAGGAAAATGACGTGGCAGAGAAGAAATGAGTGAATTATGGTAGGGTGTTAGGTTCATCTCACAAAGGATATTTAATGAGGGCACACCACTATACCCTACAACATCACACATCTAGTCCCTAAACCATGTGAACGTGTATGAAAGAAAAATCATTATAGGTACGTGTAGTTTCCTCTTTTTCTTTAATTTCATTGCTTACTAACAATAAACATTGAATAAGAATTCTCTATACTTAAAATGCAACGGTGGTAAAAAAATTAAATTAATAGTGAGAATGTAATTAGGTAGAGAGAGTGACCCACATTTCAACCATAGAAGCTACCACCTCTGGATCAGCTACCGCAGCACGCTCATTCAATTTTTCAACCTCTTTTGCCCTAAAATAACACATTAAATTTATAAATTAATATCAAAATCATGATGTCATAAATAAGTAATTAAATAAACTAACATGGAATTCAATACTTTTATTATTTCCTTCGTTAGAGCTAAGTTTTGTGCAATTAGGCATTATTAAATTAAATTAAATAGAATAAGTCAAACTTTCTTACAATAAAATTTTCATTAATGTTAGTACTTAGAAACCGTTACATCAAAATTTCCACTAGACACACGCACATAAGAAAGCAGGGGCAACCGTTAGTTAATTCTATTTCTTTTTTACTTACATTAAATTTTTTTGGGGAACAAAATTTTTTATTACATTAATTGTTTAATAAATCTGTAAAAAAAAAAAATACACATGGCGTACTGTGTTACACGAGAGAAATGTAAAATATTTTACAAAGATTGAAATTAGATGGAAAAAAACAACAATGGAAAGTGAAATAAATTGAAATACTTAAATAACGACACGTGTCGATAAGGTGTAATACTACTACAGAGGTATGTATGGGTACGATAAAATAAACACAAAAACCGTTACGAGAGTTTTGAAGAGAGAAAGAAAGTATTTATCTGGTTGAATGAAATGACTAAGATGCCACTGGTGTCAGTGGTGTGAGGATTTATGTTGCTTTTTGGAGGGTAATTATGGAAAATGAAAAAGTTTGTTGACGGTTACAAACCTTTTTACCAGTGAGGAGTTATATTGCTTTTTGCGTATCACACTGAGACAACACAGTACACATCAGAGGCAAATCAAAGGAATCCGAAGAACGAACAAAACGGAATTAACGATCCAGATCGAGAGAAACAACAAATACTCAACGGTCGTGATCGTTAGTTAAAGATACTCGATCTAACGGCTGATGATGATTATATAAAAGTTGAAACTAAAGGTGAAGATTAACGAATTTCACTTTAACGTTGGAAGAGGGAAAATGAAAAAGAAAATAGTGAGGGAAAAAACACAACACAATACTAACCTTGCCGCCATTGATGAATCATTAAAGCTTTGTAACCTGTGTGTCTCAACTTCAACATTGCTATAATAACAACAAAGGAAAAAATTATGAAAATGTGTCAGAACAAGATCTTTGTTTTTTTCTTTCGAATATTAAATCAATAATGAATACACATAACGAAATATTAATTAATGAAGTTATAGCTATCCAAAATGAGTTTTATAGAATTGAAATTTTTCCAACTATTTTTCTTGTAAAAAAATTAAAACCAGACAAATCACTAATTTACAATGTGTGAATATCAAAATGGGGTAAAGTAAGATCTTAATTTCAGTTTTGAATTCTTAAGTGAAACAAATTTATTTTGCTTCAAAAATAGTTTTAATTAACGTTTTGGTGAAAATGAGAATGAAAAATGGGATTTGAATTTGAAATCCCAAACTGAAAAATCAGAGCACAAATTCCAACTAACTTTTGTCATTTTGTTTCCAAAATCAACACAATGTAGCTATAAGAAAACCCCAACAAAAAAAACAGAGTAATTATGCTTCAAACACAAAAACAGAGTAAGAAAGAGAGAATGAAATTAAACAACACAGACAACATAGAACAACCTGAGCTGAGACTGAGAGATCTGTGGTGAAGCAATAGCTTTTTCTTCAACAAGAAGAACAAAAAGCAACAACAAGAAACAAACATTGAGAACCCATTTTGCAGAAGAAATCTCCATTGCAAAAACTTGAAAATCTCTTTTTCTCTCTCTTTTTTTCAGTAGTTCTTCTATTCTAGAGAGCTAGAGAGAATGTGGAAGTTTAAGAGAGAGAAAGGAAGAAAAAAAGGGTCGGTAGAGAGAGAAAGATAAATCGTTGAGTGGACTCGAGAGAACATGTTCCAACGTAACGGCCATTATATAGCCTCAGAGCAATAACGTCGAATCATTCACGCCGTTAATTAACTAATCGTTTTTCTTGTTTCGTTCCTCTCTCACCATTTAACGCCGTTAACTAACAATACTACTTTTTTTTTTCTTAACCACTTCGTCTTTTTAACCTCTTAACCCTAAACTTTCACTTTTTTCATACATACACTAACCGCTTCTTCACTCTTACATGCACGTGGGTACAGTGATTGTCACGTGCCATACCAGGGTCTAGTTACTACTACTATTAGATTAGATCTGAGAGGGTTCACCCATACACTCCCACAACTTTTTTCTTTTTTACTTTTTAATCTTTTTTTCCTTTATCCACCAGATATTGCCCTTCCCCAACTAACTAAAACGGTTTATAATTTGTGTGTACAAAATTTACTGTAATGTTCGTTTCTTTTTTGTTTTGACTCAGTAATTCTTTTCCAGAATAAAATGTTCCTAGTAATGTAACTATTTTTTTTACTCATAGTAATGTCCCCGTTTTATCATTTTACTTTATTTTGGTGTTTATTTTTTTGGGACATATTGTCATTTAAACTTTATCTACAAAAGGTATATTGTCTCTTATGATGGTGTTATGTTGTATTTTTTTACTTTATTGTAGTGCTTGTCACAAAAATAACTTTATTATAGTGGTTTTAGTTTTTCATTTAAACTTATTAATTTTGATTTGGTTATTTTATTGATGTTTATCAAAATATGAAATTTAAAAAAAAACATTTTTTATTAAAATATGTATATATTTATATTACTTTAAATATAAAATATAAAATATTCTACTTTTAAAATTAAATAGAAAGTTGCTGACTTTGTTAAGAGATTACACACTATCATCAAATAAATTTGTGTTAAAATTTAAATACTTTTAAACAAATTGTTTGTTGTAATCTCTTAGCATTAAATTTGTGCCACCGAATCCTTTAATAGTTTTGTTGTTGAATCAAACCTAAATTAGTTGCATCAAAAGTGTGATTCATGGCATGCATGTTTACAGTTTTTACGTATACTCTTGGCCTATTTTTTTTTGTTAAAGATATAAACAAGTGGATTAGAAGCTTCATTGTATCAATCATAGAAATTTATTCTAATATTTGGTTTTTATTTTAAATATTGAAGAAGACGTACATTCTCATCTAAAAGTTAAGATTTACAATTTTATTCATAATGATCGTCAGAAAATCCTTAAATTAAATATCTAAATATTATTTACAATTCTACCATTTCTATCCTTGAGAGTAATTAAGGAACATTTAATTTAGAAATATACCTCTCATAGTCTCCTAAATTTCAAGGATGCTTATAATTATTATAAACATATGGGATAAAGATGCACTTGGGCTTGGTATGTTTGGAATCAATTCCTTCCTCCATCAAAATCCTTATTGGTGTGGAGAATTATCCTTCAAAAACTCTCCATTTATGAAAACCTAATTGTAAGAGGTTGTAACATTGTTTCTCGGTAATATGTTTGCAATTACAATATGGAATCTAGTCAACATCTTTTCCTTGAATGTAGATTTGTTTGTGACCTATGACATTGGTTTAACAGTATCTTGCATATCCCTATTGACACAAACTCAATTCATAATATCATGAAGATTTGTGATAGGACATGGTCAGGCAGGTCAACGCAATGCAAACATGTGATTGCTGCAACTATTGTTAAAACAATTGATACTATTTAATTTTGTAGGAATATAATTTGTTTCAAGGACAAAAAGATATCAATAAATATTTTGGTCAACCGAATCATTGTTAGTGTTATAATAACATGAAATCACATAAAGGCCACAACTTCCTCCTTCGTGCGATATTTTAAAATTCTTAAAAGTTTCTAGGTTAACAATCATCCTAAATATGCTCCTCAAATCAAAGAGGTTATTTGGAAACCTCCTTTATATCATTGGATTTAATGTAATAAAAATGCCATTGCAATTGGTTGTCGATGACCAGTTGCTTGTGGATGAGCCTTCAAAGACTATTGGGCTAATGCTTTTGGTGGATTGGTTGTCCATTTGGGAATCACCTGCAATTTGAGTTGATAGTGTTATTATTAATGCAATTTAGTTAGCTTTCTAATTTATTGATTGAATCTGACTCTCAACTTATAATTCAAGCCTACAAGAATATTACTATTGTTCTTTAGCATTTTTGCAATCGTTGGAACAATTTTCTTAACTTAACTAAGCAAATGAACTTTGTTATTTCTTACACATTTTGAGAGGGAAATCATTGTGCTAGCATGATTGCTTATTTGGGTCTTCATGACTCTAGTCTTCATCAATGGGATCAAATTCCATCCATTATTTATGAAGCTTTTTCTAAGAATAGATTATGTCATCCTAAAGCTTTTTCTAGGAATAGATTATGTCATCCTAAATATATATTTTATAATTAGTTTGTCTTGCCTCACGATTCTCCATTTTATGACTACACTTTTTTTCTTCACTAGGTTTTATCACATTGGGTTTTTCTAGTAAGACTTTAAATAGACAATTGATTGTCCCAACATAATTTTACATAGAGTTTTGGCCTAGTATCCCAAGCTTTGTACTTTTTATTTATTTTTATCAAGGTTTAAATATGTTTTTTGTCCTTGCAATTATAATTTTTAATTTGAATATGAACTCAATTATTAAGGTTTAAATATGTCGTTGGGCCTAGTCCCCTAAGATAACATTTTTAACCTAAAAATAACTCCAAATTTTTCAGTCTCCCTTTTCCTTAAAACCAACCTAACATCGCAAAGTCGTCTTCTTCAACCACAATTGACTTCTTCGTAATTCTCCTACGATGATGTTGTTGTCTCTCATTAGCGACAATCATAAACACGTTATTTGTCAACGACCACAGATCGTGACTCATTTTTTATTATCGCGATCACGATTTCTTTTGCGGAGGAGATAAACAGTTGTCACGAATACATTCTATTGGTAAACATCATGGTCGAAACTGGATTTGGAGGCAGGCGTGAACACATAGCTAGCAAAATAGAAGATGAGACATGATGGTGGCCATAACTAACATTGTCGCCTTAGGAGACCACAATGTTGTTTGAGAAATAAGAGAGAGACACAAACACAATAGAGACATTGGAAATTAGGGTTCCCAATTTTGGTCTCCTTTAAAAAAAAAATCTGATTTCTAATTTCTATTTTTTTATTAAAATGATTTATTTAAAATATTGTCAAATCAGCTTAACAATGTTAGTGTTTTTTTAACCAAAGTTAAACAAATGGACCATTTTAAAATGAATTTGTATTTGCTGGATTGTGAACCAAACAAAAAACTTACAAGGACCAAAATAAAAAAAAAGTTTATAATTGTAAGGACCAAAAATATATTTAAACCTTTTATTAACATATTGATAAGGGTGTTGTAGATTATAGGTGATAGCTTTGGGGTTTGAACCTTGTTGAAGATATCTTAGCTATCATGTTTTGTTTTTGCACTCTAATTGTTTACCTTAAAAAAATTGTAATCATAACTCATCAATTAGACGGAGCTATAAAATAGACAATTCACTGATAACTACTTTAGTTGAAGGATGGAGACCTAAAACACACATGTTTCATCTCCCAACATATGAATTTACCATAACAATGGAAGATGTTGTAAAGCTACTTAATTTACATTTTCGAAGTAAAGCAGTTACTAATCCCATTCAAGTATATCATGGAGTGATTTTTATTTTATGTTTTGGTAGGAGTCATTCCACCAGAAGAAAGGAATGGTAAATTTGTAAAACTAAAACTATTAAAAGAGACATTTTCAATGTGATTGTAAAAATGGCCAAAAGGAGAAAAATGGTAGATTGTAGAGCATACAATCTCAGTATGTTCGACGTCATATTAATCTTTGACCAATCCAACAATAGAGTACACATCATGTAGTTGTCATTGTTAAGGGATTTACAAGAGACATGATAATACAGTTGAGGTTTAACGTCTTAGGCTACACTTGATAGAGAACTATGTTATGTCGATGGGTGGATGTTCATATCTACTTCAAACTTAGGCATAGTATCAAATGTCAATCATTGCATCAGTAAGTAAAGTTGAACTGCATTTTATGTTTTGCAAAATGGTAAATATCAAATTCATTGTGATATTGCATTTATACAAATACTTATTATGTTATGAAAGTTCACATTTCTTTTAGTAGATATTGTGGAAGGGTATGAAATTATTTGATACACATCACCACGACACCGTTGGATATCAATCGCAAATCTATCGTGTGGACATTAACAATGTAATATATTCAAACTTTAATTTATTTCTATTATTTTTTCTTCTTATACTTAAATTACTAACAAACCTCTTATATATCAGTTTCTCTAGAGGTCATATCTACTTTTTAAATACAATATTCCATAAGACAATTGGCTATAAATTGCATACCTATTTGATTTGTTTGTACATAATAGAAATACATCAAATAGATAAAGTCAAACTTTATATACTTATTCCTGAAGTCAACGGATCTCCACTCTATATATATATAGACACACACATCTACTACATGAAATGTGCTTCAAAGCATATGTAAATTATGATTAGGCTAGCATACAAACAAATACTAGTGTGCTTGTTTTATGTAGGTATTTTACAAGTACAAAATTATAAATAGTTAAATAAGTACAAAATTATAAATAAAACAATTTAAATGAAAAATAAATTAGAAAGAAAATGAGTCCATAAAAAGATTTGACTCCACTTTTCCAATATATAGGTATAGAAGATAAAAAAAAAAAGTTATTTGATTCAATAAAAAATGAAAAAATTATAAGTAAAATAGTTTAAATGGATAATAAAATTGAAAAACAAGAACTGTATCAAATTTTAGTTTATGTTAGGGATGAAAAAAATTGTACTAGCGGGTATCATTGGTAAAACAAACAATTGGAATAAGGAGTGTAATCACCTTATTTTTCAACACATATTAATGATTGTGATTGTGATTATGATGTTGATGATTTTTTTAGTATGTTTGAGTGTTGAGGGTTTGGGGACTTAGGTTTGAAGGTGCAAACACGAGAAAGGGGGTTGAATTTTGTTTATCTAAGTTGGATTCTTTTGTATTATTTGATTAAAGCTGATACAAATTTGTTGACTTAGAGCAAAAGCAGTAACAAATCTTAGGAATGCATGAGTAAATTGACACAAGCAATTTATCCTAGTTCACTACGAAGTTGGTAGCTACATCTAATTCTTTCACTTAGAATGATTTAATTCACTAATTCTACTCCTTAAATTACACAACACCAGACCCTAAAGCTAGTCTTCTCAAAACAGCTTGACAACCTCTAGACTTTTCGTGGAACACAAACACCTTGACTATATAAGTCAAATCTTCTCCACACAATCTAATAATCTTTGATTATTGAAGGCTCACAATACTTTGACCTTACAAGTCAAGTCTTCTTCACACAATCTAATAATCTTTGATTATTGAAGGCACACAATACTTTGACCTTACAAGTCAAGTCTTCTTCACACAATCTGACAACCTAGATTGTTGAAGGCACACAATACCTTGACCCTACAAACAAGGCCTTCTCAACACAATCTGACAACCCCAAATTGCTTGAGGAACACTAAAGCCACTATCGAGTTGGATTACAAAAAGTTTAGCATCATAGCAATCCCTAGGACAAAGTTACTATTCATCATAGCATATAAAAATATTGTTCATCAAAGACATGTTAAATCTTCAGAGGCATATAATTCTTCAAGGGAACATTGAATCTTCATAGGCTTACTATATCTTCGGAGGCAGAGCCACAAACATACTTATCAATGGCATGAAGATGAGAAGCATGCTTCAATCTTCAAAGGAAGATGCATAAATACTCTATCAGACCCACACATCAAAGGCAATCTTCATAACTTTTAGAGGCAAATGTGCATTCTTTTTTAGAATGTGCATTTCGTTGAATAATTTGATTTTTTTTTCCTCTAACCTTTTTACTTCCTCTGATGGGTATCTTCTTGTGGGTGTTCTCTGGTCGCTTCCTTTGATACTTTCCTCTGATTTTCTTCTTCCAATATATTTATACTTAATAAAGTACTTTTGCTGTTCTCATAAAATAATCTTGCTAACATTAAAACTCTAAGTAGAAGCCCAACTTGATTCCAACAAGGTTATGGATATATAACAATAGAGAATTAGAATAATAGAATATTTTACAAAATTGGTGTGTCTTGTCTTGCAAAGAGCCTTCGTTTTGTGAGGATTGTGTGGTCTTAAACTTCAACTCCTATTTGTAACACTAGTCTATTTACTTATTCAAACAAGACCTTTAGTATTTAAATTGATATTTATATGTTTATTATTATTCGTGAATGATAGACAAATTTTAGAAGTACTAGGAAATATTGAAATTCATTTTAACTTATGATGATTTGAAAATCGTGTCGTTTCACAATGCAAAAGTATTGTCTTGCAATGCAAGATCATTCTCACAGTTTGAACATTGACACATATCATAGTGTGAAATATCAATCTCCTAGTGTGAAGACATGGTTTGCCTCCCTATGCAAAGAGTAAGTGTCTTTGTGAGAGACCCATTTTTCCAAAACCATGAAATCTTTGTTTGATATCATAGTGTGAGGTGTATGCCTCACAACATTACCTAGTTTAATTTTGCGAACATGGTTCTTGCGTTGCAGTGGAAAGTAGTGTTTTCATAACTAATATTTAAGGTTTTTTTTATCATAGTGCTCACATTTTCTCCTCTCCCACTCCCCATGAAAATGTGGAGACAATAACCTTCACTTCCATCATTTCAATTTCAAAGTCATAACCATGAACCCATCCTTGTTTATATCGTTCTTGTATAAGAGTAACCTTGAGCGCACTAGAAATAAACCCTTCTTTGATTCATTGAATAAAATCCATTTCATACCACACAAAGCCATTTTGATCTTCGGTTTTGACTATGCAAGTATTAAAAGTTCGACATTAGTGTTAATGTGTCACTAAATATAGGTCATCTTGATTTATATATTTAGATATGTTTTCCATTAGTTAAAACTTTGTTAGTGACCTCTGTATGGTATTTAGATCATACATCAAGTTTTACACATCCAATAAATTTAATTCTTGTCATCGTGGAAAGATAATTCAATTATCTACAACTTTTTATTTTGATCAAAAGTTGAATCCTCCCATCTTTATATTAAGTTAGTGGTGAATATGAAATTTTTGTATTGAGTATCTTACTTGACATTTACTAAGTATAACATGAAATTTTTGTATTGAGTCTCCTACTATTTATATTGATGTGAATATATTTGTGCAAGTTTTGGTTTCATGTCTTACAATATAACATGATTCAATTGTTCATATTATGTTGTTTGTGGTTGGTGTTGCTGAGTGCATAAGTATTCAACAGGTTGCAGGTGAAGAGTAATTATTATGTGTTGTAGTTGTGTGTTGGAAGAAATTTGTCATGTAACGTTTGCACTTATGGGATTGAACTCCGATAGGTGACATCGTAACAACATAACTAATCGCTTTCTATTTTTTCATACACATGAAAATTTATATTTTCACGATTGATCTGTATGCTAGATTTATATTTGAATTCTATTATAATCAGCTGATATGGAGAACATGATGCCATTTAGCCTTGTATGAGAAAAGTAATAGATAGATTTTCAATTTCCGCTACATTAAATATTGATAGGTAAGCAAATCATGTTTTAAAAACTTAGTTTGTGGTTTTGGATATTAGAAGGTTGGTGGGAAAAAAATAAACTAGAGAAATTAAAATAACACGGGAATATAACGTGAAAACATTGAAATTGGAGGAAAAAATCACAATTGTTGTCAAATGATAACCAGAAAATAGCATTATGTGAAAAATGTTACAACTCATAGACTTATCTCACATTGTTCATTGCCCAAAGCACATCCACATTCTCTTAAACATATATTTAAAATATAGCTCACAACTCTCTAACACAAAATTATAAGACAAAGGAAAAATATCATATACAAACTTAAAGTGTTTCTGGCTGGTGGTATTATAAAGAACTACATTCATATATATAACATTTGTTTCCATCTTCTTTTACAACTATAAGCAATGCGAGACTTTTTCAAGATTCTTTAATTTCAACGAAACTCATTAATATCCACCTTGATTGAAATTAGTACATCTTCAACTTTTCATTGTCTACGCCAACAAGGATAGTTCAGAATAACTACCATACAACACCATAAAAAGTATATTTAACTTGAAACAAAACCACTCCTTTACACTTGAAGCTAAACCTCTCTAAGAATTTCTTCTATATGTTGGAAATCAAAGTGAAAATTTATGGTGCAACTTCTATGTTGGCTTTATCGTGAAATTCTTCGGGAATCAACATAATCTCACGTAAGACCTTGCATTAATGTCAACCAACTCTTATGTGCTAATCCTGATTGTATCAACACAATATTGACTTGAATTTTTCATTAGCCAAATATGATTCTTCCATCAAGTATCTCCAAGCCAAACTTGTGGAGAGAAAAACACAATAAAAGGGGATTTGAAATGTGTTATGTTTTCAAGCACTTAATTTAAAATAAATTATAAATTGTCGATGTTAAAAGCGGGAATAAATAAGAAGATAAGGAGAGGATCAAAGACTAATTTATCCTGATTCACCATCAACACGGCAACTACATCCAAATCCCTTCACACTAAAGGATTTAATCTACTAATCACATACAATACCACATGTCCATTGAAAACCTACTAGTCAATCTGAATGTGATCTAGTCGTCTCAACCTTCTAGTTTAGTACAATTAAGTTGTTGAGGATAGTATCCACTACTAGGCTAAATACCAATAGTGTAAGATTTTTTTTCTTTTGAATTTCTATTCCAAGAGACTATTTAAAAGGTATACTTTCATAAAAGTATTTTATGTTTCTCAGCACTTAGTGCTAATACAAGTGTTTTAATGAGTTTCAATCTACGACGATAGTTGGTTTTTCTCTTGTATACATTTTGCAGTTGCGATAACGAGTCCTTTTAAAGAGAGCATTTGAGTCCATTACAATTTCTGATCATCATAGTAATTGCATCAAATCAACATGTGAAATAATGACTCGTATCAAATCTTTAGAGATGTTGAATCAACATTAAAAATTTGTCTTCATAATTGATTAAGTGTATCTTGATATAACTGGCAGGAAGATCAAATGATGACATATTTCGAGGATGTCATGTATTTCTCTAGATAGATGAAAAGTCCAACTTAACGACCACATGATGTAGGGATGTAGACTTATTCAAAGTTGAGTTTTTATGAGAGTGTTTACTTTGTCAAAGTGTTGACTTGACACTTTCACCAAACGGTTAACTATTTTCTAGATTTATCAGACGTAGAACTACCAAAATTATCCTAGAAAAATTGAAAAAATGTGGCTCAAGGATGATAATTGTTGGGAGAAGGTTAAATACTCTTTAAATATCAAAAATGATAATGCTAAGAAAAAAAACTACATACTTCTTAGAACAAATGTACACTTCGGGGCAACCAAAGTATGTAAATGTCCCAAAAGAATATTAAGAAGCTTCAAGAGCAACTGACTCATATAAATTTTACTCATGTTGGTAGGATCAGTAATAATCTAGTTCATTGCTTAACAAAAAACGTTTTATATAATCCCACTAGAGTGTGAATAATAGATGTATCACACACTCTCAAACATTTGTACTTGACACATTTGAAACATATTAATTTTACTAGGCAAAGAAGGATACTATTTTTTCTTTTAGAAAATTTTTCTTAAGAGGTTTTGACTCTAGAAGTTTTAACGAGGTCAAAAATGTTTTTGATTTAAATTAAAAAAAATGGATGAGAAATTCATTGGACTAAAATTGGCTAAATGAGTTGGATGAATTTGGATTTGGAGGGTAATGGATGGATTGAAACAATTCATAATCCAATAAAATCCACTAAATCATAGTTCAAGAAATTTCTATCCAATTCATCTACTAAACAAAAAACATAATCCAATTCATCAACTATCATATTGTAAATTGTTGGATATCCATCCAATCCGTTTCATATTTTTTTTTTGTTGTATATAATTTTTATAAATTATATATAGATAGATAATAGATACTATTATATATAATATTTATTTTTATTTCTAAAATAAAATTATTTATTATTTTAAACACCATTTAGTAATTTATAAAAATAATATATTTAACAATTAAAAAAAAATCATTTTTTGTATTATTTAAAACAACTTTTATTTGGTATAAATAAATAAATTAGTATTATTTTTAAGATAAGTAATTTACTTTTAAAACAAAAATAAAAATTTAAAAATTATAATTTAATAATAAATATATTTTAATAATAGGAGAGTGGTTGATGGTGGTCGATCGGTAGAACTCCGGCGAGCGTCACAATGTAAAATAGTGAAGGTGCAACGACTATGAAAATAGTCGATACAAAACTTCGACGATGAATCGCAAGCTTTGGCAACCGAACCCCAGTAACCAACTTTTTATTATCTAATTAATAATTTATAATATTTAAATAATTATTTTATTTAAAAAGAAATTTAATTGAATTAAAATAATAAAATAAAATCAATTATTTTATAATAAGAATTAAAATTATTTTTTTAGAATTACTTATTTTTAAAATAATATAACAAATTGACTTTTGAAAATAATATAAAAAATGATGGATGGATTGAATCCATCTATATGTTGATCTCTTGAATTTTGAATAAAAGGTGAATTAATTAGATTCATCTATATTTTTAAATTAGTGGATTGAGTTCAATGCATTAATATTTTTATTGTACGTACACCGAATATATTAGATAAATTTATACTTAGAAGAATTACGAAGAAATTGATGAAATTGCCATCCTGTTTTAGTTGGACATACAAATTAAATTCTCCCTTCCTAATTGTTTTTTTTTT